>JACEFZ010021136.1:187500-355000 GCA_014155875.1 Cepaea nemoralis | reverse complement strand
TTGATAATGTTTTCTCCACAGCACTTATGGACAATCGAGATTAGACCTAGCTTGATAATGTTATCTCCACTGCACTTATGGACAATCGAGATTAGACCTAGATTGATAATATTTTCTCCACAGCACTTATGGACACGATAAGATTAGTAGACCTAGATTGGTAATATTTTCTCCACAGCACTTACGGACAACCTAAGATTAGACCTAGATTACTAATGCTTTCTCCTCAGCACTTAGGGACAACTTGAGATTATGACCTAGATTAGTAAAACTTTTTCCACAGGTGTTAAGTTGTTCATTCTCATGTATCAAGTATCCGGCTCTGTGGCAAAGGAGTTACAAATGCAATTCGTAATCCTGCATACTGCTTTCAAAACACAGCTGCGGGAGATATGAAAGCAGCGCCTTGCGATGGATTCATACAATGATATGTGTGTCAGTCGTTCAGAAAGCAATGGCAAACTGCTGAGCGTAACATTGCCAATAAATCACGAACAGTTAAGGAAAGCTGGTGTTGACTACGACTCCTGTAAAGGATATGCAACTAACTAAGTTCTCAAGTACCGACAGAGAAGGACATCTCTCGAAACATATCTATATTTAATTTTCTAACATGCCTGTATAGGTGAGCATCGTATTTCTACATCCAGTGTTACCGCACCATGTCTCGATTTGAGCATGGCTATATTCGCTAATGTTTGGTTATTTCTTAGTCAAATTTATACGCCAGATTCTTCATCGCCTATTAAGCCAATGGAATAATGTAGATACGTGCAGGGAGCGTTACGGGAGCGTTATGGCTAGACACTTGTTTTTTGTTTTTTTTTAATATTTTGCATATCCTTTTACAGGACATCGCAATCAACACCAGCATTTCTGCCACTGTGATCTCTTTGCATGCTTACGTTCAGTAGTTTGTCATTTCCGAACGACCGGCACCGATACCAACGCAAAACCAACGCAACGGGATCTGCTGCCAAATAGCGCACAGCTGTGTTTCGAACGTGGGTATACGGGGTTACGAACCGCGTCCGTAAGCCACGGAGACCGGCACCTAGACACTCGCTTGCTGAAAATGTGGTCATGTTTTTAATCAGTAGTTGCACAGATTCGGATGTTTCTAAAACTGACCTGAGATTCCAGGCCGACCCAGCGATATTGGTACCAATAAGTTCTTTAGAAGTAAAGGCGGCCTATATGATACTGAAAACATCACCCACCGAGTGCCAATAGGTCTATAAATAAATATTATTCCAACACCGTAAGCCCAATTCGCCTTAAAGTGTGTAAGAGTGTCTTTTACTTACTGAAATACATGAAGACTACCATGTACAGTGAACAAATCAAGATAACACCTCGCGACAACGTTACAAGAAGGAAACTTACCCAGTTCCTGGGAGAGAAATAACAAATAGAAGATATTCCAGGGCTAAACATCGAGCCATGGATAATAAACAAACTGAGATATGACGACGATAGAGTGTTGATTGTCAGGGGTCAACAAAAGCAGCAAAAAACAGCTTCGAGAAATAAACAGAACAGATAGTAACAGGGAATATATGTAAATATCAAATTGTTCGTTTCTTTCTGTATTTTCTTCGCCACGTGTACTTTGTTTTCGTCACATTACCTGGTCGTTCTTGCCCCAGGACATCATTTCACTACAATATATTCATTCATTCATTCATTCATTCAGTCATTCAGTCGTTCATGCATGCATTGATTCATTCATTTATTCATTCAGTCGCATGCCCTTTGCAGAACCTCGCTCCCATAACAACCTTCCAGAAAATGTCTCGGTCATAAGCAAGATGTCCCGCATCCGATACACCTATCTGGAGATCATCTGCCACATCCTGCACCCATCTTCTGTTTGGCCTTCCTCTTCCTCTCTTCCAGGACATATTCCCCTCCATTATTCTTCTCTCCAAACTATCATGAAACCCTTCATAGGAACGGCTAGAAATATATTGTCTAACAACAAAAATTGCATGTCCTCGGCAGAACGCTGCGATAAACCCGCGGTTGATTGTCTATGCATATTAACGTTCAGTAGTTTGCCATTGCTTTATGATCAAGAAGTCAACGTTTAAATCCAACTGGCCTGTGTAGGGTATGATCCCTTTACTGAGCTATCAATGCGCGCACCGGAAGTTTGAAAGGTAGAGAGCTCAATTTCTTTCAGCCGTGGCCGACTGCTAGTAATTTATAGTAAACAACTACAAATGGCTAGAAGCCACCTGGAAGCGACTAGTAAACAGCTTCAAACGATTACTTTACAGTCTGAAAACAGCTAATAAACTACGCGTAAACAGGTTAAATGTTATATTATGTTCCGGTTGTTGACTGAAGTTTGTTGTTGCTGTTGTTGTTACTGTATCTGCGTGTGTGGGTGTGTGTATGTGCGTGTGTGTGTATGTGTGTGTGTGTGCGCGCGCGCGCTTGCGCGTGCGTTCATAAAATTGAATGAGTGTGCTATGACTTCTTCACACATCTGTGACCTGAGAAACGAAATTAACCTGGTTTTTCGGATACTTGAAACACTTAAAAGACCTCAGGTAATGAACTTTACAGGTCACTGACGCACGCGGCTTAGGACAAGGCCATAAGTTCTAGCTAGGCATGCGTTAAGAGATCAGGTGGTACACATTGCGCACCATCTGTCGGTGGTTCAGCAAAGGATGCTGCCTTTTGTGTTTATAGCAGTGCGACCGGTATATAGACATTAATACCATATTTCCTCCGTTAAACAAAGATCACAGCACGTGGGAAGAAAACTATAACAAAATCAGTTAGATCAGTACAGAATCTGCTATTACGTGATCCTTCGTAAAAATGTAGATCAGGCATGTACATATATAACTTTCAAGAAATCAGTTATATCAATATCTAACCTGCACAGTTCGCGGCGACTGTACTAGCCAGGCAGCCTTAATTCCTCAGGCTCAAGACCCCCCTGTCATACATCGCAAGGTACTATATTGGCGGTAAATGACAGTTTAACAGTTAAAGAGTCGCCTGTTAAGTGAAGGTCACGTGTCGTACATAAAGACATTTGGATAAATTAACTAGGTCTGTACAGAGCCTTGTATCAAATGGTCGACCGTTAAAAGAAGATGTGCATAGTGTACTTTCACAAACCTACGAAGCAAGCCTTGAATGTTGTGTGCAGTTTCTAACTCTCCCCCCCCCCCCCCCCTCCCTCACTCCTACAGCAAAGAATACGTCTTGCGGCAGGAACCTGCAATGAGGTATATCAAGTGTTAGGGCCACCACATTTTGAATCTATCTGCCTATATCTATTTATATCTATTATATCTATTTATATCTATTTATATCTGCTGACGATACCGTGTTACTAGCAGAAAGTGAGCAAGAATTGCGAGACCTAGTGGAAGAAGTGAACAGGCACAGTGCAGAATGTGGCTTAGATATTAACATCCAAAAATCAAAAACTATGATAATTAGCAGTGAAAAGGAAAGGTCATCAATGAACATCACAGTAAACGGGCAGATACTAGAACAAGTAACAAGTTTCTCTTATCTTGGACATATAATAACAGATGATGGCAGAAGTGAAATGGAAATCAAAAAGAGAATAGGAATGGCCAAAACGGCTTTCAACGACATGAAATCAATATTAACATCTAGAGAGATTAATAATGCATTAAAAATTAGAATTGTCAAATGCTACACATATTCAATGCTACTGTATGGCTCGGAACCCTGGACATTTAACAAGCAACTAGAAAGTCGCATAGAAGCCCTGGAGATGTGGATATACAGACGAATAGGTCGTATTTCATGGAAACAAAAGCAATCAAATGCAGAGGTCCTAGAAAAACTGGTAATGAAGAGAGAGTTGATGAAAGAAATAAAGAGGAGACAAGTGAAATATTCTGGACACGTTAAAAGACATGATACTCTTATAAAAACCATACTGGAAGGCAAGGTTGATGGCAAGCTAGAAAAAGGTAGACAACGATACAAGTTGGAAGATAACATCAAGAGATGAACGAACATCAGCCTGACAGAATGTACAGTCAGGGCGAGAGACAGACAGTGTTGGAGATCTATTGTAGCTAACCTTCATTGCGAAGACGGCACATGATTGAATGATATCTATCCATGTCTCTGTCTATCTGTCTCTCTGCGTCTCTCTCTCTCTCTCTCTCTCTCTCTCTCTCTATGTCTATCTCTCTGTATGTTTGTCTCTCTCATTGTCTGTCTGTCTTTCTCACTGTCTGTCAATCTGTCTGCTCTCTATGTCTCTCTCTCTGTCTGTCTCTCTTACGGTCTGTCTGTATCTCTGTGTCTGTCTCTCTCTATTTCTGTCTCTCTGTCTGTCTCTCTCACTATCTGCCTGTCTCTCTATGTCTGTCTGTCTCTGTCTATCGATGTCTGTCACTCTGTATGCTTGTCTCTCTCACTATCTATCTTTCATGTATTAGTGATTATTTCACATTTTCCACTCGTTTTATTGCATATTGTTCTGTTGTCTCAGATAAGCTTCATAAGTATATGTTTGAAAGAAATAATGCACGAAGGCAAAGAGATGAGAAGGGCAGAATGTCAGAAAGGGCCTGCGTGCCAAATTCTTAACCCTTTGAAAATAAATTTTGTTCGTTCGTTTTCGTGTCTGTCTCGCTGTCTGTTATTCTTTCTGTCCGTCCGTCCGTCAATCATTCCATCTATCAGTCTGTCAGTCAATCAGTCGGTCAGTCAGTGTGTCAGTCAGTCAGTCTTTTTGTTATTCCATCATTCTTTCTGTCAGTCCGACAGTTTGTCTGTCAGTCCGTCAGTCTTTATTTCAGTCCATCCGTCCTTCTGTCGGCCAGTCCGTCAGTCCGTCTATCGGTCTGCCTGTCGGTATGTCTATCAGTCCATCCGTCTGTCTATCCGTCTATCTCTATCTATCTACGTACATACCTGCCTGCCTACCCACCCATCTCTCTACATATATACATGCTTCCCTGCCTGCCTACCCACCCATCTCTCTACATATATACATGCTTCCCTGCCTGCCTACCCACCCATCTCTCTACATATATACATGCTTCCCTGCCTGCCTACCCACCCATCTCTCTACATATATACATGCTTCCCTGCCTGCCTACCCACCCATCTCTCTACATATATACATGCTTCCCTGCCTGCCTACCCACCCATCTCTCTACATATATACATGCTTCCCTGCCTGCCTACCCACCCATCTCTCTACATATATACATGCTTCCCTGCCTGCCTACCCACCCATCTCTCTACATATATACATGCTTCCCTGCCTGCCTACCCACCCATCTCTCTACATATATACATGCTTCCCTGCCTGCCTACCCACCCATCTCTCCTACATATATACATGCTTCCCTGCCTGCCTACCCACCCATCTCTCTACATATATACATGCTTCCCTGCCTGCCTACCCACCCATCTCTCTACATATATACATGCTTCCCTGCCTGCCTACCCACCCATCTCTCTACATATATACATGCTTCCCTGCCTGCCTACCCACCCATCTCTCCACATATATACATGCTTCCCTGCCTGCCTACCCACCCATCTCTCTACATATATACATACTTCCCTGCCTGCCTACCCACCCATCTCTCTACATATATACATACTTCCCTGCCTGGCTACCCACCCATCTCTCCTACATATATACATGCTTCCCTGCCTGCCTACCCACCCATCTCTCACATATATACATGCTTCCCTGCCTGCCTACCCACCCATCTCTCTACATATATACATGCTTCCCTGCCTGCCTACCCACCCATCTCTCTACATATATACATGCTTCCCTGCCTGCCTACCCACCCATCTCTCTACATATATACATGCTTCTCTGCCTGCCTACCCACCCATCTCTCTACATATATACATGCTTCCCTGCCTGCCTACCCACCCATCTCTCTAAATATATACATGCTTCCCTGCCTGCCTACCCACCCATCTCTCTACATATATACATACTTCCCTGCCTGCCTACCCACCCATCTCTCTACATATATACATACTTCCTGCCTGCCTATATGCATCTTTCTATCTGTTTAATTGTCTGTTTGCCTTTATCTATATGTCTCTGAATGCTTCCATCCCCACCCCTCCCACCCGTATTATTCTTGCGCGTGCCTGTCTCTCTGAATGTTTGTCCGTCTGTTTCGTCTCTCTGGCTACTCCTAGCAATACTCAGTTATATATACTTCTATTAGCCATCCATAAATCTCCCTGAGCCATCTTCAATTACTGCTTTTGTCATAAACAACCACTACCCTGTTTGTAGCAAACTGTTTAATTGAAAGCCATATTTTCCCTTCTCACCACCAAGTCAAACAACACTTCTGTCTGCCAAAGCTTTTGCTCACGAACCTAGTACAACGGATGTTACAAATTAGCTGAATACAGATCTGCGGAGATTCCTATTAAATTCTGAAGCCATTTTGTAAACAATTTACTTGTTGTTTTAGTGACATGTTATTTCTTTCAAGCAATGATTAATCTCTCGGGAAAGATTTTTATTTGGCATGAAAGATTTATAGTTCCTTGAAAAGATTTATGTTAATCGCCGCATGTGTGAGTTTACTGAACTGTATGAGCATAGGATGTCAGAGAAAAATGTCTGGAAAGATTTGTAGCATTGCCATCTGTAATGTTTTATGAAATGAGTAAAGTTTGTGAAATTTAGTGTTTGTGATCCCATTACTTCTATTTTTAATTAAAAGCGAGTTCCTGTAACTTTTCTTTTTCGTTCGTTGCCTTGGATTCGAGCGTAGTTCACGCAGGACTAACTTTTGTGTGTGAGCTAGTTTTCCCTATTACTAGTGTCCCTCGCTATCAGGCGAACCAACTCAGGCTTCAGAGGTACTTGAAATTTACGACCCCAAGTCAAGCAGGAGAAGTCAACATTTTAGTCCACTTAACCAGTGAGGGGGTTGAATACGCTACTTCGTCATCAGTACAGCGGAAGTTTAAGAGCGAATATCTTATCCTTAGGTTATGCTACCCTCCGTGCCTGCAGATAATTTCGTGAGCACTTGAAAATGACATTAAAAACACATGATAAAAAAGTAAAGAAAACTGCAGAGGGAAAGATATCTTGGTCATATATTTTGCTACTGGTTAATACATCCATCCACCATGTGCCATACCGATAAGCGTGGGCGGTCATGATTCGCCATTTCACTCTATCACCAGAGTCGTGGATCAGCTCAGTTTTCTTGGCTCGACCATACCACGTTGCCAAGCCTTCCAGATATTTACTACTCTGTCTTCCTCTTGTTCTCTTCACCTCGATCTTGCCAGTTGTCACCAAGTTCTCCAATGTATTTCTTCTCATAACATGCCCAAAAATGTTGACTGTCTACGTCATATTTCTCTAATCAGTTTGTCATTTTCATTTGTTTCTTGTAGGACTTGGTCATTGGTTTTTCTTTCTGTCCATGGTATTCTTTGCATTTTCCTCAGAAACCACATTTCCACAGCCATCAGATAATTTTCATCTTGTCTGCTCATTGTACACACCTAACATCCATACAAAAGTATAGGTTCTATGTAGCACCTCAATACCAAATGTTGTATTAATTATTTCATTAATATCATGTGATGGTTTGGAAGCTAAACCTGAGACACTAAACACATGCTTGGCACATGGACAGGCATAAGGAAAACGAACTGGCTAAGGACAAGGACTCCGGTAAAGATTAAACGGGTGTAGCAACAAATTCGTAAACAAGTTTACTAAAGTGTAATGCTAATATATTACTATATATATATATATATATATATATATATATATATATATATATATATATATATATATATATATATATATGTGTGTGTGTGTGTGTGTGTGCATACATGTGTGTGTGTGTGTGTTTATGTGCAATACTGGTAACTAAGGGTGTTCATATAAAATGTGATCATCTCATACGATATCATAAACACGTTAATCACACACACGAATGCCAGCATGCATGTAGGCGCGCGCGCGCACACACACACACACATGTATGCACCTACATGCGTGCTGGCTGTTCGTGTGTGGCATTAAAGTGTTCGTTATATCGTATGAGATGATCACACTTTATATGAACACCCTTAGTTACCAGCATTGCAGATGATGATGATGATGATGATGATGATGATGATGATGATGATGATGATGATGATGATGATGATGATGATGACGATGGTGATGATGGTGATGATGATGATGATGATGATGATGATGATGATGATGATGATGATGATGATGATGATGATGATGATGATGATGATGATGATGATGATGATGATGATGATCTAAACTGTTTTCTTTATTTGGTTTATGTTGTTCATTACAAATACTTTTCTGTGTTAACATCCTAATGTTAATTAGCTGGAGGTCCCGGGTTCAAGCCCCAATGAGGGCCGGGATTCTTTTACTTGGACTTCCAGTCCCTGTTCTCTGGGTAGTGAAATCGGTTGCCCGTGTGTATCTTTGCGAACGAAAACAAAATCCGTTGCCAGTTGGAAATCGAAAAAGAGTAGCTTAACGGCGCTGCCCGAGCGAAATTTCGACTTAAAAATGTACCCAAAGTATTTCAAGAGCCACGCCGGTGCTACGGAGTTCGTGCACTGAGCTGAGATTCTCCGGACTCAAGCTTGATTAAGGAGTAGAACGGTTACATCCGTCTGCCGTGATGTTGATCGTCGACTAAACTAAACCAAACTAAACTAAACATCCTAATGTTTCTGCTTTACTTATATCTTTTTCTTTGCATATGATCGCGTATTTTGCACATGCACAAACCGCACATTATTTCTTAAGATTGTGCACATTATTTTGATATTTCATATGGTTTTGATGTCTGCTCAAAACTTTTTATTGCACACTTATTAACGATTACAAAATCCGATCCATCACATCTAGCAACGCATGTTTTTGCTAACGATCGTAGCATGTAACTTTCTCATAAATTGTTATCTAAATAACATTGTTGTTTAGTGCAGCAGGATATAGCAAACCAAAATGAAATACCAAGGATATGCGGAGATTCTGAGGAGAATCAAAAATCAACATCTCACATACCCCAGAAAGAAGCCTAGACAAAGGAAATTGCATTGATGCTACTTATAGAAATCACAGTAATGCTAATTACAGAAATCACAGTGTTACTTTTAAAGACATTATATTAAGTATGACTACTAATTATATAAATTATAATAGTATGGCTTATCGAAATTACAGTAACACTATTTATAGAAATTTTAGTAACACTATTTACAGAAATTACAGGAACCCTATTTATAGATATTATAGTAATCTTATTTATACAAATTAAATTAAAACTATTTATAACAATTACAATAGCACTGCTTATAGAAATTACAACAACACTTTACAGAAATTACAGTATTCCTATTTATAGAAATTACAATAACACATTTAATAGAAGTTACAGTTACACTACTTATAGAAATTATAAACACTACTTGTAGAAAATGTAAATGAACAAATTAGGAAGAACTAAGAAGCAACAGAGATGTGGTTTTTTATATGAATGTTGCAAATTCCTTGGACTGCCAGATGTTAACTAACAACGATTGCCTGAAAGAGGCTAATGAAACTAGAACACTATATACAACAATAAGAAAGAGACAAACAGCTTTCTTTGGTCATGTGATGAGAAGAGAGACATTGTAGAACATCGTGACAACTGGAAAGATCGAGGGGAAGAGAGGCAGAGGCAGACCAAGAGAAATGATGCTGGATATATTGAGGCGGAGGCATGGAGGCATATCATCAATAGAGTTGATCCAGAACACCAAAGACCGAGATCTGTGAAGAGACATGAACGCCTACGCCAGCGGGCAAGGCACCAGATGATGATGACTTGTAGAAATTAAAGAAACACTGTTTGTACACATTACAAACACCTCTAAATTACAGTAACACTGTTTAAATCAATTACAAGCACTGATTATGGAAATTACAAACATTACAATTAGAAGTAATTGTGTGTGTGAGAGAGAGAGAGAGAGAGTGTGTGTGTATGTGTGTGTTTGTGTTTTGATGTAAATGATGTCTCGATGTGGCGTAAACATACCTACTATTGGATTGTGCTTGTTTGTCTCTGTGAGCCAATTTAGGCCTGCACATTTACAAACCGTAAATACACATATATTTCAGAATGGTTACAAGCATGTACAAATAATAGTCTCGGTCAAAAATCTACATCCTCCAAGATTCAACCTGCCCACTAACACCTTCCTGATATACCGATATGGAGTAGGTAGTGACATCGTTTTCCTGAATGTGACAGACAAAGATGTGGAAACCTACAATAGGGCATTTACCTTGTCCGTAGACACAGCGCAGGTTAGTATCCTGTTCAGTCCTTGTCAGTCATTGTATTCACTAGTCAGTCTTTGTCAGTCCTTGTATCCACTGCTCAGTCCTTGTCAGCCATTGCGCGATTTCGAAACACGTGGTCATCCCAAAAAAGTATTTCTTCCGTTGATAAAACCGTTCTGTTTTGGGTGCAAAGATTTACTCCAGCAGTCGACTATCATTAGCTGCATATTCTTCCACGATGGACTGCGGAGCACATTTTTATGACTTTATGTGCTTCATTTTTCAAATTATATGTGGAGCACATTTTTTGATGATGTCACGTACTTCATTTTTCAATTAGTTTCAACATACAAAGTGTAGTGAAACTTCACAAACTCTCTCTCTCTCTCTCTCTCTCTCTCTCTCTCTCTCTCTCTCTCTCTCTCTCTCTCTCTCTCTCTCTCTCTCTCTCTCTCTCTCTCCCCCTCCCTCTCTGTGTGGTGTGTGTGTGTATGTGTGTGTGTATTACCTGGCTAAGGTGCCGGAGATGAGTTATTGATTCATTGATTGATTCTAAAATCACATTTACTTCTTACATACGTATTTATTTAAATTAAAATGTCTTCTGTGCATCTTCTTCAACAGCCGGACAGCAATTATGTGAATATTGATCCGGAAGGATATCTTCGTCTCACACGCCCGGTGCCCGACCAGATCAAGGCGCTGAAGGTGGTCGTTTGGGCAACGGACTCGGGATCTCCACAGTACACAAGCTCAGCTGAGATCTACATCAACATTGCTAATGTTAGAGGTTAGTACTTGTGATGTTTCATGTTTTCATGAATTGTACACCCATTGTATTAACGTGTCTGGTCGTATTTGTCCAGTGGCTGACTGGTGGCATTTGCTTAAGTTTTTCTTCTTCTTCTTCTTCTTCTTCTTCTTCTTCTTCTTCTTCTTCTTCTTCTTCTTCTTCTTCTTCTTCTTCTTCTTCTTCTTCTTCTTCTTCTGCTTCTTCTACTACTACTACTACTATTACTACTACTACCACTACTACTACTACTACTACTACTACTACTACTACTACTACTACTACTACTGCTACTACTACTACTACTACTACTACTACTACTACTACTACTACTACTGCGGCTGCTGCTGCAACTAC
Organism: Cepaea nemoralis; assembly: GCA_014155875.1. Classification (NCBI taxonomy): domain Eukaryota; kingdom Metazoa; phylum Mollusca; class Gastropoda; order Stylommatophora; family Helicidae; genus Cepaea; species Cepaea nemoralis. The sequence goes on along the minus strand of JACEFZ010021136.1, from coordinate 343,508 downwards.
TACTACTACTACTATTACTACTACTACTACTACTACTACTACCACTACTACTGCTACTACTGCGGCTGCTGCTGGTACTACTACTACTACTACTACTACTACTACTACTACTACTACTACTACTATTACTACTACTACTACTACTACTGCGGCTGCTGCTGGTACTACTACTACTACTACTACTACTACTACTACTACTACTACTACTACTACTACTACTACTACTACTACTACTACTACTACCACTACTACTACTATGACAACTACTTCTCAATTTTTCGTTTGCTTTCTAGCGTAAAGATAAGAGAAGTCATCTGACGATAAATTTTCTGGTCTTTGTCTGTCACTAAGCTTTCATGCTAAATTGAAGTTGTGTCTCTTTTATTCTGGAATATTGTTAAATATAACTAAATCAGGGGCGGGAAAATCATTTGGTCTAAACCTGCCAAGACAACCACAGGCGAGACTCGAAATTCAATCAATCTAAAATGTTTAAATACCTACACAAATATATGTTAAATGAATTATAATAATAATATATATTTCAAGGGACATGCAAAGATTGTCCATAGTCCATGACAAGGCCACATATGAGTATATGAGGGACAGACACGCATTCTTCTCCTCGGCTGCCCTTAGCCCACCTGTCTGTATTGCGGGGGCTCAGAGTGCAGTCAGTGCCAGACAGGCTGTGAGTGTGCATTTTGCGAAAGTGATAACAGATTAGGTGCCAAACTGTGTGTCACAGTTTTGACTTAAAAGTTGTTAATTTAGTAGCAGAAATGTTGTATTATAACGCAATGACAACATGTCAGCGACATATACGCCCGTGGCAAATATGGAAAGTTGCTTAAGACAATTAATCCTCCCATGATCCTTAATTAGTTAACACACCTAGAACTGCGATCAAGGTTAAATATTGACCAAATTTAAAGGGCTAATTTTTATGGTTCGTGGTTGATGTTATACATATCTAAAAGACGCCTTGTCGGGGGAAAAAGGTTCCCTACCAATTATCTTAATAAAGAACGGTAACATTATCATGGGCAGAAAATAAGTCTTCCTCTGGTTTTAAACCCCGTATTATTGAATGTTTATAGGCAGATGATAAGGTTTCGTTCGCTTACTATGAGCGAACCAAGCTTCTTTATGTCTTTTCTACATAATATTGTTCATGTGGTTCTTTGAATATCGCTGTGAAGAGGCGCCCAATGACTGAACTCGCATGCGTGTATGTTTGTGTGTTGAGCTGAGCTGAGCTGAGCTAAGAATCTACATCATTGCACTCAGAACTATCCCATGCGCGCTCCGTCCTCTTGTTCAACAGTCACCGAAGAGTCATACCACTAATCGTTCCCACCGCTATCTGATTGAAAGTTCTTCTTTTCTTCCCTCTCAGTTTCAAGATTCTTCCAGAACCCCTGCCTATCCCCCGCAATATCATTCTTTCCACATACATTCAATAACTCAGTAGCATGTTCTTTGCAGAATCTCGCTCCCATAACAACCTTCAGAAAAACCTCTCGATCATAAGTAAGATATCTCGCGTCCGATACACCCATCTGGAGATCATCCACCTCATCCTACACCCAAATTCTCTTTGGCCTTCCTCTTCCTCTCTTCCCAGGCATATACCACTCCGCTATTATTCTCTCCATACCTTCGTGGCGTTTCAAGTGACCAAAATATTTAAATTTTCTTTGTTTTATCGTCTTTAATAGCCAACCTTCTTCAATATTCAGTCTTGAAGTATGATTGCATTTGTTCTTTTCTTTACCCAAGATATTCTTAGAACTCGTCAATAACATTTATGTTCAAAGACATTTATGCGCTGTTCAGCTTGTTTAGTAAGTGTCTAGGCTCACAGGCAATAAATAAAATAATATGGAAAGCCCATATTCCTCATGATTTTCCAAAGTTTCTGATGTTGTACATAGTCAAATGCCTTTGAATAATCCACAAAACATGAGAATAGGTTTACATTAAATTATCTCCACTTCTCAATTATTAAACGCATGTTTAGAATGTGATCTCTTGTTCCTGTTCCTTGTCTAAATCCAGCTTAGTACTACGTTAATTTCCTTTTCCATTTTCTTACGAAGTCTTCCCATTGTGTTTTTTAGTAGAATTTTACCTGCATGACTGATCAGGGCAACGGTTCTATAGTTGGTGCATAATTTCAGGTTGCCATTTTTTGGTATTGGAATGAAGATAGTTCTCCTCCAACCTTTTGGCTATATACCATATTTCCAAATCTTTTTACATAATGCGTGATAGATTTGTATGCTTTTTTCTCCTCCCGCTTTAATTAGTTCAGCTGGTATCTCATCACATCCAGATGATTTACCATCCTTCAGGTTCTTTATTGCCCACGCAATTTCATCTAGTGAGTGTTCAGGTTCTGTCTCTGCTGTCATTGGCTCATGCATCTCATTCATATCCTCACTGTCACTCATATCATACATTCCACTGCAGTACTCCTGCCATCTTTCTAGAATTTGCCTAGATTCTGTTAAGGTATTTCCCATCTTGTCACAGATAACATTCAATTGAAGTTGAACATTTCTTGTCAATAACTACCTCTCTTTGAACATATCGCAATCTCTTCCAGTCTTATGATATTGCAATCTTGTATGTATTGATTTTTGTCTTTTCTTGTGTTCTTTCTTATTTCTCGAGTTACAGTTTATACTTCATCCTACTGTTATCGGATTCCACATACGAGTTCTCAATCTGTTCCTCCCGCCTTAACCACCTGGTGCCACAGGCACTCGACCCCTCCCCCCTACCCCCTCCCCCCCCCCCCGTCCGTAGGTATTCTACAACCAACGGGTGCATACCTTGCCAGCCTATCAGCCTGTTCATTCCCCCGCACTCTCGCATGGCCATGACAAAATATCCATGTGTGCCTGCGTGTGTGTATGTGTGTGTCTGTCTGTGTGTGTCTGTGTGTGTATGTGTGTGTGTGTGTGTGAGAGAGAGAGAGAGAGAGAGAGAGAGAGAGAGAGAGAGAGAGAGAGAGAGAGAGAGAGAGAGAGTGAGAGAGAGAGAGAATAGACCAGTCACAGGATGTTCATAATCAGCAGCTTTGTTTTTCTGTCCTCAGAGCCATACATCTTCTGCATTTCATCCATGTACTATAGCGTGATCTTGTGCTGGAAGAACCCCATGCCTCTCACACGTTTTGATGGGTATAATGTAACTGTGTCTTCAGGTGGAATTAGCAGGTAAATAGTTCAGTCAGAGGTGTGTCCTGTTGTATTTCATTGAGAAATGTATGTCTCCGACTGGACATTATCAGTCAGGGTTGATGTTAGCTAAGCTAAGCTTGATGATAACGGAGATATTGCTGGTGTATAAGAGATTAGTAAACGCATGTTGAGTCTGTGATCTCCTGTTCCTCTTCCTTGTCTAAATGCAGCTTGAACCACGTTGATTTCTTCTTCCATTTTCTTACGAAGTCTTCCCATTATGATTTTTAGTAGAATTTTACTTGCGTGACTGATCAGGGCAGCAGTTCTATAGTTGGTCCGTAATTTCAGGTTGCCTTTCTTAAGGCATTAGAACATATAATTCAGCTGCAGTTAATTAACTAAACACAACAGCTAAGAAAGTAAAGTGCACCTACAAGGAAGCTAAGATAGAAATGCACAAAGTTCATGTCGAGGTACCTGATGGCGATATCAATCAGTCCCAAGAGAATTAGATAAGAAAGATATAAACCAGCTTGAAATATGCTTCGTTCGCTAACTTTGAACTCAAGCGTAGTCCATACACGTGCTCTTACGTCTAGCATGGGACTGATTGTTTTGTTTTTTTGGAGTTAGCTTTCCTTATTACCGGTACCCCTCGCCGAAACCACTCCGACTTCTAAGGTACTTGCAACTTACGTCCCCCAAGTCAATAAATAGAAGTCAACAGTTTAGCCCAACTGACCTTTATAGTGATTGAACCCTCTACTTCGGCGTCAGCACGCCGGAAGTTTAAGAGCGAGCGATATTATCCATCCACCATGCTGATCTCAATGTATTCTTCTGCGGCAGATTATCATTCTAATCACCAGATTAAGAAACAACAATCTACCTCTATCACCCAGAGAAGCTATGAAAACTATTCGCACACATTCTGACAGCTCAAGGACGACACCATGTTAAGTTTCCACAAGAAGCCCTATTTTGTACGTCTGCAAACAACAAGATAGCCTCCGAAAATACGTCGAATAGTCTGCATTCATATTAATGTTTATATAACAGTCTTCATTCAATAATATGTTTTATAATAGTCTTCATTCACTAGTATGTTTTATAATAGTCTTCATTCACTAATATGTTTTATAATAGTCTTCATTTACTTTATTGTTTTTTGAAGTCTTCATTCATTATTTTTTTTTTTATAATAGGTTTCATCCACTTTAATGTTTTATAATAGTCTTCATTCACTTCATTGTTTATATAATAGTCTTTATTCACTTCAATGTTTACTTAATAGCCTTCATTCACTCTAATATTTTATAATAGTCTTCATTCATGTCAATGTTTCTGATCACTATCGCCATTTACATGTACTTCCACAGGACAGTTTCATTGCCTGCCATTGAGGAGCACTCAGAAGCGTGTTATTCTGTCAATGACACTGGATTCAATATCAGCTACGTCTTCAAGGTCGTCATCCGAACTAATGATCTCAGCTACGGCGGGGATTTTCAAATAATATTTAACAAAAACAAATCAGGTCAGTTTTCGGGGTTTCTTCTCGAAAGATTATGTGCTAAAACAGTAGTACTCAACCTTTTTTTGCCCATGCACCCCTGTACCATGTGTTCAGAATGTCATCCCCTCCCCCCTTTTCGTATTTCCTCCCTATAAAATCCCCCCTCCCCTACACAGTATACGTAAAAGTGGAAGCTAGATTTAATAACACATACTAGAACAAGTCTAGACGTCTACACAAAACGTGATTTGCTGGTCTACTTACGTTATAAAACGAATTTCAGAAGGGCGAGAAGTACAGAACCGTAAAGTATGGAGGGAACAACAATATCAAGTAATCGGTTCTTGTATTAACGCGATCTTGAAATAATCTTAATTCCCTTCTGTAATCCCTAAAATTCGCCCTTGGGGAGGAGGGGGGTTTCCCCATTGGTTGAGAACTACTGTACTAGAAGAAACTAATGCATGTGATTAATGCAGAAGTATAGATGGACTATCATGGTCTATAGAGAATGCAGCAGCAAGGGGTCGTCAGTGGATCTGTTCGACAGTCGTTACTCAGGGGTAGAGCAAGACGGACATATGATAAGATTGCAACGGACACCGTTACTATTGGAACTCTACGCTGGCTGTTGACGATGAGGACTGAGCCCTTATAGGAATGCTCGGACTGAGGTTATGTCGGTTCTTGACTCAACTCAACTCAACTCAACTCAACTCAACTCAACTCAACTCACGTGTTTCTGAGTCCCACCTATAAAAATGTATGAGGGTAGCACCATATGTGTAATATCTGTCAATTCATGGAACGCTGGTCCTTACTTTACTTACTTTCACAACGACAATTCAATATATATTATAACTTGATTATATAGCCAGCGTTGCAGCGACGGGGTTGCGGACTCAATTCGTAATCCCACACACCGCATTCTAAACAATTCTGCGGGCGATTTGGCAGCAGACCGCCTTGCGTTGGTTTTAATAAAGACCGGCACAGTCGCTCAGAAAACAACGGTAAACTACTGAACTTAAACTTGCCAAGAAATCATAAACAGCCAAAAGGTGCCGGAGTTGACTGCGACGTCATGTAAAGGATATGCAACTAACGTTCTTTGATTGTAAGGAATGCAGTAAACACTTTAGTTTGTTGAGATATTTAGCTTGCGACCTCAGTTAGCCATGAACCAATGTAACATGTGCTGAATATATTATTCCTACCTCTAGGGTTCTGTTGCTCCTAAACTATGTCAATAGAAGTGCGTGTTTCCTTTCCTTTAAGTGCAACACCGTTCTGGCTGGATGAGCATTCTCGTGAAGTGGCTTCTGGTATTTTAGACATCAAATGTTGGCACTTCATACAGTTTGTCTAATACTACCAGTTAACATAAATATCTTTTATTGTGATTTTGATAGCATATATTGATCATGATCAACAACACAAATAGGAATTGGGAAACAAAATAAATCAGCATAAACAGAACATGAAAAACAAAATGTTGATCTCAGTCCTATAATAATAACATTAATATAAACAAACAAACAAAATAGGGAAGGATCCCTTTTGACAGCCTTGTGGCCTATTGGAGCTCCATAGTTTGATAGAACAATTGGCAGTCGAGGGGTGATGTGGTCAATTTTAGACCGGTCGTCTTTGTTTCCTAAGACATTTTCTGATACTCATTGTAGGCTGGATCAACCTGAGTGCCCAGGTCAAGTTTAAAACGTCAGCTTGGATGCAAATTCTAATTCCTGGCCATCGGACCGACAGGCAAGCTAGATGGTAAAGGCATTACCGAGGCTCTCACAGACGTGTAAAAGGCATTACCCAGGCTCCCGCAGACGTATAAAAGGCATTGCTAAGGCTCCCACAGACGTGTAAAAGGCATTACTAAGGCTCCCACAGACGTGTAAAAGACATATTACTAAGGCTCTCATAGACGAGTAAAAGGCATTACCAAGGCTCCTACAGACGTGTAACAGACATATTACCAAGGCTCCCACAGACTTGTAAAAGACATTACCAAGGCTCCCACAGACTTGTAAAAGACATTACCAAGGCTCCCACAGACTTGTAAAAGACATTACCAAGGCTCCCACAGACTTGTAAAAGACATTACCAAGGCTCCCACAGACGTGTAAAAGACATATTACTAAGGCTCTCACAGACGTGTAAAAGACATTACCGAGGTTCCCACAGGCGTGTAGAATGCCCCTTTATGTTTTGTATTACTTTAATTATAACAAGTTCACGTAAACACAATCAAATGTTTACAGTGTTTGTTTTCCTCTGTAAAACCACATACATGTATAACATTGGTTCTGTGAATTGACAAATTCTGCTTTAGCTGTGTGGAGAAAGTCATAACATATGGCAGAAGATGCATTATAGAGATTAGAACAAGAATTGCTATCGCAAATGTAGCCTTTTGCAAGAGAGAATGGATACTCAAATTTTAAAGGCTGTCAACTGCAGTGAGAAAAAAAAAGAGTATTGAAGTGTAATATAGAATTCATACTGGTAATATGTAAGTGAATCACAGGCAATTAACGGACAATAAGAGATACATTTAATGGCAGTGGAAATGTGGTTTCTGAGAGAACTACACAATACCACACTAACGAAGAGACAGGAAGATTTGAAAAATCCCAAAAGAAAAAAAACAATGAAAACAGTAGATTAATTAGAACAATTACAAGTTGACAAGCAAATGTTTCAGGGCACTTTATAGAACGTCGCAGTCAACCCCAGTATTTTCCTATGGCTGTTTGTGATTTTGTGGCATGTTTTACGTTCAGTAGTTTGTCATTGCTTTCCGAACAACAACCGGGACTCATACCGTTGTATGAAAACCAGCGCAAGGCGGTCTGCTTATAAACCGTCCCCAGCTGATTCTCGAAATCGGTGTACGGAATTTCGAACTACATTAGTAATTCCTTCGCCACAAGTATAATGATTCTTGTAATTTGTTCATGCAGGTTACTCCAAGAATTGTGAGAAAGAAAGGTGTTACTGTAATTTGTCCAAGAATTGTGAGACAGAAAGATGTTACTGTATTTTGTCCTAGCAGATTGCTCCAAGAATTGTGAGACAGAAAGATGTTAATGTAATTTGACCAAGGATTGTGAGACAGAAAGGTGTTACTGTAATTTGTCACAGCAGGTTACTCCAAGAATTGTGAGAAAGAAAGGTGTTACTGTAATTTGTCCAAGAACTGTGAGAGGGAAAGGTGTTACTGTAATTTATCCTTGCAGACTGTTCCAATAATTGTGAGACAGAAAGGTGTTACTGTAATTTGTCCAAGAATTGTGAGACAGAAAGATGTTACTGTAATTTGTCATAGCAGGTTACTCCAAGAATTGTGAGAAAGAAAGAAACGTGTTACTGTAATTTGTCCAAGAATTGTGATAAAGAAAGGTTTTACTGTAATTTGTCCGTGCAGATTGCTCCAAGAATTGTGAGACAGAAAGGTATTACTGTAACTTGTCCAAGAATTGTGAGACATAAAGGAGTTACTGTAATTTGTCACAGCAGGTTACTCCAAGAATTGTGAGAAAGAAAGGTGTTACTGTAATTTGTCCAAGAACTGTGAGAGAGAAAGGTGTTACTGTAATTTATCCTTGCAGATTGTTCCAATAATTGTGAGACAGAAAGGTTTTACTGTAATTTGTCCAAGAATTGTGAGACAGAAAGATGTTACTGTAATTTGTCATAGCAGGTTACTCCAAGAATTGTGAGAAAGAAAGAAACGTGTTACTGTAATTTGTCCAAGAATTGTGAGAAAGAACGGTTTTACTGTAATTTGTCCTTGCAGATTGCTCCAAGAATTGTGAGACAGAAAGGTATTACTGTAATTTGTCCAAGAATTGTGAAACATAAAGGTGTTACTGTAATTTGTCACAGCAGGTTACTCCAAGAATTGTGAGAAAGAAAGGTGTTACTGTAATTTGTCCAAGAACTGTGAGAGCGAAAGGTGTTACTGTAATTTATCCTTGCAGATTGTTCCAATAATTGTGAGACAGAAAGGTGTTACTGTAATTTGTCCAAGAATTCTGAGACAGAAAGGTGTTACTGTAATTTGTCACAACAGGTTACTCCAAGAAGTGTGAGACAGAAAGGTGTTACTGTAATTTGTCCAAGAATTGTGAGACAGATAGGTGTTACTGTAATTTGTCCAAGAAGTGTGAGACAGAAAGGTGTTACTGTAATTTGTCACAACAGGTTACTCCAAGAATTGTGAGACAGAAAGGTGTTACTGTAATTTGTCCTAGCAGGCTACTCCAAGAATTGTGAGACAGAAAGGTGTTGCTGTAATTTGTCCTAGAACTGTGAGACAGAAAGGTGTTACTGTAATTTGTCCTAGCATATTGCACCAAGAATTGTGAGACACAAAGTTGTTACTGTAATTTGTCCTAGCATATTGCACCAAGAATTGTGAGACAGAAAGGTGTTACTGTAATTTGTCCTTGCAGATTGCTCCAAGAATTGTGAGACAGAAAGGTGTTACTGTAATTTGTCCTAGCATATTGCACCAAGAATTGTGAGACAGTAAGGTGTTACTGTAATTTGTCCTTGCAGATTGCTCCAAGAATTGTGAGACAGAAAGGTGTTACTGTAATTTGTCCAAGAATTGTGAGACAGAAAGATGTTACTGTAATTTGTCATAGCAGGTTACTCCAAGAATTGTGAGAAAGAAAGAAACGTGTTACTGTAATTTGTCCAAGAATTGTGAGAAAGAAAGGTTTTACTGTAATTTGTCCTTGCAGATTGCTCCAAGAATTGTGAGACAGAAAGGTATTACTGTAATTTGTCCAAGAATTGTGAGACATAAAGGTGTTACTGTAATTTGTCACAGCAGGTTACTCCAAGAATTGTGAGAAAGAAAGATGTTGCTGTAATTTGTCCTAGCATATTGCACCAAGAATTGTGAGACAGAAAGGTGTTACTGTTATTTGCCAAAGAATTGTTAGACAGAAAGGTGTTACTGTAATTTGTCCAAGAATTGTGAGACAGAAAGGTGTTACTGTAATTTTTTCATGCAGGCTACTCCAAGAATTGTGAGACTGAAAGGCGTTACTGTAATTTTTCCAAGAATTGTGAGACAGAAAGGGGTTACTGTAATTTGTCATGTTAGATTGCTCCAAGAATTGTGAGACAGAAAGGTGTTACTGTAATTTGTCCAAGAATTGTGATTCAGAAAGGGGTTACTGTAATTTGTCATGTTAGGTTGCTCCAAGAATTGTGAGACAGAAAGATGTTAATGTAATATGTCCAAGCTGATTACTCCAAGAATTGTAGGACCGAAAGGTGTTAATGTTATTTGCCAAAGTATTGTTAGACAGAAAGGTGTTACTGTAATTTGTTCATGCAGGTTACTCCAGGAATTGTGAGACAGAAAGGTGTTAATGTTATTTGCCAAAGAATTGTGAGACAGAAAGGTGGTACTGTAATTTAGTCATGCAGGTTACTCCAAGAATTGTGAGACAGAAAGGTGTTACTGTAATTTGTCATATTAGATTGCTCCAAAAATTATGAGACAGAAAGGTGTTACTGTAATATGTCCAAGCTGATTACTCCAAGAATTGTGAGACAGAAAGGTGTTAATGTAATTTGTCCTAGCAGGTTACTCCAAGCATTCTGCAACTGAAATAAAATGTCTTCTTGTAATTTGTCCGTGCAGGTTTCTCCAGGGACTGCGAGGCGCAAGAGTTTTCCATCTGCAGTTATAATGCAACTGTCTGCAAAGGTCACGGGTCGTGTGTCATCACCAGTCCAACCACGTACTCCTGCCTCTGTGATCCCGGTTGGCAGGGACGTAACTGTGAATCGCAAGATATGTGTGTTAGTTCCCCCTGCTTAAATAATGCCATGTAAGAAGTAATATTATCACATTCATATATTTGCGTTTCTACATGACGATATCACTGAATAGTGTTTTGGTCAAATGGTGCCCGCCTCATAGTCAAGAGGTCCGGGTTCGATCCCCGCATAGAGCTAGAAATTTTTCCAAGAATTATTGGTATATATGATATCACGCGTCAATTTGACCTCTTGGGGAGTGAGATCGAATACCTAGCATACTTGATAAGGGTGAAAAACTCGAAGTCCCAAGTGCAAGGTGTGTTAAAAATCTCACGGCAGTTGGAAATTGGAAAGAGTAAGGTCGCTGTACTGTTAAAATTGTTAGGAAAAAGTAAACCTACAAACGGAAAGATAAAGTGCGATACTCTAAATCTGGATGAAGGAAGAAAACTTTACACAAAGGCCGAAGTCGCACACGCTGACCTGTGAGGTGTATAATTAGGTGTGGGCACTACCCTTGAAAGAGGACAAAGAAACAGAACACATTTATAATAATCTTCCACTGATTTACTGGTTTTGATGACGGAAGCTCGGTATGTGTTCTGTGTGACATGCACTGGACAACGCAGACCTACTGAGTAGGCCGATTAATTATTCTGTTTTCTGCTGCCTTCCATCTCACAAAGGGGCATAGGCTCTCAGTGAAATCATACCCAACAGCTTTGTCAATCTATTCATGGGTGGTTTAATTTGCAACAAAGGTTTTCTGCAGGCAGTGTTAGACTCTCATGCTATAACATCGTTGTGGCTTCTCACTAGCATGCATAGTCGATTACACAAGAAATCAATTGGGGAACCCGTTGAAGCCACTGAGACAGCTACATAAATAAACACACATGGTATTGTTCGGCATTCACGGAAGGAGAAGAAGGAAGTAGAGTCTAGAGGACGCACTAGACAACATACAATTTGAGTGTCTATTTGGTCATGCGTCGAAGTACACTTGTTCCTGCAGCGTGGCGCTGACATCATTTGGAGGAGACAGGTTCGAATCCCGGTCACTAACTATAGCTTTCAAATTGTATGTTGTCTGGTGCGTCCTCTAGTCTCTACTTCATTCTTCTCCTTCTGTGAGAGCCAAACAATACTATGTGTGTTTGTTTATGTAACTAACATAGTCGGTTACAGTGCTACTATCAGTACTACTGTTGCTGGCGTCTCTTATGAGTTACCAGTAGCACAAGAGTGAAGCTGCTTGGTTGCTGGGTGGGTGGGTGGGCTGGTTGGTTGGTTTTGGACTGGCTGGCTGGCTAGCTGGTTGGTTGGTCGTTTGGGTAGTTAGGTGGTTGATCAGTCGGTCGGTCGGATGGTTGGTTGATTGGGTGGGTGGTTGCTCGGTTGGCTGGGTTTATTGGGCGGGTGGGTTGGTGTTTGGTTGTGTGGTTGGTTGAGTGGTTGGTTGGTTGGTTGATTGGCTGGTTGGTTGGTTGATTGGGTGGGTGGTTGATTTGTTGGTTGGTTGGTATGTTGGTTGGTTGGTTGGTTGGGTGATTGGTTGGTTGGTTGGCTGGCTGGCTGGCTGTGAAACCTTTAGAACACTGAGTTTTAACTCTTAAGTTTGATGCATTGACCTTCAGATCAGCTGAGCTATGAAAGGAATTGCATTTCTCAGTCATGCTGGTGTAATGAACTTTTTTCCGACCCAGTACCAAAGTACGATCTCCGTGATGACTATGTTGTGTAATTACCTTCGTTCCGACCCAATACTTAAGTACTATCGCCATGAAGACGGGGTTGGTGTAATGACCCTCGTTTCGACCTAGTACCGAAGTATCATTTCCATAATGACTGTTGCGGAGATCTTATTCCCTTTTTCTGCTTGGATACCAGCGGGGTATGCAAGACAAGTACTGGAGCATTGCATCTGCAGAGAGGCATCGGGTGTTTGGAACATTGGCAAAAATGGAGATTAAGTGTATAGACATTCTAAAATGAATCTTAAATGTATGTTTAGATCCAGCTGAGAAACATCTGGAACAATATGATCTCGGGATTTTAAACCTTTTTGGTGCTCCGAAGTTGGGGCACTGTAGTTGAGATTCTTCAATGTGACTTCCTAGGGAAGACTGGAACAATTGTTGGAATATTGTGTAAAAAGTACATGATCCTTTATAACATAACCCACATCATAAACGATAATTACAATAACGGTTTGCTTCTGTGGTTACAGTTGCAAGTTTACGGGCCATCAGACTTACAATTGCCAATGCCCGAGTGCTTCCTTCTATGGTCTCAACTGCCAGTATTACAACCAATGTGTGGATGCGCCGTGCCAGAATGCTGGTACCTGTCTGCCACTTGATAATGGAACCTATAGCTGTGAATGTGCCCCAAAGTTTACCGGTGACAAATGCCAGGTAAATGTTGACTAGGTTAATGATATCATAGATTGGTTTATCATATTTACCAATATTTAGACGAGTCGTGCTAATGCCAGGATTTCGATACCTGTCTGGTCCATAATAATGAAACCTGCAGGTGTGACTGTATTAGAGCTCGCATATGATAAATTATTTGGACAGTTCAGTTAGGCTATAAATGGAAATCTATTTAATTACTACGGGTTGTGTTAACTCGGCAGAAGTTAATTCTGTGTCGGCGCACGGGTGTGAAACAATTAACGTCTTTCCAACATGCTAACCTTTTGTTTTTCTTGTCTTGTCGTTTTACACTATCATCTCTCTTTTTATTATTATATGGTAGGACTTTAAGTATGTTTCTCAATGGCAGTTGTTGGTATTAGTAACGCTTATTCAATTCAAACAGTTACGCTAATGTGCAGCTCTATATAAGAAAGGCCGAAATTGTGAATCATTACGGCGGCTATAGTTTAGAAAATATTATCATAATCTGTGGTTTTATATTAATCTACACACATACAAACACCCACGCATATATATATATACACAGCTAGTCGTCGACTTACGACCTATGCAACTTACGACCATTCGACTTTACGACCACAATCACTAGCCGTATTATTAACTCGAGACTAGTGCTTCCATATTGACGTGATAGGCCTTAGGTTCATACCACAGTGCGATCAGCGTTGCCAGTAGTGGGTTGTGCTCAATATTTAAAGATTTATTTCTGCCTCAATTATCAGTCGAACGGCGTTGTCTGCACAGATCAGGTTGTGTGACATTTTATTCCATGCTTAGTCTTCGTAGACTTAGATGGATAACCTGATATTTGCAGATGATGCTGCAATTACGACCCACTCTGAGGAAGAATTTCAGCTGTATGTTGATTCCTGGGCTAGGTTACACTCATCAGCACGCCACGACTTTCTGAGCGACCGGCTCCATACTCTCGTAGGTGACTAGCACGACTCGAACCCCTTCAAATTCTCGTGCCCTCACGTCAACCACCAGAGTATTCGGGATTACGGAGAAAGCTGCTAACCCCTCAGCCAGGGAGACCGGCATATATATATATATATATATATATATATATATATATATATATATATATATATATATATATATATATATATATATATATATATATGTGTGTGTGTGTGTGTGTGTGTGTGTGTGTGTATGTGTGTGTGTGTATTTGTGAGTGAGTGTGTGTTAGTCAAAAGAAACTAGTCATAGCAAAGCAGAGTTTACAAAGCATCACCAGACTACGGCACAACAACAGTACACTGATTACGCGTGACTCACAAATAACAACACGTCTTGGTTGGCACTCATTCCAGCAGAAGAAAAAAAGTAGTATCAGAAAACACACTAGACAACATAACCAATTGAAATATATAGTTACCGCACTGGAATTCAGACCTGTCACATCCAGGTAACGAGAGCGCATCTCTGCAGGAACACGTATACTTTGGCATGTGACCAAACTAGACACCCCTAAAAAATAAATGTCATCATTACCCAGGTTTATCCTCCACCTGAACCCATAACTCTGGAATATGGAATTCGTATCTAACCATTGAAACAGCACCGCAGGTATCGGAAATTTATATTAACCCAGCATAGGTCAAATAATAATTACAAAAACATATTAGACCGTAATGCTGTGTTTAGATATAATGAGTATTTCAAGAAGAGAAGAGATTCCTCGGTTCCAATGCAATAAACATAATATACAGAAATATCAAGGGTTCTCCAACTAGTATTTATGTGATTGAAAGTAACATCTTTACGGAAATAATTATTGGACCTACATTCATTCATTCATTCAGTAGCATGCCCTTTGCAGAGCTTCGCTTTCATCACAACCTTCGGGAAAACTTTTCTGTCATAAGCAAGATGTCCCGCGTCCGACACACATCTGGAGACCATCTGCCACAGCCTACACACATCTTCTCTTTGGCATCCCTCTTCTTCTCTTCCCGGGCATATACCCCTCCACGATTGTTCTCTCCAAACTTTCATGACGTTTCAAGTGACCAAAATAATTCAGTTTTATTTGTTTTATCGTCTTTAGTAGCCGACCTTCTTCAATATTCAGATCGTGTCGTAAAGATGCATTTGTTCTTTTCTTTACCCAACATATTATTAGAACCCGTCTATAAAATTTATATTCAAAAGCATTTATGCGCTGTTCAGCTTTTTTATATGTGTCCAGGGCCCACAGGCGCATGTTGCAATTGGAAAGATGCATGCTCTCAAAAGTCTAATTTGCGTAGGTCTATCTGTCCAACGCCACAATTTATTCAGTTATTTTTAGAAGCACTGGTGATTCGTCATTTAATTTATTTCATTGTGTCACCATTGCTGGTAATTAATTACCCAAGATATTCAAAATGTTCCACCAACTCCAATTTTCCCCCATTAACCTTCAATAACAAAAGCAAATTATAGCTTTTAAACGTAATAGCTCCATAATTTCTTTTAATACCGTGGACCAAGAAGTAAAACGTAATGACACATTCTAGAAGATTTGAACATCGACGTAAACTAGCTTAAATACTTTGGCCATATCAAAAGTCACAGTAGTTTGGATATAACAATGACGAATGGCATGTTCCTTGTTCCACATGACGTAAAGGAATGCCAGTGACACATTCGATTACTGTAATAATTTGCAGAGATAGAATGCGGTGGTATTGTTTTCACAGGACATTCACAGCAAAAGATTAGAGAAGAAGCGTGTAACAATAAATGTGGTGCGTCCAAGGAATACTTCGGGGAAACAAGATCAGAAATTGTTACAGCAGAAAGCAAATGAGGACTATTACAGTAAAGGACTTCATCGAAATCCATTTAGTTGGATGGTTCGGTCATCTACCACGCCTATTTGCCCACAGTATACCTCAAACTGAATTGATATATAGATGCCCTGGAGCCGATATACCGCAACCACTACTGACAGGAAATATACTGGACACAGAGCAAGAGACAGCTATGACTTGGCGGGTGGTGAAGTCTATGAACAACATTGTACAAAGGAGACGCACAAGATCTCTACACAGTTCGTCCATGCTTAAAACTAAAAGACAAAATAGGAAAAGCAAGAAGAAGACGGAGGAGTAGTAAAAAGAAGAAGAAGAAGAAGAAAAAGAAGAAGAAGAAGAAGAAGAAGAAGAAGAAGAAGAAGAAGAAGAAGAAGAAGAAGAAGAAGAAGAAGAAGAAGAAGAAGAAGAAGAAGAAGAAGAAGGAGTGGGAGCAGCAGCAGCAGCAAAAGAAGAAGAAGCACAGCATAGCAGAAAGGATAAGAGCGCCAGTTCTCAAACATCCGGTGTGCTGATACCGAGATAAGGGGTTCAACCACTACATCTGTAAGCTAGACTAAAATGTTGACTTCCGGTCCTTGACTTGGGTAAATTACAAGTACCTCAGAAGTCAGAGTGGGTTCGCATGACGGCGAGGGATAATGATAACTGGGAAAGCGAACCCCACATGCAAAAATGAGTCCACTGCACTAAAAGTAATAGTACGTGTATTAACTACGATTGAGTTTAAAGCGAGCGAACGCAAAAAAGAATAAAATGAAAAACAAAGAGAAGGAGCAGTTGGTTATACAGAAGAAGCAGATGAGGAAGAAGGGGATGAGGAAAAGGAAATTTTCACGTGTATTCATTATTTTTATGACCATTGTTATATTTTAAGTCTTACTTTTATATTATGCATTTCTATACAGTTCTGTTCTCTCAGCATCCTATCTTTGCGCGCAAATTAGTATTTGCCCTATCTGATGACCTGTTTATGTCCACAGACACAAGACTCTTGCTCCCCGTCTCCATGTACTGCCAACAGGGGCATTTGCATAGCCGTATCAGGTACAGAGTTCAGATGTGAATGCAGCCGGGGTTACTACGGAGACAAGTGTGAATACATCGATGCTTGCTTTCTAGAGGCTGAACCGTGCAACTATCAAGGAACATGCGTGCGCGTTGGGGACTCTTTTACCTGCGTGGTGAGCTCATAGCAGTAGTAATCCCGAACTTCAGTCTCTCAACTTGTGTATCAACAGTGATCTCTCTCTCTCTCTCTCTCTCTCTCTCTCTCTCTCTCTCTCTCTCTTTCTCTCTCTCTCTCTTTCTCTCTCTCTCTCTCTCTCTCTCTCTCTCTCTCTCTCTCTCTCTCTCTCTCTCTCTCTCTTTCTCTCTCTCTCTGTATGTGTGTGTGTGATATTTAGCTATCAAGACAAAGTACCAACGTAACTTTGTTTGTTTCCCTTTCATACATTACTATTGGCCCTCATTATCATGTGCCATGTCTATAAGCGTTGGCAGTCATGTTTCACCATCTCACACGATCACCAGAGTCGTCGATCAGCTGTGTGTTTTTGCCCAGAGATTATGCCATGTGGCCAGGCTATCCAGATTTTTACCTCTCTGCCTTCCCTTGTTCTCTCCCCCCCCCCTAACATCTGCCAGTTGTCACCAGGTTCTCCAGTTTATTTCATCTCATAACTCATTTCTCATATTATCTGATTCAGTGCCACACAAAGAGCAGATTTATACCTAACAAACATGGATGGCGGAAAATGGGAAGTAGGGTTATGTCATAAAAGATGTTAATATGGTAGCAGACATGTATGTATCAAATTAAAGGGCATTGCATACGGGAACCCACTGTACGAAATTGGGTGAATAATGACTAGGAGGAGTTGCGCAATTCTTTGACCACACTCTCTCGCCTAAGTCCATCTGAATCCAATGGCAAGACAAGTCATTTCGATTTGAGACGAATACAGGTGCAGTGGATGACAAGGTCGCGCTACATGCCTTAAAGTGCTCATTACGTTCCACAACGCTTTGCAGGTAAACACCGTCTTGCCTGTTGAAACATAAATGATTTCTTCCGCGCAGTCTGCCGAATCCTGTCTTCACATGCTGGGTAGGCATAACCTAGTTCACTGATTGTTTTGACGCTGAATCGGTTACGTTCGCCTGGTTATGTCGGCCCGTGGAATGGCCGCTGTCGCATGCTAACAACTAGTAGGAAGCACAGGGATCAGCTGGATGTCACGGCTGGACCAGTGGCGAATGGACCCTGAAAGGGGCGTGACTACTGTATATAAGCCGATGGCAGATATGGGACGTCGAAAGACAATGAATCATCCCGTAGCACTTAATCAGTTAAGAGAGTGTACCAGTATAACGTAAGTTGGGTGTATAACTATTCCCTCTGACATGTTGCTATCAAAGCAGTGTACCAGCATAACGTAAGTTGTATCTATTATATCACATAGTATGTAGTGTATAGCATTCATTCATTCATTGTCACCTCTCTGTCTTGACAGACGATAGTTTGTTACTTTGTGCTTCAAAAAGGCATAATAACCACAACCCATGGTGGTAGCGAATGTGATTGATCAGACCAATTCGCGCTGTAGATGTTCGTTCACAATGGATGCATGTGAACACATTGTCATTTTCACCATCTCGCACCATCGTACGTCTCACGCGCTTAGTGTGTTACCTATCTTCGATACTTTTCTTCTTTGGCTTTATTCCATTTCTGATATTTGCCCTCCATGTAATACTTCGGCGTCGACTTGCTCCCATTGTGAATTATCAATGCTTGTATCAATCATGTCCTGCTTACACTCATCTTTGTATCGTAGTAGAGGCCGACCCACCTCTCCATAGCACAAAGGCTGGGCTGAAATATAGAGACCATGTATTGCCCATGCAGCATGATCCCTCACTCGGCCTGCCTAGTTCAAAGTGTATATCAAAGCTCCATCTTATTTGCCAATACATCTCATTATACACTCACAGTATAACGAGAAAATATCAGAGGACAGTTCGCACTTATTAACATTTCGATTGTTACTCACGCTATTTTAATTTGTCCACAGTGTCCTCCCGTGGCAACGGGAGACAGGTGTAGATACCTGGATCCTTGCTCCCTGCAGCCTTGTCAGAATAGCGGTAACTGTACAAACGGGCAGATACCAAGCACGTATGTCTGTCTATGCTTGCCAGGTTATTCTGGCAATGAGTGCCAGAATAAGAATCTCTGTTTTGGAGTCAACTGCAATAATGGAGAATGTAAACTGGAATCTACACGAACTCCGAGGTAAATATTATAGTTTGTCACTGTCTGTCAAAAATTAAAAGCTGCCATCTACTGTCTATAATACCTTGCGGTGTAGGTAGAGGGGGGGGGGGGGGGGGGGTCTGAACCTGAAGAATTAAGGCCGCCTGGCTGGTGCAGTCGCCTCGAATTGTGCAGGTAAGGATTTTCTTTTTGCCCCCGACAGACAAAATCCACACCTTATCGGGGATTCGAACCCGGGTCTTCCGAACGAGAATGGGCATTCGAGCCACTTGGCCAGCCGCTAATCATTTACGTTTGTCACTATATGTTCTACACATAACACATTACAAACTTGCAATATATATTCATCGTCATTACTATGTGATGGCATCACTACACATCCATTCTCAGAAATAATATGCATCTCTTCTAGGTAAAGACCGCCGGCTCGTGGCGAACGAGTTACGGACGCAATTTGTATTCCCACATATCGCGTTCAAAACACAGCTGCGGGCGATTTGGCAGCATACCGCCTTGTATTGTTTTTTTTAATGAAATGGCATGGGTGCCGGTTGTTCAGAAAGCAATGGCAAACTGCTGAACGTAAACTTGGCAAGAGATCACAAACAGCCGAAAAATGCTGAGGTTGACTGCGACGTTGATATGCAACTCACTTTAGATAAAGAAGGCGCGTTGATGTAATCGTTAATAGGTTACGCTGATAATGGCATGGGAGCGGTCGGAGTAGAGTTGGACGCCTGCTCTCGCTATTCGCTTCGTGAGGGTAAGACAGGTTACCTCTTCCTCCCTGCTTTCAGGCCTACAAAATGTGAACGGTTCACTTATCCACAGCAAGTTCTTTCTACGAGACTTTCTGTTTCTAGTAAGTATAAACCCTTAGCGAAGTTGGTAATGAATTGTGTTGGTAAAGCCTTAAACACGGTCTGACAGGTCGAACACCTGGGCTCGTCGCTTGTCAAATTGAGGGGAAAGACTGACCACCTATTCCTCCTTGCTCTAAGGTCTGTAACATGTGATGGTGCTATCACATCACAGGTTCATAACAATAAACTGCTTCGGGACAAATAAAAGATAACAAAACGTACGGACCACGAAGAAGAATATGACGTATTTCATGGAAACAAAAACAAAGAAGAAAATGTCTTCTTTCATGGAAACAAAAACAATCAAACAGAGGTTCCATGAAAACTAGGAATGACAAGAGATTGATGAAAGAAATAAATCAGAGGTAAATGAAATATTTCGGCAACATTACAAGACATAACACTATAATTTTTTTTTTTTAAACATACGGAATAGCAATGTTGAGGGCAAGCGAGCAAGAAATAGACAACGAGTCTATGTGTCTTTTGACACATATAATATTCAAGGATAAGGGTTAAAGGTTAAAAAACGATTTATTTCACTGCATCAGCTTTACACCATTTGGCTGGGACCTTCCACGAAGAACGGTAAGTCACCTGACAAAAGCATTGCACACAGCACGAACTCCGTTGCCCCAGCGATGATTTATAGAAATGTGCACTCGCGGTCTGAACGACGCAATCAGAAAACCAAACCTTGACCTTCAGAGTTCGAGGCAGGTGGTTTGGCCACTTCGCCTTGCAGACCCCTTTCCACCCCCCCCCCCCCCCCCCCCCCCACTCTCCCCTCTCCACCCGGTCCCCAACAAAACAATAAAAAAAATCAAGGCACACATAATATGCATCAATATAGGATAGTTTTATTCGATGGTCAGAATATATATATATATATATATATATATATATATATATATATATATATATTATGTGTGATTATGGTGTACTCTGAAAAAAAAAAAAGAAATATATGTTAATGAGGAAAAATTGGTGGTTGTGGAAAACTTGGAATATCTTGGGTCATTGATTACCAACAATGGTGACAAAACGAAACAAATTAAAAGACGAATGTCTATTGCTCTTCACAAACTGAAACAACTGAATAAATTGTGTAGTGGGACAGATAGAAGCACACAAATTAGATGTTTATGGACATGCATCTTTCCCATTGCAACATTCGCCTGTGAGACCTGGACACTTACTTAACAAGTTGAATAGCGCATAAATGCCTTTGAATGTAAATGTTATAGATTGGCTCAGAGAATATCTTGGATACATAAAAGAACAAATGCATCCATACGACAAGAACGGAATATTTAAGAAGATTGGCTACTAAAGGCAATACAATAAAGAAAATTTTGGTCACTTGAAACATCATGTAAGTTTGGAGAGAAAAATCATGGAGGGGTATATGCCCGGCAAGAAAAGAAGAGGAAGGCCAAAGAGAAGATGGGTGCATGATGTGGCAGATGATCTCCAGATGGGTTTATCGGATGCGAGACATCTTGCTTATGACCGAGAAGTTTTCCAGAAGGTTGTTATGGGAGCGAGGTTCTTCAAAGGAAATGCTACTTAATCAATCAATCAATCAATCAATTAATCAATCAATCAACGAATGAATGAAAGAATGGTGTACTCACGTTATGATACTCAATATTGCTACAGAGATCGTTCACTGTGCTGAGATTCTCCTTGTGGGGTCTATGAGAACAGACATGTCCACTTGTGCGTGTATACTTGAGCAGTGAATGTGATTAGTTAGAAATGGTGAAGTTATTTATTATTGTATAATCCTGCTCATTTGAATGAAGTTTTTGTTAATGATAATGTTGTTGATGATGAAGGTGGTGGTGGTGATGGTGGTGGTGGTGATGATGATGATGATGATGATGATGATGATGATGATGATGATGATGATGATGATGATGATGATGATGATGATGGGGTGATAATTATGATGATGATGATGATGATGGACATGCTGCTGATGATGATGATGATGATGATGATGATGATGATGATGATGAGTTTTGTAATGCTGATGGCGATGATGATAATAATATTATGTGATGATGATTATGATGCTGATAATGGTGATGATAATGATGATGATAATGATGATGGTGATGATGATAATGATGATGATGGTGATGAATGTACTGATGATGATGATGATGATGATGATGATGATGATGATGATGATGATGATGATGATGATGATGATGATGATGATGATGATGATGATGATGATGGTGATAGTGATGATATTTATGCGATGATGATGGTGGTAATGGTTGTTGATCCAAACATGTGTGTAAGCTCATTGCTTGATGAATATCTATCTCATCACTAACAGGTGTGAGTGTGACACAGGGTACCACGGAGACTACTGCGACAGATTCGATGTGTGCCTGACTGCTCCCTGCCAAAACCAAGGCACATGTGTCAGTACAGGCCTCACAGCAGACAGCAGGAGTAACTTCACTTGCAGCTGTACGGATGGGTGGTCTGGGGTCGACTGCAGCCACCCCAGCAAATGTTCCCTTGATGTAAGACATTATTACCTTAACGTTGTAAATTGTGGACGTGAAAGCTGCCATATTGACTCGCAAATGTTGTATTGTGTTGTGGTGTGGTGTGTTTTGGGGTGAGGTGGGGTGAGGTGGAGATGGGGCCGGGGGCGAGGTTATGTAAAGTGAGATGAAGTGAAGTGAGTGAGGTGAAGTGAATTAGGGTTGGGTGAGATGGGGCTGGGTAATGTGAGGTGGGTGGAATGGGATAGGGTGAGATGGGGTGAGGTGGAGTGGAGTTAGGTGCGGTATGGCGAGATGAGGTGAGGTTAGGTTAGATGGGATTCTGTGGGGTGATGTGAGGTGTGATTATTTGAGGTGAGATGAGGTGAGTTGATGTGAGGTTGGATGACGTGAGGTGAGGTGAGTTAAGGTGAGGTAGGATGAGGTGAGGTGATTGGATGAGGTAAGGTGGGATTATGTGAGGTGCGATGAGGTGGAGTGATGTGAGGTGGGATGATTTTAGGTGAGATGGGGTAAGGTAAGGTGAGTTGAAGTGAGGTGTGTTGAGATGAGTTGGGATGATGTGAGGCGAGGTATGGTGAGGTGAGTTGAGGTGAGGTGGGATGGTGTGAGGTGATGTGGGGTGAATTGAGGTGAGGCGGGGTGAGGTGAGCTGGGTTGAGTTGAGGGGGGTGAGGTGAATTGGGGAGAGATGGGATGATGTGAGGTAAGGTGTGGTGAGTTGAGGTGAAGTGGGATGAGGTGAGGTGAAGTGGGATGATGTGAGGTCAGGTGGGTTGAGGTGAGTTGAGATGAGGTGGGATTATATAAGGTGAGGTGGGGTGAGTTGATGTGAGGTGAGATGGGGTGAGATAAGGTGAGCTGGGTGAGGTGGGATGATATGAAGTGAGATGGGTGAGATAAGGTGAGGTGGGTGAGGTGAGGTTGGGTGGGTTGATGTTATGTTATGTTATGTAGTATGCAGCGTTACGTTACGTTTGTTAGATTATGTTATGTTATATTATGTTATGATATGTAGCGTTACAGTACGTTACGTTGGTTATGTTATGTTATGTTATGTAGCGTTACGGTAAGTTACGTTGGTTAGATTATGTTATGTTATGATATGTTATGTTATGTTATGTTATGTAGCGTTACGGTACGTTACGCTGGTTAGATTAGGTTAGGTTATGTTATGTTATGTTATGTTATGTAGCGTTATGGTACGTTACGTTAGTTAGATTATGTTATGTTATGTTATGCTATGTTATGTTATGTAGCGTTACGGTACGTAAAGGTTGGTTATGTTATGTTATGTTATGTTGCGTTACGGTACGTTGCGTTGGTTACATTATGTTATGTTATGTTATGTCGAACGGCATCGCTGCACACTGGGCATTCATTCCCATGCATGGTCAGTCTTCGAAAGCTACAGCCAGTCTGAAGTATTTCTGCTCACTGTTCCCCTGAGGATATTGTTATGGCATCTCCTCTCGTGGCCTTGAAGGCGGCATTTACTTGACCATGCTTCACCTCCAGTGCGTTACTGTTACACTGGGACGCGATGGAGGTACGCGAACTCGCAAACTAATGTTATAAAATTCATGAAAAATTAAATGTAATAAACTAGTAATTAGATACATGGGACGGAAGGGATCAGGAAAACTAATTACGAACAAACACACAAATAATATATTCAGGAAGGGAAATCATGAAAAAATTAGTAGGACTAATGTTTCACGATTTAAATTCAAAGTTACTGATGATTGCTGGATTACATGAGACATGGTTATCTCGGTTAAAATCAAAAACAAACAATATACATATAAATATATTTTATACACGTATATGCACCAAAACCACAATGAAGTGAATCAAAAGGCCATGACAAAATTGCTGGCGTTGGATAGGATACACACTGAGAAAATCTGAGGGAAATATAACTAGACACTCTCTTGGCTGGAACCCACAAGGCAAAAGAGACATCGGGTGGGCTAAATCAAAAACAAAAAACACGTAGGAGAGAATTACAGACAGAGACTATTAATATTGTAAGGACATGGAGGGAGATACAGGAGATAGCAAAAGATAGGACGGTTTAACGTGTGCTGGTTCAGGGCCTACACCGATATGGGGAATATTGAGCGTAAGAAGAATATGCATTAACAAATAATATGTAAGGAAGAAGAAATACAAAGATTATATGGCTAAGTATACACGTCGATGTCTCAAACACATACCCGGGAAATCATAATAATACAAGCAGCTTTCATTAGAAATGTTCTGAGAGGATCGAATAAAAGAAGTAGATAATGGTTATTGAATAAGATTAACAAACAAACGAGGAGAAATACTGACAGACTGGGCAAAAATTAGTTATAATGATTGAAAACATATGATTTGAATAACATACGAGACGATTTTACACATGTAAAACGTGGATAAGAAACCTTTAAGCGCATTGACTATATAGTAATTAATAACAGATTCAGAAGTGCGTTAATAAACTGTGAAAACAATGCCGATCGCTAACTGTAAGTGTAATTACCTCCCATTTTGTGGAACAATGAAAGTACAGAGAACAGAGAAAGTAAAAGAGGGTAAAACATGAGAGATAATAAAGATATTCTGATAGCAGATTAAAACATTTACCATCGAAACAGAGTGATTGTGAAAGGCGGGTACAATGCAATAACTAAAATACCAAGTAAAGATAAACATTGGGAAATGCTAAGGAATTCCTTTCATCAAACAAGAAAATATATAGCACCAAGAAAGAAAGCAAAAGCTAAGAAAAAACGAATGTATAAAGTAAATATACAAGAGATGTATATCATAAGAAAACAAGCAAATAAGAAATAGATGTATAAATGCGAAAGAAAATGTGTTAAACTATCAGTGCAACGATATTTAACTAACTTCTATTAAGGGTACGAAACATATGCACAGGCAAATTAGTGAGCTGACAAAATAAAACACTGGATGAAACATTGACTGTTTGAAATCAAATACAGGAGAGGTAGTAAAGTAAGAAGGTGTCATATTTTTAATGGACAAATACATACAATAGTTGTATGATGGGGAAAGAGCAGAACTAACAGGATTAAATAATTTAGAAGTCCCACCTATCAAACATAGGGAGAAAATAAAATCACAGACCAGAAGGAATCACATGTGTCAGTTTGTGAAATTATATTCTCCATGTTATAACCTGTCATATAACACGTTGTGATGTTTTCATCAACCATCACCAAACCCGTACACCTTCGTGTTTTAGTGTAACCAAAGGTTTTTGCCTTCACCAGCTTTGAACTCAAGCGTAGTCCATACTTGCCTTACTACTTCTAGTGCTCTGGACTGATTTTGCGTGTGGATTAGCGTTCCCTATTACCAATTTCCCTCACCATCTGGCGAACGCACTCCGACTTCTGAAGTACTTGTAATTTACGTCCCCCAGTCAAGGACAAGAAGTTAAGGTTTTAGTCCAAATGACCGGTGTACGGGTTAAACCCGGTACCTCGGCATCAGCAAACCGGAAGTTTAAGAGCGAGCGACCCCCACCAAAGTATTTAAGAACCCTAGATGTAACATTGCTTATGGGTCCGTTCAGTTCTCGCAGTATCGGTGTTTCTCTTAAAAGGTTTCTAAATGGTATAAGTCATTCTAAAATTATTGTCAATTAGGTGTGCAAGAATGGAGGCACCTGTGTAGATGTTCCAAACAAAGAGTTCCACTGCATCTGTAGAGACGGCTTCTACCTTAGTGATTGTTCAGCATTCGATCCATGCTCAAGACACGAATGTCAGAATGGAGCAGTGTGTCAGAATGTGAGTCAAGACAATTTTACTTGCCAGTGTCAGGACAATTGGCTGGGAGAGCTTTGTGAGTTTGAGAATCCCTGCTCACCAGGCAAAGACCCATGTGAGAATGGCGGAGAGTAAGTATAAGTATGAATTTTCCATTAAATGATTTACCGTATGCCCTGATAACTGCCGTTGGTTTTATGTCTTTCCCCAGATCTCGGTCCCTTGTATTCTCTATCTCTGCTGATGAGACTCCTCAATGCCGCCCCTGTGTCCATCCCGCATCGTTTTTCTTGGTCTGCCTCAGCCTCTCTTAACTCTGATCTTGCTAGGTTCAACGATGTTTTCTAACACCTTTCTTCTCATCACTTGACCAAAGAACGCTGTTTGTCTCCTTCTTACAGTTGTATATAATGATCGTAAACTGATTAGAGCAATAGACGTAGATAGTCAAAAGATTTTTGGCATGTTATGAGAAGAAATAAATAGGAGCACTTGGTGACAACAGGCAAGATCGAAGGGATGAGAACAAGGGAAAGACAAAGAATTAAATATCTGGATGGCTTGGACACGTGGTATGGTCGAGACAAGAACACTAAGCTGATCCTCGACTCTGGTGATCGGGTGAAATGGCGATGTGTAACCGCCCACGCTTTTCGGCATGTGATAAATTGTTTTTGTGTTTTAGCCTGTTTCAAAACATTTAGATCATTCACTTTTTCTGTCCTGGGGATTTGCATCATTCTTCTGTAAAACCACATCTGTGAGACGTGGAGGGTTTTTCGCTTGTTTACTAATTTTCCAGGATACACAGCCTTGTGTTAAAGGATAATATATCGCCAAAATGTGACCTCCCATTTAAACAGAAGGACGATATATCGCCATACTAGGGTCGTCATGTTCTTTGTTTTGTTTCATGATATCTTCCCCAGTTTCAATGCTTAGTGATAGGACATTTACATTATAATACTTGTTCATTTTATTATGTACCAAGTTTGGTCTAATCCTACCTTTTGTTGGCCACTGAATAATTGCAACTATTTCTGCGCAACGTGCAAGAAATCTGTCTCTAACCTCCAAGAACGAGGATGTATTGCTTAGAACGGCAACAGTTGTTAAACTCAAAGGGCTGAAGAGCGAAGCTTGAAATAGCTTGACATGATGAGCTCAAGGGCAACATAATTGAGCTAAGTGGGCCCCGACAGGTGGGGGATATGCTATGGGCGGCTCATGTCACACATAACTCTTGCAGGCGGATCAAAGTGGCTGCAGTCGTGGGCAGAACATCACAATTATAAAGATGGAGAATGATGAGTGTCTACCAGGTGTGGAGGATGTGCGGCGTTATGGGTATCTATGTCGCATGCTTGAGGCAGAGAGAGGGGAGAGAAAGAGGGGGGTGGATTGAGGGAGAACGAGAGAGAGAGGAATACCCAGATCCAGGAGAACTGTAATAAGAGAATAAACAATATATCACGAGCGCATAACTACTACCGTAGTAAGTGCGTGCGTGTCTATGTGTGTATGTGTTTGTGTATGTTGTGTGTGTATGACGTGTGTGTGTGTGTGTGGGTGTGTGTGTGTGTGTATGTGTGTATGTGTATGTGTATGTTGTGTGTGTGTGTGTGTGTATGTGTGTGTGTGTTTGTGTATGTTGTGTGTGTATGACGTGTGTGTGTGTTTGTGTATGTTGTGTGTGTATGACGTGTGTGTGTGTGTGTGTGTGTATGTGTGTGTGTGACTGTCTTTCTGTCTGTGTAGACACAAATTAATAAAAATGGGATCCAGGCTTGTTTTAGAATTTTCTATGAAAGTTGGGAAATACCTTAACAGAATCTAAACAAATCCTAGAAATATGGTAATACTACTGCAGTGGAATGTATGATATGAATGTCAGTGAAGATATGAATGAGATAGATGAAATAATGACAGCAGATACAGAACCTGAACCCTCATTGAATGAAATTTCATGGGCTATAAAGAACCTGAAGAGTTGTAAATCACCTGGATGTGATGAGACACCGGCTGAACTAATTAAGGCGGGAGGAGAAGACAGCATCCACATCTATCACGCATTGTGTAAAAAGATATGGAAATATGTTATGTCGCCAAAAGATTGGAAGAGAACTATCTTCATTCCAATACCAAAAAAGGGCAACCTGAAATTATGCACCAACTATGGAACTGTTGCCCTGATCGGTCATGCAAGTAAAATTCTACTAAAAATCATAATGGAAAGGCTTTGTAAGGAAATGGAGGAAGAAATTAAAGTGGTTCAAACTGGCTTGAGACAAGGAAGTGGAATAAGAGATCACATACTCAACATGCGTTTAATAATAGAGATGTGCAGAAAATTTAATCTAATCATATTCTCATGTTTTGTGGATTATTCAAAGGCATTTTACTGTGTACAACATCAGAAACTCTAGGAAATCATGAGGAGTGTGATCTTTCCATCACATGTAATGCAACTCATGAAAATGCTCTATCTAGACCAACAAGCATGAATGAATGAATGCATATAGGCAAGGGAGAGATAGGGAGCAAACAGCCCAGGAGCTACAGGCAACAGTAGACAATGTGATTGACTGGTGCACTGAAATGAGTGCTGTCATCCGCCCAGAAAAGGCGGCTGTTTTGTGGTGCTCTCTGGACAACAGGATTGTGAGAGCTGATGTCCCAAGCCTCACGATAGATGGTAGAAGCGTCAACAGAGAGAACAAACTGAAGTATCTCAGGATCACATTTGACAGGAACCTATCCTTCAAGGACCATGTGGAGACGGTTGTGACAAGGTCTCAAAAGGGACTCAATGCACTTAAAACTATGGCTGCGATGGACACAGAGCAGAGAATGCTTTTCACACTATACCAGCACTTGATCCTCTCAGTAATTGATTATGGACTAGGACTGCTCACTGTCTCAAAGAGTCAGCTGGTGAAATTAGAGCGCATACAGAACGAAGCGATGCGAGTCATTCTGGGATGCACCAGAGACACCCCAGTTGTGTGTATGCGTTACATCCTTGGTTTGCCGTCTGTTGCAGGTAGGCTCAAGATGATGCAGGCGAAGGCATACCTCAGAGTAGCTGCAGACACAGATCACCCGTTGCATGAGGCGCTGGACGCCGTTAAGGGTCAGCGACTGATAAGAGGGAAATCATGGATGGCTCAGGCGGAGGATACGATCAGGCAGGTGTGCCCCTTGGAGAACATTAGGAGAGGAGAAGAGTGGGTCAGAGTGTCAGCGAAGCAGTCAGACTTGTGCAGAGTTATAATCACATTGAGCCGGGAGTGCAGGGAGTGGCCAGCAGGGGCCACGGAAGTGGATATCCAGCAACTAAGTCAGGATAATGCTCGCTCAGGTGATGTGATTATCTACACAGATGGGTCGGTGTTGAGAGGTAGGAGAAGTGCCTGGGGGTTCTTAGCAAAAGCCAATGGTCGACGTTTGGTGCAGGAGAGCCTGGCATATGATACCACAACATCTAGCTTAAGAATGGAGGTGGAGGCGGTCAGTGCAGCTTTCCGCTGGATGGAGAATACGATACACACACACATCGTGATTGTAACTGACTCAGAAAGCATGCTGAGTAGGGTGAAGACAGGCAAGCTTCGTGCAGAGTGGCTTGCTTCGCTTCGGAAGTCACGGGTGACAAGCATCGTCTGGATCTTTTCTCCGGGGCATGCTGGTGTGCTGGGGAATGAACAGGCGGACAGATTGGCTGGCTCGGCAAAACTTGGTGGAGTATTGATGCATGACAAAGCAGATGTGGTTGCGACCTTGTGGGAGCATGTGTACACCTCGGAGGAGCAAATGGATCACCATGGTCTGGCAAGAATGCGTCAGCGAGGGGTGACGAGGGGATCTGGCCGACGATCAACGCTCAGAGGAAAGGCGAGACGGACATATAATCAGATTGCTACTGGTACTATTAGTGTTGGAACTCTTCGCTGGCTGCTGAGGATGGGGACGGAGCGCTTATGGGAATACCCCGAATGCTGTGATGTCGGTTCCTAACTCAATCAATCAATCAATCAACAAGCAGCGGTTAGAATAGATGGCGAGACATCAGACTGGTTTGACATAAAGCAAGAGGTCCTTCAGGGCTGTTTGCTGTCCCCCTACTTGTTTAACCTGTACGCCGAAAATATAATGCAAAATGTAAGAGATGATATAAACAGGGAGCTATATGATACCCTAAATATCGGTGGTCATGACACGCCAGAGATTCGATATGATACAGTATTGCTATCCACAACACAAACTGGTATTGAAAACCTAATAATCTCAACCCAATTGAATAGTGAAAATTACAACTTATATCTCAACATAGCAAAAACAAAGATAATGCATACAGATAAAAACTACTATGGAGAAAGAAATATATGTTAATGAGGAAAACAATGGAGGTGATGGACAAGTTCGAATATCTTGGGTCATTGATTACCAACAATGGCGACACAATGAAAGAAAGTAAACGATGAATATTTATTACTCTTCAAAGACAAAAACGATTGAATAAATATTTGAGTGGGACAGATAGAACTACACAAATTAGAATTTCAAGAGCATGCATCTTTTCCCATTGCAAAACACTCCTGAGACTTGGAAACTTACTGAACAAGCTGAACAACGCATAAATGGCTTTGAAAATAAATGTTATAGACGATTTCTAAGAATATCTTGGGTAAAGAAAATAACAAATGCATCTGTACTTCAAGAGCTGAATATTGAAGAAGGTTGGCTAATAAAGACGATAAAACAAAGAAAATTGAAATATTTTGGTCACTTGAAACGTCCCGAAAGTTTGGAGAGAACAATAATGGAGGGGTATATGTCTGAGAAGAGAGGAAGAAGACGACCAAATAGAAGATGGGTGCAGGATGTGGCGGATGATCTCCAGATGGGTGTATCGGACGCGGGACATCTTGCTTATGATCGAGAGGTTTTCCGGAAGGTTGTTATGGGAGCGGGGTTCTGCAAAGGACATGCTAATGAATGAATGAATGAATGAATGAAAGAATGAATGAATGAATGAATGAATTGTCTGGGTAGGAAAGGGTGTGAGGAAGGAAACTTGGCACGTCACCTTGTATGTGGTGGCCCAGAAAATGTGAACGCCTAACACTTCCCACCCTACGGCAATATATATTATGGGACTACGTTTATTATTATTATTATTATTATTATTATTATTATTATTATTATTCATTTGTATTATTATGTATTATTAGTATTTATGATTTTTATTACGATTATTTATTATGTTTTATTATTATTATCATCATCATTATCATCATTCTTACACTTCTCTTTATTGTTACTTTTGTTAAATAAAACAGCCTTTTCACTTTCTGAACATTTGCTGTTAATTGTTACTTTGTTAATACTCGTATATCGTGATCATGTACTTGTCTGAAGCTATCAAACAAGTCACCATTAATGATAATACTTCTTTTGTTCATAGATGTGTTGTGGTGCTGCAACCACTGCCAGAACTGGGCAACTCATCCAAGCTCTCCATAGAATCCTACTTACCACAGTGTGTCTGTCAGAACGGATATAAGGGGAAAAACTGTCAGTTCATTGACCCTTGCATATCTTCACCTTGCGTCCACGGGGACTGTCTTAGTGATGCTGTTAATAATACAGGCGAACCTCCTGGGGTAGGTGATGCCCAGTATGTGTGCAACTGCCAGAAAGGATACACGGGGAAAAACTGTCAGACCAGTGACCCTTGCATATCTTCACCTTGCGTACACGGGAAATGTAGCAGTGATGCGGATAATACTAGAGGCGATCTTCCTGGGGTCGGAGATGCTCAGTATGTGTGCTCCTGCCAGAAAGGATACACGGGCAAAAACTGTCAGACCATTGACCCTTGCATATCTTCACCGTGCGTACACGGGGACTGTCGCAGTGATGCCGATAATACTACAGGCGATCTTCCTGGGATCGGAGATGTTCAGTACGTGTGCTCCTGCCAGCAGAACTTCATGGGCAAGCTGTGTGATCTGCCGGTCAACTTGTGTGAGGATGTTCGGTGTCTCAATGGAGGATATTGCCGAGATGGCGTTTGCGTTTGTTCTTCCAATTTTACAGGTAATTAGATGTGATGTGTTGCTGTGGAAATGGGTGTAAATGTGTGTGGTATGAATTGTGAGTGACAGAGACAGACAGATAGGCAGACTGACAAATAGACAGTTAGGCAGAAATATAGACAGAAACATAGGCAGAAAGACAGATAGAGGGAGGGATAGGCACGCAGATAGACAGACATACGTGGTTCGTGTACCAACTGACGAACAGACAGACGGAGAGACATAAATTAATTTAAGTACTCACAGATGCATACATGCTTACACGCATGAACAAGTGCAGAAATGCATCATATATCTAATTCATACATTCACACATGAACAAATAAAAAAAAATGCATACGAGGGAACCAACACAACACATATGTTTTAAAAGACAAGAATGGGAATATGATAAATACCAATGAGGAAATGTGCAACACATGGAAAGAATATTTTGTTGAATTACTAAATTGTGAAGCTCCAAGTAACGCTTTCCCACAGGAAGAGGTTCTAACGTGTGAACCACAAATTGAAGAACCTGCATTTGAAGAAATCCTATATGTAATCACACGACTTAAAAACAATAAGGCAACAGGGGCTGATGGAATTACTGCTGAATTTATAAAGGCAGGTGGCCATGCATTACATCTAAAGCTATACGAACTAATAATAAAAATCTAGAGGACAGAAGAATTACCCCATGACTGGAAAGAGTCATTATTGATACCTATCTTTAAGAAAGGAGACAAGTTCCAATGTGAAAATTATAGAGGAATATCACTACTGTCCACAAGCTATAAGATATTATCCGCAGCATTACTAAATAGACTAAATCCATATTCAGAAGACATATTAGGTGACTACCAGGCGGGTTTTATACAAAACAGTTCAACAATAGATCAGATATTTATCTTACGACAAATAGCCGAGAAAAATTAGGAATATAAAAGAGATCTCCATAAAATTTTTTGTGGATTTTAAAAAGGTTTATGATAGTGTCCATAGGAATAGTCTATGGAATGCTATGCAGGAGTTTGGAATACCAAGGAAGTTAATCAACATGACCTTACTATGCATGGAAGATACTTATACTATAGTAACATATAAAGGCAGGAAATCAGACCCTTTCCAAATAACATCTGGCTTGAAACAAGGTGATGCACTATCGCCGCTACTCTTCAATCTGGCTCTAGAGAAAGTTTTAAGGAAGGTAAAGGATGAATGTGATATTGGAGGATCATCCAAGCTGCTTGGTTATGCAGATGATATAGATATTATAGGGGAAAATGAACAAAAGACATTGGAAATATTGACTCACTTAAAGGGAAAAGCCCAACAGATGGGGCTGGTTATCAACCAAGATATGATAATTTAAAGAGAAGGAATGGCTAAAAACTCTGGCCACATACAAATAGATAATATGACCATTAAAAGAACGGAAACATATAAATACCTGGGTACAATCTTCAACTGCTCCAACATCATAAGGGAAGAAATACAAACTAGAATCAATTCTGAAAATAAGATATATTTGCACTACAACATCTACTAAAATCAAATGCGCTATCTCGTAACACCAAAATCACAATATACAAAACACTGATCAGACCAGTTGTGCTGAATGGCTCTGAAACCTGGAGTACAACGAAAGGAGACGAAGCCTGCTGTATGGCTCTGAAACTTGGAGTACAACGAAAGGAGACGAAGCCTTGTTACAAACCTTTGAGAACAAAGTTTTAAGACGCATTTTTGGACCCATTAGGGATACACAAAGTGGAGAGTGGAAAAGAAGAAGTAACAATGACATTTATGATCTGTTTATGTCCCCGCTAATCACTGGTATCATGAAGGCTAATAGACTACAATGGCTGGGGCATATAGAAAGAATGGAAGACAATAAGGAAACAAAACTCGCTTACACTCAGGAAATAAATGACCGTAAACCCCGAGGTAGACCAAGAAGACGGTGGAGAGATAATATATATACAGACCTACAAGCACTTGGAATCAACGACTGGAAGGAGAAGGTCAACCAGAGAGACGAATGGAGACGGATTGTATCTGCAGCAAAGAACCTCAATGGCTCGGAACGCTGAAGAAGAAGATATATATATATATATATATATATATATATATATATATATATATATATATATATATATATATATATATATATATATATATATATATATATATATATATATAATTCTTATTAATGCGTTTAGGATTTGGACAGATGGCACAGCTTAGGCGGGTATACATTCAAACATGTGTTGTGTTAGATTTAAAAAACACAGAGAGGCAATTTATTTGAAACATGTTGTAAATTACATTTATTGAAATGTTTCCTTCTTCTTCGATCGATAGAATTATGTTGTTTTGTAGGAAGGTAACTGGGTTTATTTTTACATCAAAGCATCGATTTTTGCGATTTTCGGCCGACATATATGGAATTTTCTATGCGCGCTGGCCTTCTCTTAAAGCTGTGTATGACACTACTCTCTCGGTGGCGAAAAGTTACGGCCGCAATTCGTAATCCCGCATGCAACGTTTGTAATACAGCTGCGGGAGATTTGGCAGCAGACCGCCTTGAGTTGGTTTTCATACAATGGTTATACAATCACATTACAAAACTGTGAAGGAAACAGTACGAACATAGACGGAATCACAGTTTTTAAAAAAAAAAACAACTATGAAGAAAACATTACCAACATAGATTGAATCATATTACAAAACCTGAGAAGGAAACATTACAAACATAGACCGAATCGCATTACAAAAACTGTGAGGGAAGCACTACCAACATAGATCGCGTAACATTACAAAAACTATTATGGAAACATTACCAACATAGACCGAATCACATTACAAAAACTGTGAAGGAAACTTTACCATCATGCTTGCTTGCTTGCTTGCTTGTGTTCGTTGGCTTGAGCTCCAACGCAAAAGTCCTGTATGTCGGATGAAGGCATCCTGTTGTCCAACATCATTGTGATGTCACACAGGACCTGAGGTTTGCGTGAGTATCCGTTGTCCCATGTCTGGCTTATTGGTGTGCAGACTGGTGGTTCCTCGCCATGCAGGCAGATACTCTCCGACTTCGGAAGAATCATCGATCCTACTGATGTTAGCCAGGTCCCCGAAGAGACCTGTTGCCCAGGACGCACGACGTGGACGTGTCAGCAGGTCTTGGCCAGTATATATCCCGGCCCTGGTGCCTTGGAAACACCTCTGCGTCCCTCTTTACCATCATAAACCGAATCACATTACAAAAACTGTGAAGAAAACTTTACCAACATAGACCGAATCACATTACAAAACCTGTGAAGGAAACAATACCAACATAGACCGAATCACATTACAAAACCTGTGAAGGAAACTTTACCAACATAGATCGAATCACATTACAAAACCTGTGAAGGAAACTTTACCAACATAGATCGAATCCCATTACAGAACCTGTGAAGGAAACTTTACCAACATAGATCGAATCACATTACAAAACCTGTGAAGGAAACTTTACCAATATAGATCGAATCACATTACAAAACCTGTGAAGGAAACTTTACCAATATAGATCGAATCACATTACAAAACCTGTGAAGGAAACTTTACCAACATAGATCGAATCACATTATAAAACCCGTGAAGGAAACTTTACCAACATAGTTCGAATCACATTACAAAACCTGTGAAGGAAACTTTACCAATATAGATCGAATCACATTACAAAACCTGTGAAGTAAACTTTACCAATATAGATCGAATCACATTACAAAACCTGTGAAGGAAACTTTACCAACATAGATCGAATCACAATACAAAATCTGTCATCGTTGGGCATATATATTTGCCCACTCTTACCTGCCACCCCTTTACGGGACGTCGCATTAAACCCCAGCATTTTTTTGCGGTTCGTGATATCTTGCGCTGGCTCCGCGATGTAAGAGTTCCAGACGCAGTTCGTAATCCCACATACCGCGTTCAAAACAACTGCGTGCGATTTGGCAGCAGGCCGCCATGCCTTGTTTTTTTTACGAAATGGTATTGGTGCCGGTCGTCCAGAAAGAAATGGCAAACTACTGAACTTAAACTTTTCTAGGAATCACGAACAACCAAAATATGCTGGGGGTGACTGCGGCATATCCTGTAAAGCAGTGGTTCTCAACCGGTGGGGAATTCCCCACCCCCACCCCCCACCCCCCATAGGGGGTAATTTAGGGTTTCCAGGGGGGGGGGGGGGGGAATTAAGATTATTTCAAGATCGCGTTAATACAAGAACCGATTACTTGATATTGTTTTTCCCTTCATACTTTACGGTTCTATACATTTCACCCTTCTGAAATTCATTTTATAAAGTAAGTAGACCCGCAAATCATGTTTTATGTGGACGTCTAGACTTGTTTTAGTAAGTGCTATTAAATTTAGCTCCCATTATCACGTATACTGCTGTGTAGGGGCAAAGGGGCATGGGAGATTTTTGGGTAGGAAAAACGAAAGGAGGCGAGGGGATGACGTTCTGAAAATATGGTGAAGGGGGGCACGGACCAAAGTTTTAGGTAGAATTACGAAAGGAGTTGGGGGGGGGGGGGGGGGTGTCGTTCTGAAAATATGCTGAAGGGGGGCACGAGCCAAAAAAGGTTGAGAACCACTGCTTTAAAGGATATGTAACTAACTTTATCATTTTTAAATGCCATTATTAGTTGTCAGTGTTATCACCCCCTTTTCGTACAGGTTCACGGTGCGAGCAAGGATTGCCAGTTTGCATTGACACGGGGTCTGTGGACGCTGCAAGAGAACTATGTGTTGTCGGTAAGACTATATTTGTTTGTCAATGTTTGTCTTACCTCAATACTGTTCTTTTCTTCCCGGGCATATATATCCTCCATTATTGTTCTCTCCAAACTTTCATGACGTTTCAAGAGACCAAAATATTTCAATTTTACTTTGTTTTACCGTCTTTAGTAGTTTAGTAGCTACCTTCTTCAGAAGTCAGATATTGTCGTATGGCTGCATTTGTTCTTTTCTGTATCCAAGATACTCTTAGAATCTGTCTGTAGCATGTATATTTTGGCCACGTAATGAGAAGACTAAAAATGGAACATGTGACAACCGGACATATCTGCGGAAAGAGTGACAGATGAACACAGCAGGGGAAGATCTTGAAAGTCTTGTGTCATGGTACGGAAGGGAGTCAACACACGAATTGACTCATGACGTCGGAGATCGCAATTTGTGCAGAGGCATGATCGTTCACGCCAGCCGGCAAGGCACTGTATGATGATAGTTTGCTAAGAAAGTGATCAGGTTTTCATTCCCATAGTAATCGATGTTGTTTTCCACCATTTCGCTACAGAGATTGTCCTCGTCCTGCCAAACTTGTGCCAAATTTCTGGGAAAATTAAACATTAGCATAGTTCATAGCATATAACCTTACTGGTGCTTGTCAGTCAGGGAATATGAGGGGGGGGGGGGGGGGGGGGGTGATAGTATTCGGCATGACCTTTGATGGCATGCAAATTCCAATTCCAATTTTCAAAACAAAAATTCCAAATTCGGCCTCGTTCAACCTGCGTTTTTCAGCTGTGGTTATTGTTGAGGTCCGTGGTTTTTGTGGGTTTATTCACCCTAATTCTTGTCTTCTGAGTCCTATCTCGGACTGGTTATGTTGGTTTGTGTCTGTGACGTCAGCTGGGGGTTGGTCGGCAGCTATCCTTTGTGCTCGTCTCCTCTTGTATTTTTCTTTGTTGGTGCAGGCTCCTGGGTCGACTGGCTTGGCTTGGTGCAGTCCTTATAAGGACTTTTTATTTGATGTTTTTGCCTCCTTTTTTTTGTGTGTATTTTCTGTGGGAGCTTTTCTACGTTTCCATTTTTCTCCTTGCTCCTGTTTTCACTATCGAGTTTGAGTTTCTGTTGCCATTCGACTTTTTCCTCTGCGGTCAGAAATGGGACGATCTCTCCGTCATCTATATATTATTGCCATGGGTGTTCGTCATTCGAGTATAAAGCTGGTACTTCAGCGATACGAAAGGGCATTGAATTTCCCTTGTATTTCTTGTGCTTCTTTGCTTTTTCTTCCATGCGCCTTCTGTATTCCTTGCACCTGAGTTCGTATTTCATCTTTATCTCCGCGAGTTCTTCATCGGTAAATAATGGTGGTAACGGGGCGTCCTCTCTGCCGTCGTCAGTGTGTTCATCTCGGTTTTCTTCGGATGTCTGGCGGGATATTGGCTTCCCTTTGGCTGTTTCGGGCGTCGTGGTTGGGCTGCTGGCTTTCGCTTGTGATTCAGGCTCGGTCTCTTGGTTTTTATCTTGCGGTTTCTCTGTAATTTCTTGTACAGCTTCTGTTGTTTTGTTTCTGAATATTTCCATTTCAGCTTTCTGTAGTTCTCGCTCTAATTTAATGGTTTGTAGGATTTCTTCGTTCTCCTTCTTAATCAGTGCCATATGTTCAACTTCTTGCTTGATGTTTTGCTGGATCTCCTTCATTTCCGCCAGTAGTTTTTCGTTGTCGCTGGACGGAGTCGGCGTCAGCAGTGCCTTGACTTGTTTCTTCAACTCGTCTATCTGTGTTTGCAGTTGATCTCTTTCAGCTTGTGATGTACCGTGTCTGTCTCGCACCTCCACATTGCTTCGTTATATGGTGTCCTTGTGTTGATGGCGAGGTTTAATACGTCTCTGTGTCGTTGCAGGTACGGACAGCCCAAGTATCTTGCTTGGCATGTAAATTGGTTTTAGTTCTTCTTATAGTCCATGCTGTGTGGAGTTGGTGATTATGTATGTCCACAATCCTCCGTCCTGGGTGTGGCCAATGATGTCTGATACTGATGTTTTTCCGTGCCATGATGTCAAACAGTACAGTATCTTCTCCGTTGGTCTCCCCCTGCTCATCTACTCTTTCAATTTTCCCGTTTGGACATTTTCCAACTTTCCCTTTTTCATGACATGCCCAAAGAATGTGGATTAACTTACATGTGATGGATTTAAGTTATTAACTGAGTTGAGGTGAGCTGAGTTGAGTTGAATTGGGTTGAGTTGAGGTGAGCTGAATTTAGTTGAGTTGAGTTGAGTTGAGCTGAGCTGAGCTGAGTTGAGTTGAGTTGAGTTGAGTTGAGTTGAGTCAAGAACCGACATCACCACACTCAGGACATTCTTATAGGTGCTCCTTCCTCATCATCAACAGCCAGCGAA
The DNA here is from genome assembly GCA_014155875.1 of Cepaea nemoralis. Lineage (NCBI taxonomy): Eukaryota > Metazoa > Mollusca > Gastropoda > Stylommatophora > Helicidae > Cepaea > Cepaea nemoralis. The sequence goes on along the minus strand of JACEFZ010021136.1, from coordinate 304,021 downwards.
GAGTTCCAATATTAATGATACCAGTAGAAGACTGATTATATGTCCGTCTCACCTTTAGTTATTAATTGGTAAAAGCATTTCACACAGAAATGGACATAAAAAAACTTAGCGACTGTATAAAGCATGTAAAACGTATTTATCAATTCAGATGAGGCCATGAAAAACCTTCAGAGTTTGCTAGATGACACCTCAGAACCATCCAGACTGACGGTAGCGCAGGTCATGAACTTCACTGACCAACTGATCCACCTGTACAACCACACGCTTCGTGACCCTAGGGTGAGTAACTAGCCCAGGACTTGTCGGAGGAAACTACAGAAAAATGTGTTAATAAGACTGGCGTATAGATACGATAATTTGTAACATGGAGTTACACCTCTCCATAGCACAAAACCTAGGTTGAATTAAGAGACCATGTGTTACCCATGCAGCACGATCTCTCTCTCTCTCTCTCTCTCTCTCTCTCTCTCTCTCTCTCTCTCTCTCTCTCTCTCTCTCTCTCTCTTTCTCTCTCTCTCTTTCTTTCTCTCTCTCTCTCTCTCTCTCTCTCTCTCTCTCTCTCTCTCTCTCTCTCTCTCTCTCCCTCGGTCTCCTTAGTTCACTCCAGATGAAAGGTAACTCCAGTACTTCTGGAAAACGACAAGCTGCAGACGCTGTCAAATCAGCAAAGCAATCCTCTGACTGTCCGCCTGTCGGGGCTTCCATCCTAGACATGTTGCAGTCCAAGGCTTAGGGTCTTGTTTTCTTTGTCATAGACAAAGACATAGACAACTTTTTTTAGGTTGCATTTGCTCGCACTAAAGTAAGGCTATTACCCTTCCAATTGCGCTCCTCCGCCCGAAAAACCATGGTGATAATCATTTCTGTCATCATCATGTGTCATGCCGGTAGGCGTGGGCGGTCATGTCTCGCCATCTCACTCGATCGCCAGAATGGTGCATCAGCTCCATGTTTTTGTCTCGACCATGCAACGTGATCAAGCCATCTTGTTATTTACTTCTCTGCCTGCCTCTTGTTCTTTTCTCCTCAAATTTGCAACCACGTTCTCCAATTTATTTCTCCTCATAACGTGACCATGCAACGTGATCAAGCCATCTTGATATCTACTTCTCTGCCTTCCTCTTGTTCTTTTCTCCTCAATTTTGTCACCACGTTCTCCAATTTATTTCTTCTCATAACGTGACCAAAATATGTTGACTGTCTACGTCTAGTTTCTCTAATCAGTTTATGATTTTCATTTGTTTCTTGTAGGACTTAGTCATTGACTTTTTTGTCTGTCCATGGTGTTCTTTGCATTTTCCTCAGAAACTACATTTCTACAGCCATCAAATGTTTTTACTGCCTGTTTGCTCATTGTCCACACTTCACATCCATACAAAATCACAGGTGCTATGTAGCACCTCAACAATCTTTTTCTCCTTGTAAATGCCATCTTTTTATTGGTCAGTATGTTTTCCATCTTTAAAAAGACTAACTTCGCCATGGCGATGTTTGTTCTAATCTCTTCAAGGCATCTCCCATCAGATGTTATGACTGTTCCGAGATAATTGTACCGATTCACTTGCTTAAGAATATTTTCATTTACTTATTCTTCATATGGATCCGATACTCTTATTTTATGTAAATTATGATAGTTTACATGCTGCTCCGTTAGTTTTAGCATCTGTAAATACTATACCTTCATGAAGATTCAATACTCACGTTATTTAAAATAACGATATCTGTAATACTATAGTTTCATCCTTATCCAAGACTGTCTTTTTGTGTACATAGAGATATCAGTGCATACAATTCTACCCTGTATATCCAAGACTCTTGTTATGTGTGAACAATATTCTTTCATGCATACCCAGTACCCTTGCTAAATGTAAATATAGATACATGTGAATAGTATTCTTTCATGCTGAATCAATATTCTTGATTTGTTTAAATAGAGATATATGTGAATACTGTTCTTTCTTGCTGATCCAATACTCTCGGAAAATGTAAATAGAGATATATGTGAATAGTATTCTTCCATGCTGATAAAATATTCATGATATATATAACTATAGATTTTTGTGAATACTGTTCTTTCATGTTGATCCAATACTTTCGTTGTATGTAAATAGCCATATATGCAATAACACAGACATACGTAAGTAGAAATAAACAAATAATGTAGTTCTAGTTCATTTGGAAATATCAATACATGCTAGCGGTTCAATCTTCCTATTGTACAATCATCCTTTCACATGAACATTCACAGTACGCATGGACAGCTTTCTGTGTGATTGGAAACCTGGCCAAAGTGAACGTCTCCGTCTGTGAAGTGGCGGAGAGGACTAACAATGCCAGCACCAGGTACAGACAATATAATTGATATCTTAACTGGCAGAGTAGACATCTACAGGTTGTACGTATGGGATGGTTGTATAAAGGTTTTACATATGGGATGCTTGTATAAAGGGTGTAGATATGGGATATTTGCATAAAGGTTGTAGATATGGAATATTTGCATAAGGATAGTGCATATGGGATATTCGAATAAAGGTTGTAGATACAGTATATTTGCATAAAGGTAGTGGATATGGGGTATTCGCATAAAGGTAGTAGATATGGGATATTTGTATAAAGATAGTAGCTAAAAGGTTGTACAAACGGGATGCTTGCATAAAGGTTGTACATATGGGATGGTAGCATAAAGCTTGTACACATGGGATGGTTGTATAAAGGTAGTAGTATTTATATAAATGTAGTATTTATTGGATAATTGCATAAAGGTTGCAGATATGAGGTATTTGCATAAAGGTAGTAGATATATGATATTTATATAAATGTAGTAGATAAGGGATATTTGCATAATGGTAGTTTTTTTGTTGCGTATCCCTTACGGGACGTTGCAGTCAACACCAGCATTTTTTAGCTGCTGTTGATCTACTAGGCAAGTGTTACGTTCAGTAGTTTGCCATTGCTTTCTGAACGACCGGCTCCCATACCAGCACGTTATAACACAATGCGACAAGGTCTGCTGCACAAATCGGTCGCAGCTGAACTTCGAACGCCTGGTACCCGGCTCACGAACTGCGTTCGCTAGCCTTTAATGATGGTAGTAGATATGGTATATTTGCATGAATGTAGTAGATATGGGATATTTGCATAAATGTAGTAGATATGTGATGTTTGCATGAATGTAGTAGATATGGAATATTTACATAAAGTAGAACATACAGGATGCTTGAGTAGGATTGTATAATGCTATGCCTTGGTCATGTTCTAACAAGATTAGATAGTTAGTTAGTTAGTCGAGGTTCCAACTTCACGGCAACGTGTCGTCCCCATTATGCTCCGTTCCTGTGCCAGTGAATATCACACAAAATGCTCCCACTGTCCAATGTGAAAAGTGGAATAGGCAGGAGTCTCGGCAATCTAACAGTCCGCACAGGTACACTGTGCATAATGCCGCCGCCAGAATGCCAACACAAAATTAGTCCACGATAACCAGTTCATCGTCGATGGACTCGGCAGTCACCAGAAAGACCTCATTGGCCCGGGTTTTCTCACATGGCTCGGTCTTTTACCGCAGGGCGACCCGCCGAAAGTGTCGCATAAAGCACGAACTCTGCAGCTTCAGCGCAGACTCCCGAGAGTCTCCTGAAAAATGCACTCGTGAACCGAAAAGGCAAATCAGTCAATTCAGCAGCAGGCGGTAGCCATTGTTCCGAACATGCAGGTTACTGTACAGGACAGATGTAAAACCACACAGTGTCGCCCATGCACTCACTCAGTTTCAGGGCGACGGAACCATGTACTACCAGTCCAACATGAGGAAAATGTGATTACAAACCGTAGCTACAAGCATAAACACGCCACAGGCCTTAACGGTTCAACGCCTAACCGCCATGTTGGCGTCCGGAAGTCCCACCCCATCATTTAACTATTTTCTGTAAACTTCTTTAACTATTACTGTCCTAAACAACAGCTATTGTTAGTTTGTATTAAGCAATGCAAGATTAGATAACCATGGTCAGGTTCTAACAAGATGAGATAGCCAGTTCTCTTCTGTATCTCTTTCCCATCCGATTAAAGTATTAGAGTTAGCCTGGTATCCTTTGTTTTCTCAATATCAGAGAAGCGCTGAGCCGACGTAGGACGTTCAACCACTGCACCAATCAGTTTGACTAAAATATTGACTTGTTGTGCTTGACTTGAAGACGTAAATTACAAGTACCTCAGAAGTCGAAGTTGGTTCACCTGATGGCGAGAGACACTAGTCAGAGGGAAAGCTAATCCTACCGCAGAAATCAGTCTAATGCACTAGACGTGGTAGTGCGTGTATGCACTACGCTTAAACCCGCTAAATCGGCATCAGCATACCGGATGTTTAAGAACGAGCATTCTTATCCATTCGACCATGCTGTATATAGTATGATATAATTTATAACACGTGACTCACAAACTTCACTAACGCTTGCTACAATTCAGGTTGCGAGACTTTGTTGATGACTACGCTTCAGAAGTGAAACTTGATGACGTCAGTGGCCAGATAAACATCACTTCACCAGAAATGCAAGTCAAAGCTGTGGCGGTGCGAAAGTTGCTCCAGGCTGGCAATGACACGGTTTCGTTCCAGCCTTACGTTTCAGATAACAACACACGTGCAGAGGTGATTATCTTAGCTGTGTTACACATATCTCTGTGTGTATGTGTATGTGTGGGTGATTGGGTGGTTGTGTATGTGTGAGTGTGTGTGTGCCCAATCAGCATAAGTGTTTACATTTATATCTAACTATTACACTTCATTATTGTATGGTGTAGAAAAATAGGTATAAAAATCATAAATGAACACAAATACTAATAGTAAAGACTAGAGGACGCACTAGACAACATAAAAATTGAAAGCTATAATTATCGAACGAGATTCGAACCTGTCACCTCCAAATGACGACGGCACCTTACTCGGTAACAGTCGAGTTAATTTCTATTTTGTACTTGTCACTATGTTGTCCTGCCACAAATACCGTATACACTTATATTCTAATATTTAAAGTGTTCATCGTCATCAACAATATCATATGCCATGACGATAAGTGCGGACAGTCGCAGCTCTCCATGTCAGAGAATTACAAGTTCCTTGAATTATGTCAATGTTCTTGTCCCGATTATACAGTATGGCCAAGCCATCCAAGTTGTAATCTCTTTGCCTTCCTCTTACACTTTTCCCTAGCAATTTTTCTCAGTTTCATATCACAAATAACCTATTATTTTCCTTTGCAGATCAACATGGAAATTAAGATACCGTTTGATATCTTGACAAACATGAACAACGAAACCGCGGACACAAGACTGCAGTTTGTCGGGTACAGGCGATCACAACTCTTTGTCCCAGATGCTGGTTTTCCTCGGGCCAGACTACTGCACACTCAGCCTGTGATTTCAGCCACGTTAAAAGGAAGGGAGGTTAAGAATCTAACGAGTCCAGTGGAAATTCACTTGCTCAATACCACGGTACTGCATTTACTCACAACACTGTATGTTTCTCTTATGAGATGTTTGCTTTTGTGCAACATTAATAAATGTTAGTTGCATATCATTTACCGGACATAGCAGTCAACTCCAGCATTTTTGGGCTGTTCGTGATTCTTGGGTAAGTTTACGTTCGGTAGTTTATCTTTGCTTTCTGAACGACCGACAGCCATACCATTTCATAAAAAACCAACGCAAGGCGGTCTGCTGCCAAATCGCCCGCAGCTGTCTATGCGGGATTACGAACTGGGCTCTTAAGGCGTATTCCATATATGGAGCTAGTCCTATAGTGATAGAGACCAATCGGCACACGAGGGGTGACGTGTCAGTATCACCCTGGCCGCCTTTATTTTCGTTAAGGTTTCAAGGTTACCGCTTTAGGCTTGGTCAGCCTTGGAACCCAGGTCAATGTTCACAACTTTCCCAGATCGAGGAGGATCCGAACACAAGGCCACCTAGTTCGTTTCCCAGGATACCACAGTGTGCAATCACCGACTGAAGAGCTAATGTTATTCTTCTGGTCTTCATGCCGCTGCCGTGCTTTATTTCCGGGATTTGTCTGTCTTACTCTGGGATCAGGCCAGAACGTGGCCTGGAAAAATGACCTCGAGTGGAGGTCACCAAGCCCGAATGGATAAGATCGCTCATCTTAAACGACCCGTGTGCTGATGGTGAAGTAGCGGGTTCAACCTCTACAAAGGTCAATTGGATTAAAATGTTGATTTCTGGTACTGCACTGGGGACGTAAATTACTAGTCCACCAGTAGTCGGAGTGGGATCGCTTGATGACGAGGGTACTGGTAATAGAGAAAGTTAATCCTCACGCACAAATCTGTCCAGTGATAGTTAAAGTAGTGGCATATGGATGAACTACGCTTGAGTTGAAAGCGAGCGTACCTCTCAAAAAATGATCTGAGAAAGGAAGTTACTTATGCTGATAGCTGTCTACTGTTCTGGACTGCGTGAGGAAACATTTTATCTCTGCGATGAAGTTGGTGCAAGTTTCTTCTCCTACACATAATGTGCGACTACATCAGATGATGAATAAAAAAACAATATAGTAGTCAGAAAACATATATTTACATCTATACTTGACACCTTTGTTTTGTCATTCTCCAGGCTGGCAGGAACTATACGTGTGTATTCTGGGATTCTGACGGTACGGGTTATATTTATTTCGTAATTTAATATCATGAATTTGTAATTTGCAGCGTGTTTATCTTTATCTTACAGTATACCATGCAAAACACAACGCATTTATTGATTACTTCAGCTGCGAAACACTTTCCTGTAGTCTTTCATTTTTTATTTTTTTACTGTTGCATATCCCTTGCAGGACGTTGCAGTCAACACCAACATTTTTCAGCTGCTGTTGATGTACTAGGCAAGTTTTTACGTTCAGTAGTTTATCATTGCTTTCTGAACGACCGGCTCCCATACCAACACGTTATAACACAACGCGACACGGTCTGCTGCACAAATCGTTCACGGCTGCGTTTCGAACGCCTGGTAAGCGGCTCACGAACCGCGTTAGCAAGCCTTTCCGACTTTCATTGCAAGTCAGTATTTGCATTAGCCAACGCAATGCCCCCGATGGTGTTTCCACCTTGTCGTGGTGGGGGAGCTTGAAGTTCCTCAATGACCCTGAGAGCTATGCCGGCAGTAGCGTAGCTACCAGCAGAGCCTCCCATAGAGAACAGACAAGGAGAAACACCCTGGTCCTCCAGGTTGGGGGTTGAAGAGTGAGGTTAACATCCCCACCTTTGTAAAAACCATTTTGTTACGTAACAGATACATGAGCCTCGAATTCGGACTGACTTATTTGGACATCGACCTTGGAACGTTAAAGGACAGACCTACAAGCACTTGGAATCAACGACTGGCAAGAGAAGGTCAACTAGAGAGACGAATGGAGACGGATTGTATCTGCAGCAAAGAACCTCAATGGCTCGGAACGCTAAAGAAGAAGAAGAACGCAATGCCAGCGAATTCGACATTTTGTTTAACTTATTCAGTGCCAAAAAAAAGGTAGGTTTGAACGAAACAAACATGGATAGCGGAAAATGGGAAGTTAAAAGTTAGTTGGATATCCTTTACAGGACGTCGCAGTCAACACCAGTATTTTTTGCAGGTTTACGTTCAGTAGTTTGTCATTGCTTTTTGAACGACCGGCACCCATACCATTTCGTGAAACACCAGTACAAGGCGGGCTGCTGTCGTATCGCCCGCAGTCTTGCCCCGAACGCAGGTCAACGGGACCACGAACAGCGTCCTTAACTACATCGCCACGGAGCGAAACAAAAAGTAGATTTGAAGGAAACAAACATGGATGGCGGAAAATGGGAAGTAGGGCTGTGTCACGGTTATGATCTACAAGTTGTTAATATGGTAGCAGACATATATTATATATCAAATTAAAGGAGGTTCTTCTTCTTCTTCTTCTTCTTCTTCAGCGTTCCGAGCCATTGAGGTTCTTTGCTGCAAATACAATCTGTCTCCATTCGTCTCTCTGGTGGACCTTCTCTTGCCAGTCGTTGATTCCAAGTGCTTGTAGGTCTGTATGTATATTATCTCTCCACCGCCTTCTTGGTCTACCTCGGGGTCTACGGTCATTTATTTCCTGAGTGTAAGCGAGTTTTGTTTCCCTATTATCTTCCATTCTTTCTATATGCCCCAGCCATTGTAGTCTATTAGCCTTCATGATACCAGTGATTAGCGGGGACTTAAACAAATCATAAATGTCTTTGTTACTTCTTCTTTTCCACTCTCCACTTTGTGTATCCCTAATGGGTCCAAAGATGCGTCTTAAAATTTTGTTCTCAAAGGTTTGTAACAAGGCTTCGTCTCCTTTCGTAGGAGGCTGCTTAAGTAAAATAACTGTATTTATATTTTGAGACAACATTTCGCAACGACAACATTTCGGCGTTAAATAAGCCCACGGTGGTTACGGGAAGTTGCTGAAGACGATTAAACATCCCATAACACTTAATGAGCTAATAATGGGCTTGTAGATCAGCCTAGCTAACATGCACACCAGGAGATGTAATAGAAGTAATCGCGGTCGGCAGGATATGGCCATTGCAAATACCGAGTGCCGGTTGGTCTATACAAATATGGGTCTAGCACCAAATGCTCAATGCTCTTTAAGGCATGTAAAGGGGTCTTTTATTGTCCATTTTCTCTACCTCGTCTTATCTTATCTTATCTTATCTTACTTTATTTTACTTTACTCTCTACTTTACTCTCTACTTTACTTTACTCTCTACTGTACTTTACTTTACTCTCTACTTTACTCTATTTTACTTTACTTTGCTTTCCTTACTTACTTTCTTACTCACGCCATCTCCACTGCGGATGTGTTTCCATGCAACAATGACAGTACGTCAAGACTCGTCGGTCGGCGTCTTCCTCCATCTCTTTGTCCATATATCTTTCCAGTTATTGAAGCCAAAATAGAAACGTTTCAAGTCATTTTTGTTTTGCCGGAACATTGGTCATATGTTCGAATCAACATCATGGTGGAGCTTTTTTTTTAATTTAATTGGTCTGGACACCCAAATCAACCCACCTTAATATGGGTTCATCAAATCAGGTTCCTTACCAACTGGCGTGGACAATCATGAGTCTAAAAATCTCGCAATCGCATCTCATTTCAGCATACATTGACTCTCTTATACTTTGCGATGTCAAGGTGAAGTATAAACAGCACTAGAGTGCACCTTTATAGTCTTCGTGAATCTAGCTACCCATGGACTCTGTTATTCTCTCTGTCCATCGTTAAGGTGGTCGGCCTCTTCCTCTGCTTCCATTTGGTCTGTACATCATTGCTTATTGTAGTATCCTGTTCGTTGATAACCTAGTTACATGACCAAACCATTTGACTTGCTGCATTCTAATATAATCTAGCCCTGCTATAATCCTCCACTTTATTGCTGACTTCTTCATTTCATCTCGCAATCTCCAAAGTAATTTATCAATTCGTAGGCTGCCACCCTTCCGCGCCAAATCTGTCAAAAACTTCTCTAGACGTCTTACTCCATCACTCTTTCCTTATATCTTTTCAGTTGTCACAGTATGTGCCAGCAGCTTTTGTCTTCTCTTTCGGATGTTTGAGATAAATTGTCTTTGAGTCTAAGACTCGTTAAAAAAATTTTCGCATTTCTTATTTTGGCTGTCCAAGAAACTTTCAGCATTCTTATGTGCTTTCTCTATAGTTTCTATGGATTTTTTTTTTTTTTTCTTTTTTTTTTTTTTTTGAATCACGGGTTTATGTTCAGCGTGGTTCTGTTTAGTATGCATAGAAACATTTTTAACACATGACTTTGCTTGCTTGCTTGCTTGTGTTCGTTGGCTTGAGCTCCAACGAGAAGTCCTGTATGTCGGATGAAGGCATCCTATTGTCCAACATCAGTGTGATGTCATACAGGACCTGAGTTTTGCGTGAGTATCCGTTGTCCCATGTCTGGCTTATTGGTGTGCAGACTGGTGGTTCCTCGCCGTACAGGCAGACACTCTCCGACTTCGGAGAAATCGGCGATCCTACTGACTTTAGCCAGGACCCCGAAGGGACCTGTTGCCCACGACGCTCGACGAGGACGCGTCAATAGGTCTTGGCCAGCAGTATATAACTCGGCCCTGGTGCCTTGGAAAAACCTCTGCGTCCCACACATGGCTTTGAATCCTGGACGATTAGTAAACAGGCAACAACAAACAGTCCTGGAAGCTAGAGAGGCATATTCTAAACAGTAAAGCCCACTGGCGTGATTTGAAACATATCATCCATCAAGTGCCAATTGATGTATTAAAATATGTGCTAGCACCATACACCCAGAATGCCTAAAGGCCTGGAAAGGGAAGATTTACTCTTTTCTTGCCTGTCCAGTTATTAGAATAAGTCCCAAACTGATCTAGTTATCATATCACACAAGTATTGATGATCAAAACAGGCGCACACTCCCGACTGTGTTATCACATGTGAATGTTTCTTTCCCCAGCCTCCAGGTGGTCAAGTGAGGGTCTTACCATGCTGAGCCGCGAGGCTGACCGCATTACGTGCACGTCCACTCACCTGACCAGTTTTGCTATACTTCTGGTGAGTTCTTTGACACTGGAGTTGAGAAAGAGCATGACAATGGCATGATTTCTATACGTGTAACTAGTACACGCCGGTCTCCCTGGCAAAGGATGTGACAAATTTGATAGTTGACAGAGGACCTAGTTAGTAGTGTTCTCTGGAGATGTATCTTGAATAATAAATAACAAGATAAAGGATATGATTTTGCACGTTTTATGTCTAGAGGTCTCTTAATGAGATAATCATTCCCGCAATAGCCTTTTTGGAGAACCACTTTTCTTTGGCTCAAACCCCCACTGTGAGACCACTATGTATCTACACAGAAATTTATAAAAGAAGTAAAAGGTTCCCTCAAGACCAAAAGGAGATCTGGACTACTTGCCCCTGTACAACTGAGGATCCATCTCTCTCATTATAATGTTGCTAGTGTGCTATTCGTCCGTCACATTAGATCTACTTTTCTTTATTTTGTCAGTGTGACCTATTTAAATAGGTCAATATTTAAACCTATGACATGGATATGCACTACTGACGAGCTCAAATGAGGGCGAAACTCGAGTATAGTGCTTCCATATTGACGTGGATAGGCCTTAGGTTCATATCAGAATGCGATCGGCGTTGCCAGTAGTGGGTTGTGCTCAATATTTAAATTTCAAATCCCGAAACAACCACATAGTCAATTGATTATTGCTCACTGGATTTAGGAGGCCTGGTGTTCCTTGCCAGTGAGAAGTCCTGATCGTTCGGGTCCCATCGATTGACGGACGTCGGTCGCGGCGATTGGGCAATCTTGAGCATAGCCTACGATGGGTAGCGTTGTGATATTCTGTTGTGATAATTTGGTGTGTCCAGTGAGTGCCGCGTGGTTACACACCTGCTTCACACGCGTGATCCGGGACTGTTTCCGGATCCGGTCAGGGATATGCACTACTGACGAGCTCAAATGAGGGCGAAACTCGAGTATAGTGCTTCCATATTGACGTGGATAGGCCTTAGGTTCATATCAGAATGCGATCGGCGTTGCCAGTAGTGGGTTGTGCTCAATATTTAAACTTCAAATCCCGAAACAACCACATAGTCAAGTGTGACCTATATCAGGTTGTCCCATTTCTTTGGGATTATAGGATTCAATTATTTGTAGACAAACTCAACAATAACTGTACATTACATCTGTTGGACAAGACATCTACATGACAGGTTCTTGACAAAAGTGGAACATACATTCACAAGGAATTGTTTACACCAGCCATTGTACAAGACTTACATCATAGAGATACTTGACAACATCTATACAAGGACTTTTCACAATATGTATAATCAACCACAGCACTTAAGACAGTCACCAGAGACAATACTTGACAGCAACTGTACAAGACATTCACTGGAGACATGTACTTAAAACACTGATTCATTAAATACATTTTATTGAGCTGATGGTGAGTCGAGTGATGATCCATGGTTCATCCCCTGGCATGTCAACACTTCAATAATTACATTGAAAATGCATAAAATATGTCCCACATGCATGTAGATAAACATGATACACCACCTCCTACACACTCCTCCAGCTTATCAATAAACTCTCTCCTCCTCTCTAATCTCTAACTACACACTGAGTTCTGTATCTATCATCACTTTCTGTCTCTGGGGAAGGTTATGAAATCCTATCATGGAAAAACTTAAGGGAGGAACTACTGTTCTGGGTCTGTTGAATCCTTTTATCATCAGCATTGATGTTGGACAAGCTCCAGTTAGCAGATTTCCCACAAGTTCCATGGCAGATTCATTCCTCTGGAAGACAAGATTTGGTATGATGATACGGTACTGCATCTCACGGTTGATCAGGCTATCTGTGAAGGCTGTCACTGGGTACTTCAATAATGATATACATAATGTCCAATACATTGCAGCACTTCACCTCGCCCTCAACTTCACCTACTCCTCAAGTCACATTCTTCAATCACTGTGTGAGCACCATGCTGGATATTTTCTAAGTTGAGTCTTAGATAAACAAACACTGCAAGTTACTTCACCAGTTTTCTATGAATGTAGTTCACACCAAAAAACTTGATGTTATTCTCAGTTGACATTTGATTGAATCAAAGATCACTGTCCAGCTCACCACTATTATAGTGCTTCAGATTGTGTTATGCTCCCATTTGTGCATTCAGCTGTTGAGAGCTGAGAGAAAATTCTTCTTTGATTTTCCTGCATTTTGATAGGGAGTCACTTCTGGATCTAGGACTTCTGTTTAGTTGTCCCAGATGATATATGGAAGGCCTCTCCACCATCATCTTGTTCTCTGTCAATATACAAAATGGCACAACATCTCTTTACATTTGTTAAAAGATGATGTTATCATACACTAACATACACAGATGAAAATGGGGAGGTTAAGGGAGGATGTTAACCAAACACACCTCTCCTTGTTTGATGATGCAGTGTATTTCACTGTGATGTACTGTGGTAATCACAAGACTATATGCTGAGACAGGGTAGCTTAACACAATTACAAGCATTTATGTGGTCTAAGTTCCACCATGTTTGAACCACAGTAGACCTGGGCACAAGGAGGACCAGACACAGTACAGCAAGCATCATGAGCAAGCATTGTGACATAGTAACATGGGACAGGCATTGTGAAGGGAAATGGAAAATAGGCATTTACAACTGCAATATGCATTATGTATTAACTAATGGCATTTACCCAATTAGCAGACCAGACATCCATTCCAATGGTTGTCATGTTGGTGCATGAATGTCCTATTCCATATTCACACAGCAATGCCAGACCTCACCCCTTTTCTCAGACCGACCTGGCTCACAGGTACATCATCATCATCATCATGTGCTGTTTCCCCACTGAGTAATTTTCATGTCTACTACAGTCGGTAACAGAAGCTCAATTGCACAAGCAATTGTTCTCATATGCACCAAAGCACATATGGAGAAAACATGTTTAGTCCCTGTAAATTTGCATGAGCCATACATTATATTCAGCCACTAAGACACAGGTTCACACACCTATTGTCCTTCTAGGAAATAGTTTATATGAACCAACCAACAGTAGAGGTACCAGTGTAATGCTGCAGAGAGAAATGGTATTCTCTTGAGCTTAATTTAGCCACCAGGTATCACATGAACTTAGCAATTCTGGCGTGCCATACACCATCCTGCTTACATATGGATATTGAAGCATCTTTCCTTCTACTAGATGTGAGAGGCTACTTATCAAAGCACCAGCTCATTCACTCCAACATTCTCAGCGTTTTACAAAGGAACTTGTACATGTTTACATCACCCATTCCAATTCAGACTGCCATATGTTAACTCGCGAGAGCAAAGGTACAGTTGATTTAAGAATGAGTCATCCTAGGCATGAAGAATGCACAAGGGGTTTGGGTTTGCGAATTTGCATGAGTGTACTATACATTCATCAAGCATACGCAACCAGTCACAACAAGGGATTGATATGCACTTGGAGTATACAGCGTAGAAAGACATGTCAAGGTTGAAGAAGCAGTATCCAGAATACTGGCGCACAGAAGTTCTGTTTTCACTTTTCACATTTTATTCATAAAATACTATTATATTCTTCTCTTTCGTTCACCAGGTATAACTACAACATTAAAGTATGTTTTAAAGTGGTACCTGTTGTCCAGAGAACAATATATTATATAATCTTTTAGGGCATTCTTGTCAACACATCACAAAATAGCTACCGATCCGGTTGGAATCTTGGCTCGAACTGCCAAATTTTCAAAGGTGGCCTAGCAAACAGCGCGGGCTGCCACCTACTAACCAATCAAAAGACAAGCGCATATACCGCTGCCCTCCCCCAACTCGTTCTGGAACTTACTATTCCAAGAATCGTCCCTTCTATCTGGAAACGCCGCTCAAATCGAAAGTATTTTTATGAATGTGTCAGGGCTGGGAATGGGGGATTCTGATCCATCATGCTACATGGCCCCTCTCTTAAATCTTTCATAGGTATGACAGATGATCTCAGAAATCCACAGTTCCCAGATCCCTCAGGTGGTTTTGTCAATTACTCCCTGTCTCCCTTTACCCTACTAGAGTAGTACATTTGGAACTAAGTGATTTTTCTCCTTAAAAAAAATCTCCCCCAACATTCCATCAGTTGATAAATTTGGTGGCAAACGCAAAGACCATGAAGTTAGCCCTGCATTAAGTTCCTTTAAGTCACTGGGAGCATCAGGAGTCCTGACTCCACTCATCTGTGAACTGCCCTTCTATTTACCTCTGACAGTGTTCCACTGCTGACATCCATTGCTATATTTTCTGTTTGTGATAAATGATCTCTCTGAGTCACACCATTTCGTAATGTATGAATGGACCATAGAGATTCATTATGTGAAGTAATGGCTTTGCAATTAAGCCAACTTCTAGATGACGTTTAGAGAGAATGGTTGCATTCCATGTATCTCTCAACCTTTCACCTTATCAGAACTTCATTCTTCCCTTCGCCACTGGAGAATGATAATCCTGTGAGAGTGTATTTAACTGAACACTTTCTCCAACAGTAATCTTGGCATTTGGAACTGGGTTAAAATTTTTGATCATCACCGGAGCAAAGACAATCACTTCCGGGTGAACTGTATAGCAGCCACTGCAAAACTTGTTAAGACTAAAATCTACTAGTGCAGATTTGGTTAGCGTTGGACACAGGGTCTACCTTTCCAATAAGCCTCTTGTGTTTGCAGATAGTAGCAATTTCCCATTATATTTCCTTGACTTATTTCTGTAGTCTTACCATAGATTTAGAGGTGCACTTATTGGCTGAGATTTCCTCATTCCGTTAGGCCTCTATTTTGATTTGTTGTGAGAAGTGACAGCATTTTATCTCCTTAGTTGCTCTATTTTCTAACGTAGCAACTGAATTTGTAGATGCAGCCAGACTGTGACATCTACTACTACTAATATAGAATTCCAGGTGGAATTTCCAACTAGTTGTCCTTCAGCAACGCTCTAGCTAAGTGCTTTTGAGTGGCTGGAGTATCCGTTCTTTCTCTCCCACATGAGCAAAACGTTTACTTTGGCGAATATAAGGCGTTTCCCTCTCAGCATTGAGAAGGTCCGTCATTATCACAGCCACCTTTGAAGGGGTGTGATTATGTGGGTATAGATCCCAATATTGACTGGATTTGGAAGCAATTTTACTGACTTTGAGGACTAGGACTGGCCAGGTCTTGTGAATATACCTCGCATCTCAGTAATAATATAAGATTACACTGCTCAATGCATGGTTCTTACTTATATAAAGAGTCGACTGCTAAATTGCAGGGATCTTTACCTTGAAAGTAGTCAACTGTTTGAGAACAGTGATCTTTCGTTGTGTATAGAGTGTCAACTGCTGGAGTTGCAGTGATCTCTACCATATAAGAGTTAACTGTTTAAGAACAGTAATCCTTATTAGTCCACTTCCATCACAGACTTTGCTCTTGTCTAGAACCGAGCTACATTTCTACCATTTTTCCAGGCAGAAAGGTCTTCCCAATTGAGGATGAAAAAGGAGAATGACATCAGTTGTACTCAACTTTGTCCGCCCTTTAGTCTCCACCTTTTCAGGCAGAAATGCTTTCTCACTGAGGATGAATTGACGACCGACGTCGGAGACGGATCCTGTTTTATCTCTTCATGAAATTTTTCAGGTTGTCCACGTTATGCTCCTAGTCGTATGTTACGCCAATGACATCAGGTTGGTTATCCATCGTTTCCCAGACACATACTTTGCGTACGCTCTCCACTTCCATATGAATGGCTAGAGGTCCAGTTAATTTGATGGCCTTCCTGGAGATTCAATGAGTTAACTCCTGGTGACGTGGATCCTAGTACACCAGAGATTACACCATCGAACAAGTAGACTAATGTCTTATAGACACCAGACTGTGGTCGGTTTTGTATGACCGCCCATGACATCAGGTAGAATTTTCCCTTCATCTCGTCCATTCACGTATCTAGTACGCTTAATAATACCACTACTTCAGGAATGGCGAAGTGACTGAGTTCTATAAGGATGTTTCTCCTGGAGATTTCAATTGTGCTCACTTTCTCAGCAGCTTGATCAGGGCTACTGACAAGATTACACAACTGAAGAATAAATCCAACGTCGAATCGACACTGGACAATAGCCGGTACGAATACTGACTATACTGAGAGAGATTGTTAGTGAGGTGTCTTAATGGTTGCCCAAGTTTTCCATCAGGGTTCACACTCTCTACTCTCAGTGTTGCAAGCATGTTATGGGGAGAAGAGAATATAAGGAGTTGTTATCTTATGTGATGTGGTGACATTAAAAATGTTGTAGTTACAACAATATTCCCCCTCTCTCTCCCATGCCAGCAATTAATTTTGGAGATGGAGTAGGCCTCATATTCATTTACTTAAGTGTCTTAATTTCAGGGACAAAAATGAATTTCCCCTGTAATAGCTGTCTCAGTTATATTAAATAATTTGTGTTCTCTGGTGTTTCAGGTACCTTAATTTTTGGATACATATATCGAATAACCAGCATGCACAAAATTATACAACAATATTGACAAGCTAATAAATCATTTCATACTGAGAACATAAATATCATGGATACAGCATTTATGTTGACCCATAAGATATTTATACACCATCTTCAGTCTGCTATATTGAATTCCTAACTGATATATTAAAACAGTGATACATGCAATATTATCACTATTAATGAAATCAAACCTTCTAGAGATTTATTGTGGGTTTACATGTCTGGACAGTTGCCCTCATATAAGAGACAGGGTCCATTAAACAACACCATAAAAACTCCAAGAATTTGGTCTGATTTGCGAGAGGTCACCCCGGATTTTAATACCAACATAGAGATCCCCAAAAGTGAGTCCTATGCAGGGTATACCCAAAGTTTGTATCCCGTCATCAGGGCACAGGTATGTGAGCCCCTAGCAGGTTATTACAAGGGTTTAAATCCGAGACGAGTGTTCTGGTTTTCCCAGGGTTTATAGCCCGGAAAGAGCAACCCAGTTATGTGACAAATTTGATTAGTTGACAGAGGACCTAGTGTTCTCTGGAGATCTTGAATAATAAATAACAAGATAAAGGATATGATTTTGCACGTTTTATGTCTAGAGGTCTCTTAATGAGATAATCATTCCCGCAATAGCCTTTTTGGAGAACCACTTTTCTTTGGCTCAAACCCCCACTGTGAGACTATTATGTATCTACACAGAAATTTATAAAAGAAGTAAAAGGTTCCCTCAAGACCAAAAGGAGATCTGGACTATTTGCCCCTGTACAACTGAGGATCCATCTCTCTCATTATAATGTTGCCAGTGTGCTATTCGTCCGTCACATTAGATCTACCTTTCTTTATTTTGTCAGTGTGACCTATATCAGGTTGTCCCATTTCTTTGGGATTGTAGGATTCAATTATTTGTAGACAAACTCAACAATAACTGTACATTACATCTGTTGGACAAGACATCTACATGACAGTTTCTTGACAAAAGTGGAACATACAATCACAAGGAAGTGTTTACACCAACCATTGTACAAGACTTACATCATTAAGATACTTGACAACATCTATACAGGACTTTTCACAATATTGTAACCAACCACAGCACTTAAGACAGTCACCAGAGACAATACTTGACAGCAACTGTACAAGACATTCTCTTGAGACATGTACTTAAAACACTGATTCATTAAATACATTTTATTGAGCTGATGGTGAGTCTAGTGATGACCATTGTTCATCCCATTTTGTCATGGCAACACTTCAATAATTACCTACATAAGGTATAATTATGCTGAACATGCATGAAGATAAACATGATACAACACTCCTACACCCTCCTCCAGCTTATCAATAAACTCTCTCCTCCTCTCTAATCTCTAACTACACACTGAGTTCTGTATCTATCATCACTTTCTGTCTCTGGGGAAGGTTATGAAATCCTATCATGGAAAAACCTAAGGGAGGAACTACTGTTCTGGGTCTGTTGAATCCTTTTATCATCAGCATTGATGTTGGACAAGCTCCAGTTAGCAGATTTCCCCCAAGTTCCATGGCAGATTCATTCCTCTGGAAGACAAGATTTGGTATGATGATACGGTACTGCATCTCACGGTTGATCAGGCTATCTGTGAAGGCTGTCACTGGGTACTTCAATAATGATATACATAATGTCCAATACATTGCAGCACTTCACCTCGCCCTCAACTTCACCTACTCCTCAAGTCACATTCTTCAATCACTGTGTGAGCACCATGCTGGATATTTTCTAAGCTGAGTCTTAGATAAACAAACACTGCAAGTTACTTCACCAGTTTTCTATGAATGTAGTTCACACCAAAAGACTTGATGTTATTCTCAGTTGACATTTGATTGAATCAAAGATCACTGTCCAGCTCACCACTAGTATAGTGCTTCAGATTGTGTTATGCTCCCATTTGTGCATTCAGCTGTTAAGAGCTGAGAGAAAATTCTTCTTTGATTTTCCTGCATTTTGATAGGGAGTCACTTCTGGATCTAGGACTTCTGTTTAGTTGTCCCAGATGATATATGAAAGGCCTCTCCACCATCATCTTGTTCTCTGTCAATATACAAAATGGCACAACATCTCTTTACATTTGTTAAAAGATGATGTTATCATACATTAACATACACAGATGGAGATGGGGAGGTTAAGGGAGGATGTTGTACCAAGCACACCTCTCCTAGTTGATGATGTAGTGTATTTCACTGTGATGTACTGTGGTAATCACAAGACTATATGCTGAGACAGGGTAGCTTAACACAATTACAAGCATTTATGTGGTCTAAGTTCCACCATGTTTGAACCACAGTAGACCTGGGCACAAGGAGGACCAGACACAGTACAGCAATCATTGTGACATAGCAACATGGGACAGGCATTGTGAAGGGAAATGGAAAATAGGCATTTACAACTGCAATCTGCATTATGTATTAACTAATGGCATTTACCCAATTAGCAGACCAGACATCCATTCCGATGGTTGTCATGTTGGTGCATGAATGTCCTATTCCATATACACTACACAGCAATGCCAGACCTCACCCCTTTTCCAGACCAGACCTGTCTCACAGGTACATCATCATCATCATCATGTGCTGTTTCCCCACTGAGTAATTTTCATGTCTACTACAGTCGGTAACAGAAGCTCAATTGCATAGCAATTGTTCACATATGCACCAAAGCACATATGGAGAAAACATGTTTAGTCCTTGTAAATTTGCATGAGCTGTACATTATATTCAGCCAACTAAGACACAGGTTCACACACCTATTGTCCTTCTAGGAACTAGTTTATATGAACCAACCAACAGTAAAGGTACCAGTGTAATGCTGCAGAAGAGAAATGGTATTCTCTTGAGCTTAATTAGCCACCAGGTATCACATGAACTTAGCAATTCTGGCGTGCCATACACCAACCTGCTTACATATGGATATTGAAGCATCTTTCCTTCTACTAGATGTGAGAGGCTACTTATCAAAGCACCAGCTCATTCACTCCAACATTCTCAGCGTTTTACAAAGGAACTTGTACATGTTTACATCACCCATTCCAATTCAGACTGCCATATGTTAACTCGCGAGAGCAAAGGTACAGTTGATTTAAGAATGAGTCATCCCAGGCATGAAGAATGCACAAGGGGTTTGGGTTTGCGAATTTGCATGAGTGTACTATACATTCATCAAGCTTACGCAACCAGTCACAACAAGGGATTGATATGCACTTGGAGTATACAGCGTGAAAGACATGTCAAGGTTGAAGAAGCAGTATCCAGAATACTGGCGCACAGAAGTTCTGTTTTCACTTTTCACATTTTATTCATAAAATACTATTATATTCTTCTCTTTCGTTCACTAGGTATAACTACAACATTAAAGTATGTTTTAAAGTGGTACCTGTTGTCCAGAGAACAATATATTATATATTCTTTTAGGGCATTCTTGTCAACACATCACAAAATAGCTACCGCTCCGGTTGGAATCTTGGCTCGAACTGCCAAATTTTAAAAGGTGGCCTAGTAAACAGCGCGGGCTGCCACCCACTAGCCAATGAAAAGACAAGCGCATACCGCTGCCCTCCCCCAACTCGTTCTGGAACATTCGATCTAAGAATAGCCCTTCTATCTGAGATGGTCCCCGTTCAGACTTAAAGTATTTTCATGAATGTGTCGGGCTGGGAATGGGGGGTTCTGATTCATCATGTTACAAAGGGATAATTGACTTTCTCCGTAATCCCGTATATCTACGTAAGGTAACGCATCTGCTCGAGATTCTGTAGGGGATCGCGATGTCCTGTACATAGGATATGCGAACAACAAACAATTAGTATATAGCGGAAGGCAGGCAGGCAGGCAGGAAGGCAGGCAGGCAGGCAGGAAGGCAGAAATGAAGGAAGGAAGGCAGGCAGGCAGGAATGAAGGAAGAAAGGCAGGCAGGCAGGAAGGAAGGAAGGAAGCCTCAGGAACGTGTGTTTGAAATTAAGTATGTGCCTTTTTCTTTACCTACAATTCTAGTCTGCTATATCTCGTAATTAATTATTGTAGTTACGGCCTTCTTATTTTAAATGGGGACCTATATGGCGACGTGGCCATGTCGCCTACCTCGAGCTCAGAGCGGTGTGGATTCGTCTCCTGGAATCCGTCATTCATGTCACGACGGCAGACCTTGGGGTCCGCCAGAGTTCTGAGTTCCTGCTTTTCCGTGACGCTTTCAGCAGGCAGCTCTGTGGAAAGAGACCGAGGATATGTGGGGGAAGTGCGGGAACCCGGTGCAATTAAGTCAAACATTTTGCCCGAAGCACTTTTATCATTAAATACTTTATGTAGAGTAGGTTTGTTAGTATTGTTATTCTTCTCAATGTTTTATTTTTGGAGATTTCATCAGTTTCTTTAACACGTATGCCGTGCTGTAAATGTACTACTGTTTTGGTATTTTAAGTGAGAAAACATTTCGCAGTGACAACATTTCGGCGATATATAAGCCCATGCCAGATACACGAAGTCACTTAAGACAAATAATCATCCCATGGCACTTAATCAGTTAAATTCAAACCACTGACACTGCCTTGGCAAGCTAGCATGCACTATATAGCGCTTACAATCATTGTGCCTGTTCATTTTTGCAGAATGTTAATGATGAGCAGACAATATCCCAGAAACATGAGCTAATTTTGACCTACTTAACTTACATTGGCTGCGCAATTTCAACAAGCTGTCTGGTGTTTACAATCATAACTTATGCCATGTTCAAGTGAGTTTTGTTTGTTTTTTTTTAATACATGAAAATTATCAATTATAACGTATTCAATAATTAACGCACTCAATGCTTAAAGTGAGTTTTCACCAATTATACATTGTTAAGGGAGTTTCTTTACGTTACAGTTTTTGCGTAGGTTATGTTGAAGTGAGTTTTTATGTATATATTACAAGTAGATCTGGTGATCGAGTGAAATGGCGAGTCATGACCGCCCACGCTTTCTGACATGGCACATGATGAATGGATTATAAGTAAGGGATCCTAGGTGGCTTAGTGGTTAGACGCTTGCCTACCCATTTTGCGGTCATATGGGTTCGGATTCCCATCCAGGCGGATTTTGAAAACTAATCTGGACTCCCAGGTAGTCAGCCTGAAATTGGTATTGGGAAGTGTCTTGGGAAGTAAAAGCGACCGCTGTGATATTGACTAAATCAACACTGTGTTGCCGAATGGTCTATAAAACATGGATCTAGCACTTTAAGCCCAATGCGTCTTAAGGCGTGTAAAATGGTCATTTACGTTTACTTTTATTGTTCAAAGTATGTCCGGTTAGTGGAGATTTGAACACATGACCAACTGGCCGATAAACAAGAGAGGTAGCCACTGCACAACTGCAGCTCCCCAACGCCATACCTAGTGTATTTGCAGCAAGAGCAGTACCAGTTGAGTAGGCCGAGACAGGGGACGCCGGAAAGGTAACCCGGTCAACAAATGAATTGAAGAAGTCGGATGGTGCGGCCGAAAGGTGCAAATATCGCAGCTCGGCTGTAATCAGGCACAAGGCAATTACGTCTAAAACAACATTCCGGACGAACGCAGCAGCAGAAGCAGAAGCAGAAGAAGAAGAAGAAGAAGAAGAAGAAGAAGAAGAAGAAGAAGAAGAAGAAGAAGAAGAAGAAGAAGAAGAAGAAGAAGAAGAAGAAGAAGAAGAAGAAGAAGAAGAAGAAGAAGAAGAAGACCAGCAAGTCCTCAATGAACTTTTCTGTCATCTATGAGCTCAATCTATCGAAATCTGTGTATTATTCTCTGAACCATGGCTACAGACATGGTTTGGTCTGACACAGTATAATATCCAGTCTCGCAACTATATAATGGATAATTTTTGTAATTATAAAACTGAAGTGGGAAGGGAAATGTATTTTCTTGCCGCTATACCAGCATGCATCAATTCGAGAAAAAAAGAATGCTCCAGTACTAAATCTCTGAGATCTAAATCTTTGACCCCAGAGCTTCAGATCCGGAAAACGAATTCTGGCCACTAATAAGTATTTAGTTCAAACCACTACCACTACCTTGGTAAACAAGCGTGCATTATATAACTCTTAAAATCACTGTGTCTGTTACTCTCGCATACTGTTGCACATCATGGATTACTAGTTACAGATTCAGAGTGTACAATGCAAACACAATTTCTTCACTGTGGTGAGGAATTAGTGTGAGAAACAATCCTCTTCTTCTTAGTTCATAGATCAGGTTGCCTATATGTATAATAAACATAAGAGTTTCGTGATGAGAATAATTATAAAAAGGAGTAAGTATACAGGTACCGGTCGGCTCCGTGGTGAAGGTGTTGCGGACGAAGTTTTTAATCCCGTTTACCCGTGTTCAAAACACAGCTGCGGGCGATTTGGCGACAGACCACCTTGCATTGTTTTTGTTTGTTTGTTTTTTTGTTTTTTTTACGAAATGATATTGGTTCTCGTCGTTCAGAAAGCAATGGCAAACTACTGAACGTAAACTTGCCAAGAGATCACAGAGGCAAAATAAAAATGCTGGTGTTGACTGCAGTGTCCTGTAAATGATATGCAACTAATATAATATACAGGTACCATATATTTCCATCATTTTTATCATGTGAGATTATAACATAGACTATCAAACGTGACAATACAATATTACGAACTTAAATAACATATTTATTTAAGGAATATAGAGAGGAGATATAATTATTGTAGAATTAAATTGTAAGAAGACGGATTATGGTAGTCACTAGGTAGAAGGAAATACCAGAATGTAATGTTAAAATAAATTTGAATATTCTTAAGCAATTGAATCGGTACAATTATCTAGGAACAGTCATAACATCTGATGGGAGATGCCTTGAAGAGAAAAGAACAACAATCGCCACTTCGAATGTAACCTTTTGCAAGATGGAAAACATACTGTGTAATACACTGATGTCATTTGCAACGAGAAAAAGAGTGGTGAAGTGCTACATAGAACCTGTTTTTTTTTGTATGGATGTGAAGCGTGAACAATGAGCAGACAGACAGAAGAACATCTGATAGCTGTGGAAATGTAGTTTCTGAGGAAAATGCAAAGAATACCATGGACAGAGAGAAAAACAAATGAAGATCGTGAACTGACTAGAGAAATTAGACGTAGACATTCAACATTTTTGGACACGTTATGAGAAGATATAAATCTGAGAACTTGGTGTCAATTTGCAAGATTGAGAGGAAAAGAACAAGGGGTAGGCAGAGAAGTAAATACCTGGATGGCTTGGCCACGAGGTATGGTTGAACACGGAGCTGATTAACAACTCTGGTGATCGTGTGAGATAGCAAAACATGACCGCTTAAGCTTATCGGCATGACACATGATAATGATGATGATTGTATGATAAATTCATATCAGGATGGGGTATTCTTCACATTGGTATATTGACCACATGCCGGCTCCGTGGCCATGACGTTACTGACGCAGTTGGTAATTCCGCTTACCCACGTTCGAAACACAGATGCAGACGATTTGGCAGCAAACCGTCTTGCATTGGTTTTTTACGAAATGGTATGGGTGCCGGTCGTTCAGAAAGCAATGGCAAACTACTGAACGTAAACTTGCCAAGAGATCACAAGAGCAAAAAATTACGGTATTGACTGCGACGTCCTGTAAAGGATATGTAACTAACTAACTATATTGACCACCTTAGATGATGGTATTCCTAGTTTCTTTTTACACCGAATATAAACTAATATCATTAAATATAATTAAATCAAAGACTGAGATCTGTGATGAACTCCTAAGGCTTTGTGGCAGGGCACATGATAATAATGATGATGTGCACGTCAATATTTTCCCATTTTTTATGAGTACTAATATATACAGTACTATATTAGTCTGATAGTTCTGCTTACATTTCTAGAATCTTGATGTTCAAGAAAGTAGTTGGTGGTACTTCGTGTTTATGGGACCAAGAATCTAACCGAATAATTCCTCTATGTCATTCTATCAATCAAGTATAACAATTAACAGTATATTGATGTTAAATATATATAGAATTCATATATAAAAGTGTATAAATATACACGATCATGAATGCGTTAGTAGATCAGGTCAGAAGAACAGAAATAAGCCCGTTATGGAAGATACCGAATTCACAATGTGAAGGTGGGTGGAGATGCAGGGGAAAAGGTGGGAAGATGACTGCAAGAGCAAGACAACGTTTTATGTAAGTGCACATCAATAAACGGACTGGAAGATTATGTATGAATGCACAATTACGATGAAGCACAGTGAGTTTTGGAGTCATTACAACAAACCTGCAATGCGAAGAAGGTGCGTGATGATTATATTGGTAATCAGTACTTGGGGGATTGGAGGAAGAGTTGATAGAGAGTTGATAGAGAGCAATAATGATAATGTCTTGAGGGTGGTTAACCGTTGGTTCGACGCCTGCAACCGCCGTCCCTGAACAAAGGAAAAATCTGGCCACCTGTCTTCTTCGGTACATTCAGGGTTAGTGGTGAGGAACAGGCAGAGAGGTTGGTGTTTTATTGTGATGGTTAATTGACGATTCTTATAAAGGGGAGAGTATGGCATATCAGGCTACGATCTCCAGCTGGAAAACTGAGGTAGAAGCAGTCACAGCGGCTTTCCGTTGGTTAGAGGAGAGCAATGCAACACACAATGATTTCATCACGGACTCAAGAAATATGCTTAGTAAGGTGGAGAAAGGAATGTTTCGTGTGGAATGGCTCACCTTGCTTCAGAGGCCACATATTGTGAGAATTGTATGGATTTTTTTTTGCCCTGGCCATGCGAGAGTGCGGGGTAATGAACAGGCTGATAGGCTGGCAGTGAATGCACCTCTTGGTGGTAGATTACTTATGGACTGGGGGAGGTAATTGTGCGCCTGTAGGACCAGGTGGAGAAGATGTGATAACAGATTGAGAACCTGCATGTGGAAGGGCTAAGATTGCTAGGGATTTGTAGGGGTCTGGTTGAATCTCAAATCTGATAGGCAAGACCAGGAGAACGTTCAATTAGGTAGCGGTGAAAACGATTAGTAGTGTGACTCTTCGCTGGCTGTTGAACGAGGGGACGGAGCGCGTATGGGAATGTCCTGAGTGCAGTGATGTCGATTATAGCTTAACTCAACTCAACTCAGGTCTACACAATGTAATAACCCTAAACACCACATACGTTTAGCAGATCTCTGCTTAGGGACACGTTTTTGATTTGTGTGAGTGTGTGTGTTTTTTTTTTAACTTGGAGATATGTATATAATGCATTTGTTGTGTGACAATAAGAAACTAAGAGTTCTGATAAAGTACATTGATTACAGGATTCATTTGATTTTGGCAGGTGTTTAAACAATGAAAAATCTGGTAAAATTCTGATACAACTATGCGCAGCACTGCTACTGCTAAATGTGACCTTCCTGGCTGCAACCGTGGATGTTTCAAACTTCAAGTAAGGGCTCTCAACGTATTTGTACGAAGCAATGTTTGGTTGCTATTATGAAACTGAAACTTGCTATTTTAAGGAAAGTAAAGACCCTTATGAGGGTATATAGCAAAAGATAGTAAAGGCTATGTGGCGAAGGAATCACGAACGCAATCCGTAATCCCACATGTCGCCTTCGAAACAGAGCTGAGGGCGATTTGGCAGAAGACTTCTCGCGTTGATATTTTCATGCAATGGTATGAGTGCCGGTCGTTCAGAAAGCAATGGCAAACTTCTGAACCTAAACTTGCCCCCCAAAACAATCACAAACAACCAAAAAGTGGTGAGGTTGACTGCGATGTCCCTTAAAGGATAGCAACTAATTGACTTCACATGAGTCGTATCCGGCATATCGTTACATAGATAAAAGGAAAGTTCCCTTGTACACGTCTAAGGTTCACTGAGCATATCGTGCTACCCCCATATTCTCATAGACCAATCAGCTTTGGTGGGGGAGAAGTTGTCCATACTACCCAAGATATTTCTGGGTACCCGTCTTAGGCTGGGTTAACCTGGGAACCCAGGTCCATGTAGCGCCGTGTTCTTGTTACAAATATATAGGGTGTATTTTTAATGACTGTGCAATATTTGAAAATATTGCAGGTCCAAGTTTTGTATTCACCCCCTGTAAAGTTCATGCAACATAATAGGTAAATACAAAACTCGGACCGGCAATATTTTCAAATACTGCACAGTCACTAAAAATACAACCTGTATCATGTGGCTAAGCCATCCACGTATGTGTCTTTTTGTAATTCCTTTGTTCTGTTCCCAGCAAGGTTGCCTATTGTAACTATGATTTTCAAGTTTACTTCCCCTCATAATGTGCCAAAAAATTCTTAACTATGTATAATTATTTTAATCAATTTACTGTTTTCCTTTGTTTCTTGTAAGATTTTCTCAATTGTTATTCTGTCAGTCCATTGTATTCTTTGCATTTTCCTCAGAAACAATATTTCAACTGTCATTAGATATTTCTTAGCTTGCCTGATCATGGTCCATGTTTTAAGTGCATCCAACAGTGTGGGTTTCATGTAGCACTTTAAGACTTACAATTAAAACTTAGACTTCCAGAAGGTTACAGAACAAGAAACCAACCAGCCAGCCAACCAACAAACCTAACAACCAACTAACCAATCAACCATATATTCCTTTAATTACGTATACTTTGGCTTTGTGTAACTGATCAATCTATTGTGAATTATGTGATATATAAAATGTGTGCATGCAGCTCTATTTATTGCGTCTGTCTCTGATTTCAACCGCCAACCAGCAGTAATCTCAATATGTATTTACAGCGAGGAAGCTTGTTTGACTGTGGGAATGCTGCTGCATTACTTCGTGCTGGCCTCGCTGATGTGGATGTTGGCAGAGGCTGTGGAGATGTACCAGGCGTTGGTGACGGTCTTCAGCAAGTATGAGAGGCTGTATCTCGTCAAGAGATGTCTCCTGGCTTGGGGTGAGTTGTTTGTGTCTCCTGTCTTGTTTGTGTCTTCTGGCTTTAGGTGAGTCGGTTAAGTCGCAAACATCAGAAAGAGACAGTCTTCATATTTTTTAGCCACACTAGGAGAGGAAAGAAACCGGAACATGTTGTGACATCCGAAAAGATTTGTAGAAAGAGAAATAGAGGACGACAGCGAGAGAAAGTTCTTTAGCCATTGTCCTTGGCACGGAAAGGAGTCAGCACACGAATTGATCCATACGGTTGGAGATAGCAAAATGTGGAGAAGCATGATCTCCCACACCTGTAGATAAAGCATTTGATGAAGATGTGGGAATTTATATTGCAATAGATATAGAAAAGATATTTTGTATCTCACCCTGCAGGTATCCCTGTTATTATCGTTGCCATCACAGCAGGCGTGGATAGTGAGAGCTACTATGGTGACAAGGAGACCAGAAACTTGTAAGTATGACCTGCACATTTGTTTTACCTTGTGATACTTCGTCGCCTTTTTCTTCTACTTCTGCTGCTGCTTCTGCTGCTACCGCTGCTGCTGTTGCTTCTGCGTCTACTGCTTCTGTGTCTGCTGTTTCTATTGCTTCTTCTTCTTCTTCTTCTTCTTCTTCTTCTTCTTCTTCTTCTTCGTCTTCTTCTTCTTCTTCTTCTTCTTCTTCTTCTTCTTCTTCTTCTTCTTCTTCTTCTTCTTCTTCTTCTTCTTCTTCTTCTTCTTCTTCTTCTTCTTCTTCTTCTTCTTCTTCTTCTTCTTCTTCTTCTTCTTCTTCTTCTTCTTCTTCTTCTTCTTCTTCTTCTTCTTCTTCTTCTTCTTCTTCTTCTTCTTCTTCTTCTTCTTCTTCTTCTTCTTCTTCTTCTTCTTCTTCTTCTTCTTCTTCTTCTTCTTCTTCTTCGTCTTCGTTTCCGTTCATTGTTAAAAGTACGCAGTTTGCATTTATATCTAAGCTGAGACTCCTCCAGGCGCATGTCGATAGCCTGTAATTGCCGTTCTCTGACATGCCTACCCCCTCGACTGTTATGTAATAATATGGCCTGTGTTCATGAGCACTTCTTGAAGAATCAAGAACTGAGCATAGCCGAGAGGTTTAACATATTAATGCTTACACTCCTTGTGCTCCGTTAGCTGTACACCGGTCGGATAGATTTAAATGTTAAATTCTCGATCAGAAAGCAATGGCAAACTACTTATCGTAAAATTGCTTAGAAAATCAGCCTGGAGATAATATCAATGTACTGCAAAAGCCACGCAACAATTTTTACTTGCAGATAAATATTTTACACGCCTTAACGCGCATTAGGTATATGGTGCTAGACGTGTATTTTTATAGATCTGTCAGCACTCGATGGGAA
Source organism: Cepaea nemoralis (assembly GCA_014155875.1). Lineage (NCBI taxonomy): Eukaryota > Metazoa > Mollusca > Gastropoda > Stylommatophora > Helicidae > Cepaea > Cepaea nemoralis. Next base: position 274,611 of record JACEFZ010021136.1, on the reverse strand, counting down.
CTTGCAAGTCCAGTAGATTATTAGTCACATCTGAATAGCGGTCCATGGAGTCCAGAGATTAGTCTATTGAATATTGTTTAGACCAAAATGGAACGTGTCAAAAATTCACATCTGCTGAGAGGCATATTTGGAGATAATCAGGTCATGATTCAGCACAGCACATACCTCAGTCTGGGGCAAAATCCATGTTGGATGTGTTTCCTAAGTGGTTTTTAGTTATTTCATTGATAACGGACTTCAGCTCTGAGATTAAAACTAAGTTACTAAGAATTGAAACATTGCCGTTAAGGCAGACGATAGTTTGTTACACTGTGCCTAAAAATGCATAATACAACCCTAAGCGGGAACCAGGGATGAAGTTATACCTCACCATAGCACAAAGACTGGGCCGAATTGTAAAGACTATGTGTTGCCATGCGGCATGATCTCTCTTTCGGTCAGCCTAGTTTACTCCAGAGGAAAGGTAACACCAATATGCATGGTAAAAGGCAAGCTGCATAATCTGCCGGATCAGCAAAGCACTGCTCTTACTGTCCGCCTCTCGGAGCTTCAATCCTACACTAGTTGCCGACCAGGACTTAGGGTCTGGTTTTCCTGCCATGACATTTATTCTTTAGGTTACATTTCCTCACGCAAGAATAAGGCTTGTTGCCTCGCAACCGCGCTCCTCCGCCCGAAGTCGTCGGCGCAATATGGTGTGTCGAGTTCGGTGAGCTCCGCCCAACATTTGACTCTAATAAGCAGGTAGTTTCGTCTACTGTCATACACTAGCTCAGTCATATCTGACTGAGACCTGACATGAAATTTCTAAGCACCCATTGTATTTTTCAGCTGTTTCCTAACAAGCAAGAGTACGGTGGCCTACTACACATCGCTTGTTGCTCCATCTTGCGCCATCCTTCTGATCAACATATTTGTCTTTATAATGGTGGCAAGAGTGATACTGAAGCCCAATTTTCAGGTACGGTCATACTGATGTAGTTAGTTATACAAAACACACTACAGTTTGTTACATGTTGTGACGGTATTAATACATCTGATGATGGGGTTTTTACTCTTTTGAATTGTTGATTCATTAGTGTCTTGGAAGGAAGTCGTCCACTTCTAGGCTTGGAAGTACCAGTCACGTCTAATTTTTTTTTTTTTAAAGAAGTTGAGTAAAATAGTAAAGGATGCTCTGCAACGCTTGTATACGTATCGGTATATAGTATCGGTCCTAGGTCTTTATAGACCAGCCCTAGACGAAACGTAATCAGACTCTACAAATCTTCTTCACACATTGGACTTCGTGAATCATATTAGACGATTGTAGAGTCTGATTACGTTTCGTCCAAACTAGAAACCAATGTTGATTAGATCTTTCAGTCGAAACTATTATATATTGTTGTCGATCTCACTCAGCTAACTTCTTAGGTCTTCTTAGTAAGGTAAATGTCGACAGGTTCAGTTTCCCCCGCCGAATGATTTAACAATCTATTCACGGGCTGACTTTCCGTCGCGTCATGTGACTCTGTGAATTAACCAATTAACCCCTGTTATTCACTGCGGTTCGTCTCATCAACCGTGTTAATACTTTCGTGAACTGTCTTCAAGTTACGGTTTATCCCGTAACTGGTGTGTTAATCCTCTCCGTCCTTTTTAGTAGAGTTCATCACTGTCAATTCTTATGTGAATCCTTCTCTAGCCTATTTTGGATCGTGGCGTTTTTATACAACAGCCTCTAATGTTTATATAACAGCCCAAAATCTGTTTAGTATAGTCCCAAATCTTTATAGAACAGCGCCAAATCGTTATAGAACAAACTTCATGCTATAGATCATGTAGTCAATGTCGCGCCTTTACTTCCTATGATAATGCATAGTATCTATTTTAGGGTGAGTTGAACTGGAAACAAAACTTTTCATATTTACCATGATGGCGATTTTAACACAATACCACCAGATAAGCAGGTAAGCGTGCTAGCTACTGCTCTACAGCGTTTCAGACCAAGAATCGTGCCGAGTCAGTCTGATTGAAAATGGTGGATAGCTACGGAAAAGACCATGTGATGTTATACTACATTTGGATCATGTGGTAGTGAATTGGACACCTATTTTTGTCGGATAATAGCGAACAGAAGATCTCCTATGCTGGAGCTGCGCAACTGAAAGATTAACTGTTAGTATAACACCGTGAAAGTAGACTGTCATTTGATTGGCCATGTTACATTTCGTGTTTTCTCATTCATTTCCGCTTTCCTTCTCTTTTGTTTCCAATCTGAACATAAGCATGCCAAGAAATCACAAAGAGCCAAGAAATGCTGGGGTTGACTACCACATCCTGTAAAGGATATGCAACTAACTTTAACCCCGGTTGACATTTGATGCTCTGAATTTTATCTTGAAAGAGCCGCGTTCTTCAGTTAACGGGTGCATTTTTTTCGGAGACTCCTGGGTGTCTTTGCTGGAGCTACGGAGTTCGTGCTTTGTGCGACGCTTTCTTAGCTGAGGAAAGAGACTCAGCCATATGGGATTTTTAGAAACAACAACAACAACAACCCGGTCGATGACCGATGAAGTCGACCCTGTCGACTTTTTAGCGACTTTTTTTTTTTAATTTTATCTTGAAAACTATTTTTATTTTAACTTGAAAATTGTGAAAGCAGACCAGTTTACACCCAATTCATTCTGCAGAGACTTGTCTATCCACAAAAACTCATCATAAGAGCCATGTGAAACTTCTGTCTATAACAAGACATATGTCCTGTCTCTGTTGATGTTTAATATTGCATACCCTTTTCATGAAGTTGCGATTAACCCCATGTTGACTTTCTAGGCAATTTTACATTCATTGCCATTGCTTTCATTGCACACGAAGTCAACGTTTAAGTTCAACTTAATTCCGGTTATGTGTTGAACCTTCTACACCACCTTCAGAGCGATGGAAGTTTACCAGCGAGCGCTCTTATCCTTTCGGCCATGTCAATGTCCCTGTTGTTGTTATTGCGAATTACAGGGTGTTTTTTAATGACTGTGTAGTTTTTGACAATATTGCCGTTCCAAGTTTTGTACTGTGGAGTTCATGCAACATAATGCAACATAATAGGTGAATGTGAATAATTTACAGGCAATATTTTCGCTTAAAGACCGATCATCGCAAGACAAGGACAGAGACGTTAAAATTAGCAACTTGGAACGTTAGGGCGTTAAACAACGACAGAACATTAGAGAACATAAAACAAGAAATTGAAAGGGAAAAAATTAATATCTTAGGTATGTGCGAAACGAGATGGACAGGAGCAGGCATCAAGATAGAAGAAGATTTCAAGATTATTTATTCTGGAGGTGAAGTTCGTCATAGGGGAGTGGCAATTATTCTGGACAGGAAAACATCAAAATCTATTCAAGGATATTGGGCCGTGTCGGACAGAGTTCTACTAGTTAAATTAAGTGGCAGACCTTTTAGGATTAAATATTATTCAATTATATGCCCCAACAGGAGAATCTAGTGAAGATAGTGTAGAAGAATTTTATAATGACATAGAGTCTGCATTAAAGAAATGTAAAAATTCAGAAATATCCATCATAATAGGGGACTTCAATGCAAAAGTAGGAAATCAAGGAGATAGATACACAGTAGGAAACTATGGTTTAGGAGAGAGAAATGAAAGAGGATACAGACTCGTAGAGTGGGCAAAAGAACAGGAAATGATTGTAGGAAACACCTGGTTCAAACAACACCCTAGAAGATTATGGACATGGAGGAGTCCTGATAGCAGGATTAGAAACCAGATTGACTACATTCTCATTAGCAGAAGATTTAGAAACGCATTAACAATAGCAAAAACAGTTCCCAGTGCTGATTGTTATAGTGACCACAGATTACTCACAGGAACATTGAGGATAAAGTTGAAGAAAGTCAAGTATATAACAGGAAACACTAAATATGATTTGTGTACATTGAGTAATGACAAGGAAATACAAAACAAATTCAACATAGAAGTACAGAACAGATTCGAAATTTTGTCTGATCTAGAGATCCTATTCCAGGATGTGGATGATCAATGGGAAACGTTGAAGAATTCAATCAATGTGGCTGCAGAAACAACTATTCCAAAATTAAAGAAGGTGGGTCGTAAGAAATGGATGACTGAAGAAATTTTACACCTCATGGAAACAAGAAGACTCAACAAAAATAATTCTGTCAAATATGAAGAAATTCACAGACAAGTCAGAACATTATGTAAGGAGGCAAAAGAAGCATGGCTTGAGGAAAAGTGCTTAGAAATTGAAAGCCAACACAACAGTCAAAATACCAAATTAGTGCACAAAAGAATTCAGGAACTTACTAATAAAAGAACAAGTACATCAACAGGGTGTCTAAAAACTGAAGATGGCAAAATCATAATAGAAAAAGACCAGATTCTACAGGTATGGACAGATTATGTGAAACACCTTTATGATGATAACAGAGACGAACAGTATGATATTAGATTTAATAATGAAGGACCGCCAATTTTGGAGATGGAGGTTCGAAATGTTCTTAAGCATATGAAAGCTGGCAAGGCCCCCGGTGCAGATAACATCACAACAGAAATGATTAAAGCTTTAGAAGAATTTGGACTAGATCAAGTCACCAGACTGCTGAACACATTATATGATACTGGAGATATACCTCCTGAATTATGTAACTCTATATTTATTGCAATCCCAAAGAAATCAGGAACCTTGGAATGTGATCAACATAGAACAATTAGTATAATGAGTCACATCACAAAGATTTTGCTAAGAATTATCATGCAAAGAATGAGGAAGAAGATACAACCTGAAATAGGGGAAGAACAATGCGGGTTTGTAGAAGGAAAGGGTACAGTAAATGCTGTGTATATGCTGCGAACAGTTATTGAACGTGCTATAGAAGTAAACAAGGATATACATCTTTGCTTTATTGACTACTAGCTGACCCGGCCCGGCTTCGCCCAGGCCCTGGAGGGGATCTATCTATATATCAGTCTGTCTGTCTGCTTGTTTGTCTGTCTGTCTGGCTGACCCGGCCCGGCTTCACCCAGTCCCTGGTGGGGAGCATCTCATTTAATTCATATAAGTAGTCATATAAGCTCTCCCGTTCCCGACTATTTGTCTGTCTGTCTATCTGTCTGTCTGTCTGTCTGACCGGGCCCGGCTTCACCCAGTCCCTGGTGGGGAGTATCTCATTTAATTCATATACGTAGTCATATAAGCTCTCGCGTTCCCGACTGTCTGTCTGTCTATCTGTCTGTCTGACCCGGCCCGGCTTCACCCAGTCCCTGGTGGGGAGCATGTCATCTAATTCATATAAGTAGTCAAATAAGCTTCCGTTCCCGACTATCTGTCTATCTGTCTGACCCTGCGTGGTTTCGCCCAGCTCCTGGCGCACAGTAACTTAAAAGAATGTCCTTCCACACACCATTCAATGAAAACTGTAGAAAAAGATGGGTTACAATGTTATGCATTATGCATTATTTTTATGAAAACTTTGAAAATGCCTTAAAGATTATATCATTATTTATTATAACTCCAATGCCTGAAAATAACTATAGACAAAGAGTTTAACAATAGTGCAAGTAAGTCCAACAATATGACTATAAAGTATATAGAAATGTTATTAAAAGTTATGCCCCTTGAAATAACTTTTCTAGAGTGAAGTCCCCCTGCTATATAGACATTATATAATGAAAATGGAAAAGTAAATGTTATTAAATAAGTAGAAGATTTTACATTAAGAAATTATTATAGTCGGTTGCACAGGAATGAAAGGAAGACGTGTAGAAAATTTCATCTCAATCGGATGTACCGTTATCGAACGCATCCAATACATAAATCCCCACACACAAACATACACTCTGTTTTATAGATATAGATACAAAGGCTTTTGATAGCGTTAGACATGTCAGCATGGTGGATATGCTTGCAGATCTACAAATTGATGGGAAAGACATTAGACTTATAAAAAACATATATTGGAAACAACAAGCTGCAATAAGGATTGATAATGAAGTGGGACAGTATCAGCCAATTAAGAGAGGTGTTAGGCAGGGATGTGTGATGTCTCCAGATCTTTTTTCCCTGTACAGTGAAAATATTTTCAGAAATGTAGAGGATATAAATGGAATCAGCATTGGAGGACAAAACATCAATAACATTAGATATGCAGATGATACAGTATTAATTGCAGACAATGCGCAGGACCTGCAACAATTAGTAGATGCGGTTGTTGTACACAGTGAGCAGCTGGGGTTAGAATTAAATTGTAAAAAGACTCAGGCTATGGTCGTCAGTAGGAAGGAAGAAGTGCCACAATGTAATATACGAGTAAATGGAAATATTCTTCAACAAGTGAATCGGTACAATTATCTTGGAACAGTTATAACATCTGATGGGAGATGCCTTGAAGAGATTAGAACAAGAATCGCCATGGCGAAAGTAGCCTTTAGCAAGATGAAAAACATTCTGACCAATAAAAAGATGTCAATTGAAACGAGAAAAAGAGTGTTGAGGGGATACATAGAGCCTGTTCTTTTGTATGGATGTGAAACTTGGACAATGAGCAGTCAAGCTGAAAAGCATCTGATGGCTGCAGAAATGTGGTTTCTGAGGAAAATGCAAAGAATACCATGGACAGACAGAAAAAACAATGACCAAGTACTACAGGAGACAAATGAACATCGTAGACTGATTAGAGAAATTAGACGTAGACAGTCAAAATTTTTTGGACATGTTATGAGAAGAAATGGGTTGGAGAACTTAGTGACAACTGGCAAGATCGAGGAGAACAGACCAAGAGGAAGACCGAGAGGAAAATACCTGGATGGCTTGGCCACATGGCATGGACGAGACAGGAACACTGAGCTGATCCACGACACTGGTGATCGAGTGAAATGGCGAGTTATGACCGCCCACGCTTTCCGGCATGGCACATGATTGATTGATTGATTTTCACAAACTGCACAGTCATTAAAAATACACCCTATATATCACATCTTGAATCCGTCTACGTTGTGAATTTCACGTCTCCGCCTTCCCGCTACACTTCCCTCCATAATTATATTTTCTAGACTTTCTGTCTACTGTTCATGTCCAAAATATTTCATTTTTGTTCCTCATTCATTCATTTTGTATCATGTTCTTTGCAGAATGTAGCTCCCATAACAACTGTCCGGAAAACCTCTCGGTCATAAACAAGATGTCCCGCGTCCGACACACTGATCTGGAGATCATCTGCCACATCCTGCACCCATCATCTATTGGGCCTTCCTCTTCTTCACTTCCCGGGCATTTGCCCCTCCATGATTGTTCTCTCCAAACTTTCATGATGTTTCAAGTGGTCAAAATAATTCAATGTTCTTCGTTTTGTCGTCTTTAGTAACCAGCCTTCTTCAGTATTCAGTTCTTGTCGTGTGGATTCATTTGTTCTTGTCTGTATCCAAGATATTCTTAGGACCCGTCTATAACATATATATTCAAAGGCATTTGTGCGCTGTTCAGCTTATTTAGTAAGTGTCCGGTTCTCACAGGCGTATGTTGCGACGGGAAAGATACGTGATGTTAACAATCTAATTTGTGCAGTTCTATCTGTCCCACTCCACTATTTATTAAGTTGTTTTAGTTTCTGGAGAGCAGTAGATATTCTTTGGTGTTTATTTTATTTCTTTCATAGTGTCACCATTGTTGGTAATTAATGAATATAAGAACATACGGACAGAATATATTAAGGGTATACTACACAACCACAAAATCAACGCAGTCAAAGCGGCAGTCTTTGCTCACAATAGAGGACTTAATTTCCGCTTGAAAATAACTAACGGGTAAATAGCAAGGGACTCTTTTGCATGCTTGACGGTCAATGGGTATGTCATGCTGGACACACATTCTATAGATCAATCAGTGCTCGATGAGAGATGTGGTTAGTTACACGTCGGCCGCCTTGTCTTCTTAAGACATTTCCTGGCACCCATTTTAGAATTGATTGGCCTGAGAACCTATGTCAATTTTAACAATCCGCCGGATGTCGATTTAAACTCAGGACCACCGGACCGACAGACGAGAGTCTAGCCACTGGAGGCTCCCAACACTTCCCTTAAGCTTATCACTAAATGTTGACCGCAAACCATAATCCATCTGGGGATAGATAAGATAAAGTAGAACATAATAGACAGACAGCTAAATAACCATAGTGTTTACATTAAGAATATATTCTTGTCTTGTCTACAGCAACAAATAATGAACAACACGGCTTCCATCACCCCAGCACAGATTCGTGGAGCTTTCACAGTGATGTTCTTGCTTGGGATCACCTGGGTTTTTGGACCCCTGGCCATCAACGAGGCCCAGACTGCATTCAGCTATCTGTTCTGCATCTGCAACTCGCTTCAAGGATTTCTTATTTTTGTTTTCCGGTGTCTCTTCAACCCAGAAGCTAAACTGGCATGGCTGCAGCTCTTCTACATGGGAACCCTCAAGAGGAAGCGAGGACCCATCAAGTCAGTGTACACGGATTCAACTTCCAAAGGAGGCGATAATCGTCGACACAGCACCAGCAACACAAGTGGATTCCTGGGGAGTGGTACTACGAGAACAACCTTGAGCAAGTCAGGCAATGGCTTTCATCCACATCCTCACCAGCTACACACTACAAATGGATGGCATCCAAACTTGAATGGACTCAAGCGAGACAAAACACAAAAGGAAGGAAGCGGTAGTTTGGGTTCCCGTGATTACTCTCCTTTTGATGACCAGAAACGGAAGCTTAGCTTAGAATACTCACCGACCACAAAACGGCAGTCTCTACCCAATGAATCAACGGAGACCTTGCAAGATGAGCAGACGCATTTTTAAGAAATAACACTCGATCAGATTGCATCAACTTCAATGTGGAGATTTCATAACCAGGTCTGAATTTCTCACCTCTGTCGTGCTTGTACACTATAAATCTGGGTAAACTGTGCAGTGTGGAAATATACATTAAATTCAAATATCATTTAGGAGTTGCTACATTATCATCTGGCATGCGCCTTCAAGTTTCATTCAAATATTCAGTATGGCCTTTTTCAGAAGATTGACTGGAAAAAGACTTACTTTAAAACAACACTAGGTCATAAGTTTAGTGAGTTGATTATTTCGCTCCAGACTTCAAAGGGACATATCAATTAATGCATTGCGTTCTCTACGGGCAGAAATGGCCAGTGATTTGATATATTTGCCATGTTAAATGTTTCTATATTAGATGAGGCATGTAGGCACCGAGTCAACAGACTCTCCTCCGCTGTTTCTTGGAGTTGTGCTACTTCTATCCCATGAATGTTCGAATCTGTAATGATACATGCTATAAACAACTTTACATCGCTGAGGGTGGTTGTGTTAAGTAAAGTTGATCAGTCATCTACACTTCGAACCGGATGCCAACATATACATCGCAGTCATATATACATGTTTCAGAGACATTTACAAATGTATGGCAACATTCAGCTAATTTGTTTCCAGAATTCCGGGTCACCACCTTATGGCACAGTAAACGTTGATTCTTTCATATATATATATATATATATATATATATATATATATGGCTTGCTTAAAGTCAGTTAATGTATATGATTATTGACTATACATTTGACTTATTGACTCAGTGTATTGTGACCACCAACTGCTGTAGCTAGGCTTGCAAGTAATAATTGATCACAGACATGTTAAAGCGAAACCCATCAGAAAATGCCAGGCCACCTAACACGTTTCTGATTATACCTCAAACACAGAATGTTATCTAAGTAACATATTGTGGTTTTCATGAAACCCACCCTCTGTGAGAAGAATTGCCAATTAACCCCCTACTGAGACACTACTACTCCATTGAATCGATCTCACTGACTCTACCTCTTCCAACTCTGGAGCACCAAGCAAACCCCTGAGCCTGTCCTACAAGACTCCAAACCTTCGCCAGACATCGTGACAATAGGACCAACCTTTCGAGTCAATTTCTTGGGGAGATGTGAAGACCTCAAGCAAACTGCCCATTTCGTGGCCCACGCAGGAATAGATGCATAGCAGGCGTTGATAGCAGAAAATTAGGAGAACACTGAGACATCCACAACCGAGCCACCAATAAAGGTCTTATACCCGTTTGATTTTTGAATCCATTATGTACTTCTGGTCATGCAGTCGCGAATTGTCTTCAACGTGCCCCCCCCCCCCCCCCCCCCCCATCTCTCCCTCGTGGTTCTCACGCCTGTATCTTTTTATTACCATGGACCTGAATGGAATGGAACTACAAAACACTTCAACAAACAAAGAGGGGGTGGCCGAGAGGTCGCAATGACCACCTCGAACATCATGGGGAGTGGTTTGGATTCAGTGCCGGAAGTATAATATATCGCCAAATATGACCATTTATTTAGGAAAGAAGGACGATATATCGCCGTACTCGGGTCATCGTGTTATTTGTTTTACTTCGCGACATCTTCCGCAATTTCAATGTTCAGTGAATGAAAATGTACATTATAGTATTTGTTCATTTGATTGTGTACCGGGTTTGGTGCAAACCTATTGTTTCAGACTGAATCAGTTACATTCTAGCCTCAGCTGAAGTCAGCGATTCCTTGTGCATGCAGTCTGTATTGATAATGCTTCCCGGGCTATCACAAAAACAAACACTTCTGCCGGTGTGTATTTCATAACAGCCACCGAGCACACCTTTCAGTGACGAATGCTTGATGACATCATAAATATGTTATTTCAACGCAAATTAGGTTAAGTAAACAGTAAATATCGAATGCAGCAAGGTAAAGAAGCATGCATAATTCATTTTGCAAGATTAAATCCATTTCTCAGATGTTATTAGATCTATAAAAACAAAGAGTGGAGAACATATCCATGATGGCAAGGTTGTAACAAATGATAAGTAACGAAACCCCTTGTCATGAGGCGTGTTGGTAATTGTAGACCAGTCGGCATTCTGCGGCTGTTGTTACCATCAACACCCCGGCCGCTATTGCTTCCCGGTAATTATCCTGGTACTCATTTTAAGTGGATGAACCTGGAAGTTCAGGTGAATGATTTTTGTTTTGTAAATCACCATTTCGAAGGGTGTTTGAACACATGACCATAGGATTGGCAGGCCAGGCACGCTAACCACTGCGCTACCGTGGCTTCCTGCTAAGGCCGTTAACTATTAACGTGTACTTTTGTACAAGTAATTTTGTGATCACGCTTTCATAAAATGTTTGAATACTCTATGATTAAATCATAGAACATCAGAATCTAGAAAGTGACTGAAAGAATCGAATAATATAAGCATAACTCTGGCAGTGTGTGTTATAATATTGTTTGCGTTGATAAACCTAGCAATCAATGTCACAGCTTAACTTGCTATACAACTGGCATTTTTACAAGCAATTTCACAATCAAGCAATTTTAGAGTGTGTTGGCCAATGATTCTGATTCTAGCCGTTCTTAATCAAGGACATGGGTCATAGAAATGTTTAGTGCCTAAAGTTGTAGGTTCGTTCCACACGATAGTCAGTTGGACTTAAACCTTGACTTCTCGTTCAGAAAACAACGGTAAACTAATTAATTGCCAAGTAATCAACAAACAATCAAAAGGGTCTGGGGTTGAGTGCAACCTTCTGCAAAGTACATGCAATTTTTTTACTGGCGCGTTAACGGAGTTGTTAGGAGATTGCCTTGATAATGTCATGATGGGAGGTTAGCATGGTCGCTTTTTAACTTCCGATGCGCTGATGCCGAGGAAGCGGATTCAACACCTACACTGGTCAGTTGGGCTTAAATATTTTCTTGTCCTTGACGTAGGCACGTAAATTACAAGTACCTCAGAAGTCGGAGTATGTTCGCCTGATGGCGAGGGACACTGGATATAGGGAAAGCTATTCCACAAGCAAAAGCAGTCCAATGCGCTAGCGGTAGGAGCACATGTATGGACTAAGCTTGAGTTCAAAGCCAACTAAACCATACACAAAATGTCATGAGCGCGATCGGACGAGAATTTGACCCGTACGCTCGTCGCCTGCTAACGGATAGAAAGACTGGTCACATATTCCTCTGCGCATTCAAACCTGCAAATTGTGACGGTCCTATCCCATCACTGACCCATATTAAGTTCACGCTACAGAATATGTTTCTATCATTTATAAGAAAGTGAAAGACATAATCTTAGAACAAATGTATATATGTTCATCATTTGTTGATATGATATTGTTTCTGCTGAAAAATCAGACAATAAATGTTATAGTTTAAATATCAGAACAACTTGTACATTTATATGCAATTTTACAATCAAGAAATTTTAGAGCTTGCTGGTAAAAGTTTCTTGTGTTCTTTGTACCTCATTCATTCATTTAGTAGCATGTCCTTTGCAGAACTTCGCTTCCATAATAACCGTCCGGAAAACTTCTCGGTCATAAGCAAGATGTACACTCATCTGACGATCATCTGCCAAATCATGCACCATCTTCTCTTTGACCTTCCTCTTCTTCTCTTCCCAGGCATACACCACTCCATGACTGTTCTCTCCAAACATTCATGACGTTTCAATTGACCAAAATACTTCTAATTTCTTTGTTTTATCGTCTTTAGTAGCCAACCTTCTTCAACATTCCGTTCTTGTCGTATGGATTCATTTGCTCTTTACTGTATCCAAGGTATTCTTAGAACCAGTCTATGACATTTATATTCAGAGGCATTTATGCACTGGTCAGCTTGTTTAGTAAATGTCCAGGTCTCACAGGCGTATGTTACAATGGGAAAGATGCATGCTCTTAAAAATCTAATGTATGTAGTTTTATCTGTCCCACTCCACAATTTATTCAATTATGTTAGCATCTGAAGGGCAGTAGATATTCGTCTTTTAATTTCCTTCATTGAGTTACATTGTTGGTTATTAATAACACAAGATATTCGAAATTGTCCGCCACCTTCGAGTTTTCCTCATTAACATACTCGTATATTTCTTTCTCCATAGTAGTTTTATCTGTATGCGTTATCGTTTTACCTTCTTTTTCAGCTATGTGCCTAGCTGTTCTAAACTAAAACAAGGCATTAGGTTTAAGGATACGAAAGTAACAATTCTAGACTACGTTTATGTGTTCTTCATTGTTAATATGGCATTGTTTGGCAAATAAATCAGACAATAAATGTTATATTTTAAATATATAAACAAAGTATAGTATTATATGCAATTTTACAATTGAGCAGCCTACGAGTTGGTGTGACGGTTGGGCATGAGCGCAGCGGATGGGGGTTCGATTTCTGGACTCGCCGCTTGCTATGGGAGGGAAGGGCTGGCCACCTGTTGCTCCTTGCACTCAGGTCTTAAAATTGTGATGGTCTCAGGAAATCACAGACTCATATTGTATCAGGTTCCTGCTTCAGGGTGTGTGTTTTTTTAATTCTTTCTTACATTCAGTCTAGATGACATGTCTAGACATGTATTGTTTCTTACATGTCTAGACATGTCATCTAGACATATATTTGGTTTCTTATAATCAACAAGGGAGAGGTGGTCGAGCGCCTGGGGGACCAAGTGGAGACGATGGGGGAACATATTGAAAACCCGTATGTGGATATAATTATATTGTGGGGGAATTGGCAGGGTTTCTGGATCAAAACTGAGAACGAACGAACGAACGAAAATCTTTATTTTAAAAAGGTTAAGAATTGGGCGCGCAGGCCCGTCTGACATTCTGCCCTTCTTCTCTATTTCCTCTCATACATTCTTTCATTCAACATCTCTTATGAAGCAATTCTTTAACAACAAAAGAACAATAAGCACTAAAACGCAAGAAAAATAATCAATAATACATAACTCGTTGAGGCAATGTTTAACATGGGCATCATAAATACCCAAGGTGGGTGTAACGTGCCACACATATGGGAATGTTTTTTTTTTTTTGACTAGTTGTCGTTCGAGATAATTTACCATTTTTATTGTCTTTGTTGCTGATTTGTTTTTTTATGTAGTCTGTCCTGAGGTAGTGTTCAAACAGGTTGCGACTGTGTGTATAATGATTGGTGGCGTCTTTGATTTCTTGTGGAAGATTATTCCACAACTGAGTGGCAGAGTATGCTAAGCTTGTTTTATATAAGTCTACCTATACATGTCTAGATGACTGATTGAAAGAAACAACAGATATACATGTCTAGATGACTGATTGAAAGAAACAACAGATATACATGTCTAGATGACTGATTGAAAGAAACAACAGATATACATGCCTAGATGAAGAAACAAAATATATGTCTTGATGACTGATTGTAAGAGAAGGAAGACAAGGGGTATTTTTAATCAGCTGTGGGAACGATTACTTGTATGACTCTTTGATGGCTGTTGAATGAGGGGACGGAGCGCATATGGGAATATCCTGAGTGCAGTGATGTCGGTTCTTAGCTCAACTACACTCAACTCTTACAATCAGTCATCAAGACATATATTTTGTTTCTTCATCTAGGCATGTATATCTGTTGTTTCTTACGATCAGTCATCTAGACATGTATTTTGTTTCTTCATCTAGGCATGTATATCTGTTGTTTCTTACGATCAGTCATCTAGACATGTATTTTGTTTCTTCATCTAGGCATGTATATCTGTTGTTTCTTACGATCAGTCATCTAGACATGTATTTTGTTTCTTCATCTAGGCATGTATATCTGTTGTTTCTTACGATCAGTCATCTAGAATTGTATTTCCTTTCTTACAATCAGTCATCTAGAATTGTATTTCCTTTCTCACAATCAGTCATCGAGACATGTATTTTGTTAAGAGCCGTGGCGACATAATGGTCTGTGTGAGTTCCTGTCTAAACCGTAGTCAGGATTCAAACATTGTAAAGGCGGAAGGAAGTCTATACGGTCTTGAGAACAATAGCACCAGATTAATTCGTGGCAGAACATCTGGCATATGACAGCAACAGAGGCAGAACTTCTGGCATATGACAGAAACAAAGGCAGAACAGCAGGCATATGACAGAAACAGCAGCAGAAAATCTAGCATATGACAGCAACAGAGGCAGAACTTCTGGCATATGACAGCAACAGAGGTAGAACTTCTGGCATATGACAGCAACAAAGGCATAACATCTGGCATATGGCAGCAACAGAGGCAGAACTTCTGGCATATGACAGCAACAGATGCAGAACATCTGGCATATGGCAGCAACAGAGGCAGAACATCTGGCATATGACAGCAACAGAGGCAGAACATCTGGCATATGACAGCAACAGAGGCAGAACATCTGGCATATGACAGAAACAGAGGCAGAACTTCTGTCATATGACAGCAACAAAGGCAGAACATCAGGCATATGACAGAAACAGCAGCAGAAAATCTAGCATATGACAGCAACAGAGGCAGAACTTCTGGCATATGACAGCAACAGAGGCAGAACATCTGGCATATGGCAGCAACAGAGGCAGAACATCTGGCATTTGACAGAAACAAAGGCAGAACATCTGGCATATGACAGCAATAGAGGCACAACATCTGGCATATGAAAGAAACAAAGGCAGAAGATCAGGCATATGACAGAAACAGCAGCAGAAAATCTGGCATATGACAGCAACAGGGAAGAACATCTGGTATATGACAGAAACAAATGCAGAAACTCTGGCATATGACACAAACAGAGGCAGAAAATCTGGCATATGACAGCAACAGAGGCAGAACTTCTGGCATATGACAGCAAAAAAGGCAAAACATCAGGCATATGACAGACACAGCAGCAGATAATTTGGCATATGACAGCAACAGAGGCAGAATATCTGGCATTTGACAACAACAGCGGCAGAACTCATGGCATTTGACAGCAACAGGGGCAGAACATCTGGCATATGACAGCAACAAAGGCAGAATATCTGGCATATGACAACAACAGTGCCAGAACTCCTGCATATGACAGAGATACATTTTTGAAGACTGTTATGGGGGGGGGGGGGGGGGGGGGGAAGCGGAGTTCTAGCATTGGATCGGCTACTGAATGAATGAAAGAACGAGGTGTACACGTGCCTTGTTGTTAGGTCATATAGTTGGAAGAGAGGCATTGAAGAGCGTCGTAACGACTGGAAATATCAGCCTAGAAGAGACAGAGACAGACCCAGAGAATTTATACTTGATTGTCTAAGGCAATGGCATGGAAAAATATCAACAGAAAAATTGACCCAGTTAGCTGCATATCCTTTACTGGCCGTCACATTCAACCCCAGCATTTGTTAGACTGTTTGTGATTTCTTGGCAAGTAGTTTACCATTGTTTCCTAACGATCGGCATTCATACCATTAAAGCAAATCAACGCAAGGTGGTCTGCTGCCAAATCGATCCTTGCTGTGTTTCGGGGTATCGGATATCGAGTACAAAGATCTCTGGAGAGTCGTGAACGCTTTGGCCACTTGGCAGAGCAGATTATGTTGATAATAGTCTTCTAAGGGCAGTAATAGTTACAACCACAGGTTCAATGCCTATATTCTGTTTTTATATGTAAATATAATTCATGTATGTTCATGTTACAAATTGTATTACTACACCATAATTGTGATTCGTTGTTACATGTTAATACTGTTTGATTTCACGTTTGGAAAATACGGATTATAACAACGCACATTTAATTTTTAGCAAAGTGATTTGTTGATGTATGCTGGCTGCAATAAGCTGCTTTTTAGCATTGAAAATGAGCTCTGTCTTTATTTATTTGTTGATATTTCGACCATTGTTACAGACTGTCTATTTTGTTTGTTCGTGTGTCTGTTTATAATTATAATAAAACATGTTTGGAGTGGATAATGGGGTTGAGAACCCAACTCTAACTCGGGCAAAGCTGGTTCGTTTACGTGTACTAAATTGAACCGAGCAAATATGTCTCTTCTTTAAACGTTTGTGAATATACGGGGCACAGCATTACGGTCCGATGTGTTTGTATGTTTGTTATTTGATCTGTGCTTGTTTAATATACAATTATGAGACCTATGGTGCTATCTCAATGGTTTGACACAAATTGTGTTCGTATTCCATAGTTGCAGGTTCATCTGTATGATAGGGCCTGGCTAATGAAGACATTGTTGTTTTTTAATGAGTGTCTAGTTGGTCATACGTCGAAGTACACTTGTTCCTGCAGCGAGGCACCGTCGTCATTTGGAGGCGACAGGTTTGATCCCGGTCGGTAACTATAGCTTTCAAATTTTATGTTGTCCAGTACGTCCTCTAAACTCTGCTTCCTTCTTCTCCTTCTATGAGCGCCAAAAATAATAACTGTGTGTTTATTTATAAACTGTCAGAAATTGTACATGATGTATTTGTAATGACTGCGCAGTGTTTGAAAATATTACCGTTCCAAGTTTTGTATTTACCTATTATGTTGCATAAAGTTTACATATAAAACTTGGACAGGCAATATTTTCAAACACTGCACAGTCACTAAACATACACCCTACATTATTATTTAAAACCAAAATACTATATTCAGTGGCATTGTCGCAGATTCGTAATTTTAGAACTGATCTGGTCTTCAAGGTCGATGCTGCCTAAAACGAGTACCCGGAAATGCCTTGGGAAGTAGATGTAGTCGGCATACGACTGACCACTTCACACAACGAGTGTCGATTGGGTAATATAAAAATATGACTCTAGTACCACGTGCCCAAAGCGTGTAAATGGATTCTTTACTTAACTTACTTTAATCTTCTTCTTCCTTTTAATCCCCTTTACTAATCATTGATTTACGAAAGATGAGTGGTTGGAACGGCCGAAGACTGGCCTGCCTGCCCGATTTCAGACTCTGAAAATAAAGTTCGTTTGTCCTTTGCCTCATTGGTGCACAGGCCCTCAGCCAAACCACAACAAGCCGTCCTATCTTTTGCTATCTCCTGCATTTCTCTCCATGTCCAATCAATAGTATTCATAAATATTAATTGGGGAACCCTTTGAGGCCATCAAGACAATTATGGTGTTTAGTTGGTCATGCGTCGAAGTGAAAGGTTCGAATCCCGGTCGGTAACTATAGATTTCAATTTTTATGTTGTCGAGTTGCGTCCTCTAGTTTCTCATTCTTAACCCTACTTCTATGAGCGCCAGACAATACGCCTGTATTTATTTATCAATATTATTTATCTCTGTCTGTAATTCTCTTCTTCATGTGTTTTCAGGTCTCCCGCTATTCCGCCTGCCCTGTGGGTTCCAGACAAGACAGTGTCTGTTATGTTGTCCTCAAATTTTCTCAGTGTGTGTCCTAACCACAGCCAGCGTTTTTTCCTCACCTCTTGATTCACAGAAATGTATTTAATTCTCTCCAAGAGCTACATTAGTGATCATGTCACTCGATTTTAATCTCACTATTCTGCGCAGTGGTGATCATGACATACCAGAGATTCGGTATGCGGATGATACAGTATTGCTACCCACAACACAGAATGGTATAGAAAAACTAATAGCCTCAACCCAATTGAATAGTGAAAATCACAACTTATATCTTAACATAACAAAAACAAAGATAATGCATAGCCTACAGATAAAACTACTATGGATAAAGAAATATACGTTAATGGGGAAAAATTGCAGGTAGTGGACAATTTTGAATATCTTGGGTCATTGAATACCAAAAACGGTGACACAATGAAAGAAATTAAACGACGACTATCAGTTGCTCTTAATAGACTAAAACAACTGAATAAATTATGGCGTGGGACAGATAGAACTACACAAATTAGATTTTTAAGAGCAAGCATCTTTCCCATTGTAACATACGCTGTGAGACCTGGAACACTTACTAAACAAGCTGAACAGCGCATAAATGCCTTTGTATATAAATGTTATAGACGGGTTCTAAGAATATCGTGGGTAAAGAATAGAACAAATGCATCCATACTTAAAGAGCTGAATACTGAAGAAGGTTGGCTATTAAAGACGATAAGACAAAGAAAATTGAAATATTTTGGTCACTTGAAACGTCACGAAAATTTGGAGAGAACATTAATGGAGGGGTATATGCCTGGGAAGAGAGGAAGCGGAAGGCCAAAGAGAAGATGGGTGCATGACGCGGTGGATGATCTCCAGATGGGTGTATAGGAGGCGGGATATCTTGCTTATGATCGAGAGATTTTCCGGAAGGTTGTTATAGGAGCGAGGTTCTGCAAAGGACATGCTACTGAATGAATGAATTAATTAACTCTGCGCAGGCACAAATTAGTGAATGTTTGTGTTTTACAAGTTTGTGTTTTACTAGTATTTCTTTCACTGTTCCCAGTGTTATTGCCCCGTGCAGTAGTACCGATTTAACATTGAAGTTTAACATTCTAATATTTCTAAGGCTTGTATTGTATCATTGCAAATTCTCAAGCTGCCTGTTGGTCACTTTTATTTAACTCACATTAATAAGAAATAAAGGCACAGGTATATATTTTTATTCTTAATAATAAGCAATGCCAAATTAACTTAGAGCTTATTATAAATAAGTAGTAAAGACACAAACATGCATACCACTAATCATTAAGACGTTATAGTATATTCTTCAATTCCGGGAGCACCGGTAGCTTAGTGTCTAGAGCACTGGTTCTCAAACCTTCTTTTGCCCATGAACCCCTTAACCATATGTTCAGAATGCCATTCCCCCTTTTCATATTTCTATAAATCGCCCCCCCCCCCCCCTTTTTTACGCATTATACGTACAAATGGAAACTAAATTTAATAAAACATACTAGAACAAGTCTAGACGTCTTCATAAAACGATTTGCGGGTCTACTTACGTTATAATTAATTAATAAATAATTAATAAAACGAATTTCAGATGGGCGAGAACTACAGAACTTTGGAGTATGGAGGGAAAAGCAATATCAAGTAATCGGTTCTTGTATTAACGCGATCATGAAATAATCTTAATTTCCTACACCCCCCCCCCCCCCGAAACCCTAATATTCCCCCTAGGGGGAGGGTGGAATTCCCCACCGGTTGAGAACCATTGGTCTAGAGCAGTGGTTTTCAACCTTTTTTGGCCCGTGCCACCCTTCCTATCAAAAATTTGGCCCGTGCCCCCCTGCACCATATTTTTAGAACGTCATCCCCCCCCTTTTCATATTTCCTACCTAAAAATCCCCCCACCCCTACACAGTATACGTAAAAATGGAAGGTAAATGTAATAGCATATACTGAAACAAGTCTAGACATCCACATAAAACGTGATTTGTGGGTCTACTTACTTTATAAAATGAGATTTAGAAGGATGAGACGTACATAACTAAAGTATGAAGGGAAAAACAATATCAAGCAATCGGTTCATGTATTAACGCGATCTTGAAATGGTCTTCATTCCCCCCCCCCCCCCCCCCCATGGAAACCCTAAAATTTCCCCCTGGGAGGGGGGGGGGTGGAATTCCCCACCAGTTGAGAACCATTGGTCTAGAGCCTCGCCTTCAGGTCAGATGGTCATGCCCCCTCTTCGCCCCCCCCCCCCCCCAACCCCCGCATCGGGTGGATTCGAATTTTAAAACTGGTGTCCGGGCTCCCAGGTCAACAGAGCCTACAATGGGTACCTGGAAATGGCAGGTGAAGTAAAAGCGGAGGTCGTGACCCTGTCCATATCATTCACCGAGTGCCCATTGGTCTATTAAAAATGTTCTAGCATAATTTTCGTAATACTTATCTAGCGTGTAAAAGGGTCTTTTACTTTACTTACATGTGATCAATCAATAAATCAGACAATCATGTGCCACACCCACTCTGAAAGCACGATGCAGTGAGTCTCCAACTCACTCAGACCTGTGTCTTTACTGTATACTAATACATAATTCTTTCTGTTCATCGGTTAATGCTGCCCACCCATCTGTATCTTCCTCTTGCATACTTCCCCTCCACTTGTCCTTCTAGCACATCCTTTAACAAAGAGCTGTGTCTTTTATTTTCCATTGCCAAAGTACCTCACTGCCTGACCCTTAATTTAAAACACAGGGAGGGATATGGATTAATATGCAAGATGATGGACTTCAGTGCATCGGGTTTTACCTCATATACTCCAGCAACTAACTGCCTGCCGATAGCGTGGCACAGATCACGAACTCCGTAGCTCCTGCACGACCCCCAGGGGTGCACAGAAACATTTCACAAATCCACGAGGGGAGGTCAGTATGGCCGAATGGGTAAGAGCTCTCGTTCTTAAACATCCCGTTTGCTAATGCCGAGGTAGTTGGAACTTGGTTTAATCATTCTTGGGGGTCATGTTCTGTATCAGCAAGAAAAGGTATAGTCTGCATATCTTATGCTGTTGATTGATTTGTATCCAATGCTGGGCCATGCTCTTCTCTCTCTGCCTCTCTCTCTCTCTCTCTCTCTCTCTCTCTCTCTATCTATCTATCTATCTATCTATCTCTATCTATCTCTGTCTGTCTCTCTCTCTTTCTATCTCTGTCTGTCTCTCTCTCTTTCTGTCTATTTTTCTCTCTCTGTGTCTCTCCCTCTGTCTGTCTGTCTCTATGTGTGTGTGTCTCTCTCTATCTCTGTCATCTCTCTTTCTGTCTTTTTCTGCATCTTTCTTTCTTTGTGCGTGCCCAATTAGTTACCCTTTGAAAATGCAGTCCGTTCATTCGTTCTCTCTCTCTCTCTCTCTCTCTCTCTCTCTCTCTCTCTCTCTCTCTCTCTCTATCTATCTATCTATCTATCTATCTATCTATCTATCTATCTATCTATCTATCTAACTATCTATATGTCTATCTATCTATCTCTGTCCGTCTCTCTCTATCTGCTTCTCTCTCTCTCTCTCCCTCTCTTTCTCTGTACCTATCAACCTATTAAGAGGGTGCGCGACAGGGATGTGTAATCTCCAGATCTTCTTTTTTTCCCTATACATTTTTTATATATTTTCAGAAATTTAGAGGATATGAGAGGAGTCACCATTGGGGGACGTAACATCAATAACATTATATTTACGGATGATACAGTATTGATTGCTGACAATGAGCAGGATCTGCAACATTTAGTAGATGCGGTTGTTACACACAGTGAACAGCTAAGGTTAGAATTAAATTGTAAGAAGAGACAGATTATGGTCGGCGCTAGAATGAAAGAAATACCACAATGTAATATACAAGTAAATGGGAATATTCTTCAACAAGTGAATCGATACAACAATGTCTTACCAGTCATAACATCTGATGGGAGATGTCTTGAAGAGATTAGAACAAGAATCGCCATGGCGAAGGTAGCCTTTTGCAAGATGAAAAACATACTGACCAATAAAACGATATTAATTGCAGCGAGAAAAGAGTGTTGAAGTGTTACATAGAACCTGTACTTTTGTATGGATATGAAGCGTGGACAATGAGCAGGCAAGCTGAAAACATCTAATGGCAGTGGATTTGTGGTCTCTAAGAAAAACGCACAAAATGCCATGGACAGACAGAAAAATCAATGACCAAGTCCTACAAGAAACAAATTAAAACCGTAAACTAATTAGAGAAATTAGACATGGACAGACACCGTTTTGGACAAGTTATGAGAAAAAAATAAATTGGAGAACTTGGTGACAACTGGCAAGATTGAGGGGAAAAGAACAAGGGGAAGGCAGAGAAGTAAATATCTGGATGGCTTGGCCACGTTTTATGGTCGAGACAAAACACTGAGCTGATCCACGGTTCTGATGATCGTGTGAGATGTCGAAACATAACCGCCCACTCTTATCGTCTTGGCACATGATGATGATAAACTGTTCTTCCGAAACTTCAATATATATCTTGTTAGGGCGTAATAAAGACACACGCAAATACTAGGCCATTAATTAAGAAGTTTTAAACGTAACCATATATGCTTCACTAATCATAAAGAAGTAACAAACGCACTAATTTATAGAGAATTACTAATTAGTGAGTGATGTAGACACAAACATATACTGCACTATAAATTAACAAGTTCAACGGACATAAGAATAACGACACTGCTCATTAGGAACGCTTGCGCACCTTTTGTCCAAAACAACTTTGTAATTTCGCAGTGTGTTTCGCAATCACCAGTAAGTGTCAATATTCTGTTTAGTTGTGTGTGTGCGACAAGCCACTCAAATTAACACTGTATTCTAGGAAATTGACTGGCACTTCTTAAAGACTTCAGACAATATTATGGTGACTCATTTTCCGAATAAATCAATTGAATACACTTCACAGCGTGTTTTAACGGTGTCAAGCAGATTTATTTATTACTCTATTAACTTGTGTGTTTTTGTATGTTATTTATTCTACAAAGATATGAGTTGTTATGAGCTAAGAACCGACATCACTGCACACAGGACATTCCCACACGCGCTCCAATTCCTCGTTCAACAGCCAGCGAAGAGTCAAACTACTCATCGTTCCAACCGCCATCTGATTGAAAGTTCCCCTGGTCTTCACTCTCAGTTTTGAGATCCGTCCAGAACCGCTGCGATCCCCCGCCATATCACCCTCTGCACACACGGGTTCTGAGTCTGTTCCACCGCTTTCTCCATCTGGTCCCGCAGGCACCCGACCACCTCTCCCTTGTCCATAGAAAGAAACTCCATACAATTCTCACAATCTTTTACCTCTCCACCTTACTAAGCATATTCCGTGAGTCCGTGCATTGAAGTCACCAGTACCAGGGGTACTCTTATAACTCTTTAACAAGTCCCAACTCGCTTCTCTTATTAAGCTCCAGCTGTATCCTCCAATTTTCATCTGCATTAAGCGCACCTCTTAACCTTCCCGATCCCACTCACTCATATCCAGTACTGTGTCCTACAAGAAACAAATGAAAACCGTAAACTGATTAGACAAATTAGACGTAGACAATATTTTTGAACACGTTGTGAGAAGAAATAAATTGAAGAACTTGTGGACAACTGGTAAGATTGAGGGGGAAAGAACAAGGGTAAAGCAGAGAAATAAATACCTGGATGGCTTGGTCACGTGGTAAGGTCGAGGCAAGAATACAGAGCTGATCCACGACTCTGATTACTGGGTGAGGAGGCGAAAATGCCCGCCCAAGCTTATCGGCATAGCACATGATGATGATGTGCTGAAAACATCCTTGACGAATAGAGCCTGCCCATATCTCTATGACCGGGTTGGTTAATGTAACATGAATAGCCAGGGCACTTCGAAGAGTTTGCCTTCACTCCCTGCAGCATGAGGATGTCAAAATCGAATGTTTCCAATGTTGGTCCTCTCTGCTTCTCATTATGGCAGTTTCAATACTCAACCCGTACATGTTTGAATCCCATATGATCCGTTTTCTTCCTACCCCTTATGGCGTCAGTCCTCTTCTTTCTTTTCCTTCCTCTCTTCCCTACCTTTTCTCCCCCGTTTCAATTTCTCCCAGCTACATTTTTTTTTCAATCCTATTTACAGGACATTGCAGTCAACACCAGCATTTTTAAGCTGCTCTTGATGTCTTGCCAAGTTTTACATTCAGTAGTTTGCCATTGCTTTCTGCACTACCAGCCCACATACCCTCTGTAAGAAACCAACGCGACGCGATCCGCTGCCGAATCTCCGGCAGCTATGATTCATACGTGAGTATACGGGATTACGTACAGCGTCCTTAACCCCTTCACCAGGAAGAACAGCAGCCTGTTCTTATTTCTTTAATAATATGATGAGTAAGCGATCCTTCATTCCCCCCCCCCCTAATCCGCCATTGGGATATAGGTCCGCAACCGACTCACTTCACTTGATCCTATCCTTGTGTCAGAGCCTAGCAGCAACATCGTTGGGGCGCCCGGCGGACAAGAGTTGTCGCGCTGGCGAGATTCTTACCTGACACGCGACCAGCGCTGACGACAGACGCACGCAAAGCCACGTGACCCCACCAGAGGCAGTGGGCAGTGTGTGTGTTAATCTCAGACCAAGCTGGGACTGGACATCTGAACGGACGTGTGTGTCGAGAGCAAGGCGTTTTGTATGAATCTCCGTGGTTGTGAGCTGAACGACTGATATCGTGAGCGTCAGACCTATGAGCTGTATTGTGGTTGTGAGTTGTTATATGTTGTACATTGCTGTAACTATTGTTATGTATTTAACGTGGTAATAAATCCATAGAAATTGTGTTGCTGTGTCTTACGTCGAATCACGTTGTACTTGTACTGTCTCACATGTGTTAGCCAACGAGCCTAATAGAAGATCCTGACATGTGTGGACGTGGGTTGCTCGTCTTTATTTAAGAACCTAATATATTTAGACGTGTGTTGTTCGTCTTTGTGATTTAAAACTTTAAAACTATAATTCTTGTACTTGTAAAATTTGTCAAGGTTATAGTGATGTACATGTGATCGGAAAAGTCTCAGTGTGATCCATTACTACATTGTCTAAATATGTTTAAGATCATTAGTAAATGTACAGTACATATTGTTTGATCCTGTAAACGTGTTAAACATTTGTGATTTGTTAAAACTTGTCACCGTTTGACCTTGTCAACCTTGTGATTTTGCCGCCATTTTGACCTTGTCGCCATCTTGTAAACTTGATGTCTTTGTCCTTACTGACTGTCATCTTGATGTAAGTGATGTGTCATCAATGTTATTGAGTGTTCAAATACAGATAGATTGTTTTTGTGTATTGAGTTTGTGGAACGCAAAGAGTTTTGGAAAGAGTGTAACTTCTGTTGAAAGAAACACTGTTGACGACAAATTTACGACATACAATTATACTCGAACGCCATCCAAACCCAATCAACACTTAGTGACTTGCAGGCACACACCAACAAACACACGCTAACTTATTTCTCTCCAAAAACAAAGCAGGTTTTTGCGTACCATCCATAACCCTGCCGTAGAGGTCATTAGTGGTTCCGAAGTACGACCCTACAGTTTTTCTAGCCCGATTGCCCAACCATTCGTCACCATATCCAAGGGCACTTGAGTATATTTTTCTTCACTTTAACTTTACGTATGCATTAGTGGGCACGCATCGTATAGTCAAATCAAGTGTAAGTTGTTTTTCTACTAACCATTTACAATATATTTTGTGTGATTGATTTTCATTGACATATTTTCTCCATCATGTCGTCATTATTTGATTTCATCGATATGGGTTTAAAATTAAAGTTAGAAGGTGATGAATTAACACAATGGAGTGAGAAGAAATACGCTGAGTACTGTGAACGCGAAGATAGAGCAGCTGAAAGAGCTCTAAAACAAGCAGAAATGGCTGCAAAACAAGCTGAGGCAGAAACAGCCTTGAAACAGGCAGAGATTGAAAAAGCTGCCAAGCAAATAGAGGCTGAAACAGCATTAAAGCAAGCCGAAGTAGAAATGGCTGCAAAGACAAAGCAAGCTGAGATAGACAGTGAACTTAAGAAAGCAGAAATAGCAGCTCAGAGCAAGAGGGAAGAACTTGAACTACAGTTGAAAATGAAACAACTCGACACTGAGACTGCAATAAATAAAGAGTCAAAGAAATCTGAAAGACTGGAAAAAGAAAACCAGTATAAGAAGTACCAAGGTATCGTTCGTAACTATACCTCGGGTGACTGCATAGCAGCCTTCACCCAAAATTTTGAGACTTTAATGGAACATTACCAAGTTCCACTTTCGGAATGGAATATTTTATATATGAGGAGTCTATCTGGGGAACCTCTGAAAGTCATTGAAACCATCCCCAAAGACCTCAGAAAAGAGTACCATTACATTAAATCTAAAATAATGGCACACTTCATGTTAGATGAAGCAGGGTACAGAGAACAATTCAGTAAACTGAGTCCAAAATCAACTCAAACGTTCTCTGACTACCTCTGTTTAGTCCGAGACATTTTCAGCAAATGGACTTCATCAGCCAAAATTAACAAAAATTATGATAAATTAGAAGATCTCATCATTCGAGATAAAGTTATTTCTTCTGTCCCATCATCTTTTTCTAAGTTCTTACAGGAGAATGAATGTACAAGTGTGGAAGAAATGGAAAGACGTGGGTCGGCCTATTATACGGCAAATAAACAGTGTTTTGCCACTGAAGCTACTGACAGTAACTGGGTAGCAGCAGCCAACTATGAGAACAACTATAGTAGGCAAAAACCACACAGGCCTACCTCTGATAGAGTTAGACAATGCACTCACTGTAAATTGTCTCACCATTTGAACGAGATGTGCGATAAAAACCCAGGGTACCTAACATACTTGCAAAATATGGTAAACAGACAAGACGTAGAACGTAGATCGTTCAAAAGTGCACGTAAATGTTTTCTCTGCAAGGCTTACGGTCACTATCGTATGGATTGTAGAGGCAGGCATATGACCAACAAAGCCAATGCCGCCTTGTTCGATAGCTCAGCGTCAGAAGACGAAAATCCAGAAAAACATCCTGTACATGCAGCACAGGCTTGTGATGTATTTAGTGCCAACAAATGCACTGTCTGTAATACCTTCAATGAAAATGGTACCTTAACATGCGGGCACGCCGTCCCTATTGCCAATGAGGAAGCTAACTTGGCAATAGACTCAAAATGCAGTTCAGCAAAGAACGTAAGAAAAGTGAACATCACAGACATGAAGACAACACCAGACTTTGTACCATATTGTAATAATGTTGTTAACATCACTCAACCTCATTCTTTATATGAAGAGGTCAATGCTCAACAAGAAAGTGAGGAATTGAACAAAGCCTCAAAACTGTCGTTAGGAAAATTAACATTCCATAAAGGTTACATCAATGACACAGTATGCACATGTGTACGCGACACAGGGTCCTGTCTTATCGGTCTTCGAAAGACCTTAGCTGATCCTAAAGACTACCTAGATGAGTACATCTATTGCAAAACTGTTTCAGGGACAGTAGAGAAATATCCCATGGCGTGGGCCAATATAAAATCACCTTTCCTATCAGGCAGAGTAACTTGTGCTTTATTAGACAATCCATGTTGTGATTTATTAATTGGAAATGTATTGAATGTGACAGATTACATAGAGTCCAAACCTCACACAAGGAAAAAAGTTAACACCACAACAAATACTGCCTTAACTACCCCACTCATCATACAACAACATGATGAACAGACCAAGGTAACACACCATACCAACTTCATTACCATCCCAGAACAAGAAGAGACAGAAACTGGTGTGTATCAGCACAAAGGAAAAGGTGCAGAAAACAAACAGTTCACAACAGCGAGGAAAGATCACAAATCATCATGGCATATACTATACCTACTATACTCTCTGTTAACTACACACTTAACCAAATGCACACAGTGGATAGTTATTCTTGCACTACTGATTGTGAATACAAAACAAATGTCTTCACAAACAGTTATATTTCCACATCATCATGACACAACACAGATGATATTACTCATGACAAACCAGCAGACTTTGTTACTTATGTCATTATTGTTGAACCAAATTTTGTTACTGCCACTCATAAGCTCTATGTTAAATCAACTCATACGAATACCTATGCTGAACAATGTAAAACATCAGTCGGTGGAATTACTGACAAAAATCAGCAACAAATTACCCTACATATTTTGGAAAATATACACACATTGCAAAAGATCATACAAACATGCACGATTACATTTCACAACTATACATGGTGTATTATTATTGTTTGAACTATTGAATGTATACACACATGTACGAGTGCAGGTTTGGAGATAGCACTCAAAATGATCTCAACATAAAATCTGAAAATCCTTTTGGAAGATTTTAACCGTAACCCACTTTATATCCTTAGATCCAGTAACTCCAGACTGTCCTTGTCTGCCATACGACTCCTCCTATCTGACATTCCTAATATCATTCACTATGCTGACAACATCTGTGTCCATACAGAGACAACGACGGAACTATAACATTGACACCTGGACAGGACGTTCTACTACTACTACCTAGTATCAGACAGCACTGACTAACAGTGAAGCCTTCAAAGGTGAACATGGCTTACCAAGAGATATCATTTTTGGTACAGAATATCCAATGGCTTTGTCATGACAGACAACAAAATTGTCTCCAAAATTCTAAAACTGTCACTTCCAACAAATAAGAAACAAGTCCGCAGTTTGCTGGGACTTATCAATTATTATAGAAACTTTATTCCTGATTTTTCAGAACTGACTGAGGTTTTTTCTAACTTACTAACCAAGAATAAACCCGAAAAAGTTGTAAACGATGAATGCCTACGAAATGCGTTTGATAAAGTTTTGGCACACTTTTCTGATAAGAATGCACCTAATCTCATCCTTAAATTGCCCAACATTCGTTTACCTTTCAGATTGAGAACAGATGCTAGCTCCATTCGCGATCGGTGCAGTCCTATTGCAGGAATACAACGACATTCTGCATCCCGTTTGTTTTCTATCAAGAAAACTAAGGCCCCGAGAGCGGTCTTGGTCCATTCCGCAATTAGAGGCATTGTCCTTAGTAGAAAGTGTCACAAAGCTGTCCAAATATCTTCTAGGACGTCACTTTATCATCGAAACTGACAACAGTCCATTAAGGTATATCAATTCTGCAGTACCATCAAATAACATGATTGCTCGCTGGTCCTTGAAGCTTCAGAATTTCAGTTTTGAAGTTCGCCATATTCCCGGCAGAATGAATACAATCGCCGACCTTTTGTCCCGTTGTCCGACAGACCCAGTAAGCAATGTCTGAGTGCACTGTGTAATATTACACTCAGCCCAACACAGCCACCAATGTGTGAATTTTTCCAGTCACCTACTGTGTAAGGTCTATAAGTAAAGTTGTGATACGGTTTAGAAACCGACATGTATAATATTCTTATTTTAATCAAATTATGTAATGAGTGTAGTATAATTGTGTAGTGTGTGTTAGAATGATAACAATATTAATTGTATATAGAGACACCAACAACAGGGTCACAGACGCTTATCCACTTACCAGAAGCGAACTTTACCATTGTGACATTTGTGGGTGATTTTTTTCACCGTGATATTTTAACATGTGCAAATGTGGACTGAACATTGACTCCTACACCACCTTTACAGCGAATGTAATCCAAATTGTTCGACGTGTGAACACATCGGAAATAAGAACATTCCACCATAATCCGTTGTGATACTATAACATCATACACGAACTGTGAGAACATTTTACTATCCGTTCCGAAAGAAAACCGGATCATTTGTGTTCAGAAAATGTAACATCAACCAAATTTTTCGTTTCGTGTGTATTTCCGGTATAATTTAAAAAGTATAGCAAAATTAGCAGACTATGTACAAATTGCCAAAAATTTATGACACTTGTAAAATCTTTTTCAATCTATAAAATATAATATACCAATTCGGTACTTATTTATTTTGATTAGTGTAATCTTAGAATCATATCTTGATTAATGTATTCATATTACCGACTTTTTCTCGTTAATATGAAGAAACGTCAAGCAATGACGCTAAGAAATTAAATAATTATAATAATGTATGGAATTTCTTAAATGTCAAAATTACTTCCCTTGCATTTGTGAATTACATCAAGGGCCATAATTTGAAACATATTCATTAATGTATATTGTATAGATAGACATTTTGTTGCTCAAATATTTGGCACAGCAGGTAGGCGTCCACCAAGCATGTCATAAGCTGCCAACATTGCAAACCAACATAAGAAACTCCTGACCAAATGAGGGCAGAGTTTAAGTGTTTAATACGACTAATACAAAGCCGTATTTCAGTCTGGCTAGATGGTTGTTGCAAAACAATCATATTATTACTTTTTTTTCAAATAGCTGCGAGGTAGATGCGTGAAGCTGGAACTACTGATCTGACTGGGTATTATTGCAATGAAGGTAACCAGGCATCAGATGGATGAAACCTGAATTGTGTTAAAAATTGTACTTCATTTGTCATTTCGATGCAACTTACATTTTTTTTTGTATATATTTCTATGCCTTATATGTATTTTCATGCATAACACTGGGAAAAAGTAGTCTCTGACATGAAATTAACAATACCCCAGTATATACATACATCATGAATGAAAGATGGCATCTTTCATTGAAGTACCCGGGGAGAATGTCAGAGCCTAGCAGCAACATCGTTGGGGCGCCCGGCGGACAAGAGTTGTCGCGCTGGCGAGATTCTTACCTGACACGCGACCAGCGCTGACGACAGACGCACGCAAAGCCACGTGACCCCACCAGAGGCAGTGGGCAGTGTGTGTGTTAATCTCAGACCAAGCTGGGACTGGACATCTGAACGGACGTGTGTGTCGAGAGCAAGGCGTTTTGTATGAATCTCCGTGGTTGTGAGCTGAACGACTGATATCGTGAGCGTCAGACCTATGAGCTGTATTGTGGTTTGAGTTGTTATATGTTGTACATTGCTGTAACTATTGTTATGTATTTAATGTGGTAATAAATCCATAGAAATTGTGTTGCTGTGTCTTACGTCGAATCACGTTGTACTTGTACTGTCTCACATGTGTTAGCCAACGAGCCTAATAGAAGATCCTGACACCTTGGCTATCCCTTGCAGCTCTGCCCTTTTCCTTCACAAACTATTGATTTCTGTCTCTACTTCTTTCCTCCGTGTGTGTTTGGGTGTCCCGTGATGTCTTTTGCTTTGTGCGGTAAGTGCTTCCTAATAATGTTATCAATCATTCAATAGACATCTAGTTTCTGAAACCGTGGTTGGTGTCAACACACACATTGATTACACAAGCCACGAAAGAAGGCGGGGTATGTCCAAAATAGAAACAAAAACGGCCTGCTCTAGTTAGATCAAAGGCACTGCGGAGAGTATAAAAGAAAGTTAGATGCATATCCTTTACAGGTCGTCGTAGTTAACCCTAGCATTTTTTTTTTATTGGCTGTTTGTGATTTATTGGCAAGTTTGCGTTCTGTAGTTTTCCATTGCTTTCTGAACGACTGGTACTCATATCATTGTATGAAAATCAACACCAGGCAGTCTGCTTCCAAATCGCCCGCAGCTGTGTTTCGAACGCCTATAACGAAGTGCGGGGAAAACCACATAATGCCATCAGGAAGCTAGAGCAATGGATAAGTTATACTCTCTCTCCCTCTCTCTCTCTCTCTCTCTCTCTCTCTCTCTCTCTCTCTCTCTCTCTCTCTCTGTTTTGTTTTTTATTTTATTTTACTCGATACATTTTTTATTTACATTTACATTTTTATTGTAGTAAGCTTCCATCCAGTTTCTAAGTCATAACTGTGGCTGTGCTTGTAGTTGTGGTTGTAGTTGTGGTTGTTGTTGTTGTGGTGGTGGTGGTGGTGGTGGTGATGGTGGTGGTGGTGTGGTGGTGTGGTGGTGGTGGTGTGGTGGTGATGGTGGTGGTTGCTGCTGCCGCTGCTGCTGCTGCTGCTGTTGTTGTTGTTGTTGTTCTTGTTGTTGTTGTTATTGTTGTTGTTGTTGTTTTCTGTTTCTTTCTCTTCTTTTTAAATACAATTTTAGATTTTTGTTGTTGTAGATTCATCTTTCTGTCGAGCTTCTTACTTTCTTAGTGGTATTTTCTAGTCGTGCTAGACAAATGTGTATTTTGGTTCCTTCTTTTTGTCGTGAGCTTCGAATAGATTAAATGCATGAAAACGGGTGAACTAGAAAGGGATCGAGAGACTTTTCGGCTGGCCGTGATGAAAACGACGTACTTAAGAGTATCTGCTATACGGTATTAAAGCAGTGTCCATCTTCATATGACCAGTGCATCAGCGCCCTTCAGCCCTGGTTAGTCTGTCCTTGCCAAGGAAGCCGAGGATACAACGCAGACAATGCAAGTGGAGGGTGTTTAATTTCTCTCTTGCTGGACATAGCTAACATATTTCTCACTATTGCATAACGGAGCGCTGATTATCTGGTGTTACTATCCAGTGGCTTGTTCTGTGCAAAACTGTTCCCACGTAATAGTATTTCGCCATAATTCGTGAACTAGTATAGTTGTTTAATCTTCCTCTTCTACAGCGTTCCGAGCCATTGAGGTTCTTTGCTGCAAATACAATCCGTCTCCATTCGTCTTTCTGGTGGACCTTCTCTTGCCAGTCGTTGATTCCAAGTGCTTGTAGGTCTGTATGTATATTATCTCTCCACCGTCTTCTTGGTCTACCTCGGGGTCTACGGTCATTTATTTCCTGAGTGTAAGCGAGCTTTGTTTCCCTATTATCTTCCATTCTTTCTATATGCCCCAGCCATTGTAGTCTATTAGCTTTCATGATACCAGTGATTAGTGGGGACTTAAACAGATCATAAATGTCTTTGTTACTTCTTCTTTTCCACTCTCCACTTTGTGTATCCCTAATGGGTCCAAAGATGCGTCTTAAAATTTTGTTCTCAAAGGTTTGTAACAAGGCTTCGTCTCCTTTCGTTGTACTCCAGGTTTCAGAGCCATACAGCACAACTGGTCTGATCAGTGTTTTGTATATTGTGATTTTGGTGTTACGAGATAGCGCCTTTGATTTTAGTAGATGTTGTAGTGCATAGTATATCTTATTTCCAGAGTTGATTCTAGTTTGTATTTCTTCACTTATGATGTTGGAGCAGTTGAAGATTGTACCCAGGTATTTGTATGTTTACGTTCTTTTAATGGTCATATTATCTATTTGTATGTGGCCAGAGTTTTTAGCCATTCCGTCTCTTGAAATTACCATATAATCTGTCTTATCTTGGTTGATAACCAGCCCCATCTGTTGGGCTTTTTCCTTTAAGTGAGTCAATATTTCCAATGTCTTTTGTTCACTTTGCCCTATAATATCTATATCATCTGCATAACCAAGCAGCTTAGATGTTCCTCCAATACCACATTCCTCCTTTATCTTCCTTACAACTTTCTCTAGAGCCAGATTGAAGAGTAGCGGCGATAGTGCATCACCCTGTTTCAAGCCAGATGTTATTTGGAAGGGGTCTGATTTCCTGCCTTTATATGTTACTATATTATAAGTATATTTCATGCATAGTCTGGTCATGTTGATTAATAGTAGTTTAATAGTTCTAAATAATTATATTTAGAATAAACCTAACGAAACAGACTCGCAGTATCTGCCATAGAATACCTGTATTTGTTTTTTAAGCATCGAATGATCATTTATATACCTTTTTCACGGCCGAGAGGTTTAACTCACCCACACTTAAACTGTCTTTTATGATGGCGTCGTAGCTGGTTCGCTTCGCATGCAAGGTCGATTTAATGTAAATGTTGACTTCTCGTTCAGAAAGCAATGGCAATCTACAGAACGTAAAACTCCTTAGTAAATCACAAACAGCAAATAGGGGCTGTAACACCGTGCACAAGAGGAGCAATTTCTTTGTTTGTAATGTCATGTTGTACATTACAACATCAGATGTTCATTGTAATCTAGCGGCGATAAGGTTGTTATCACAGGCGCGGCAATAAAGTTGTTATCATAGGCACGATGTTGGGGTTGTTATCGGAGGCGAGGTAATGTGGTTGTTATCTGAGACACGGTAATGTGGTTGTTATCTGAGACACGGTAATGTGGTTGTTAACTGAGACACGGTAATGTGGTTGTTATCTGAGGCGAGGTAATGTGGTTGTTATCTGAGGCGAGGTAATGAGGTTGTTATCTGAGACACGGTAATGTGGTTGTTACCTGAGGCGAGGTAATGAGGTTGTTATCTGAGACACGGTAATGTGGTTGTTATCTGAGGCGAGATAATGTGGTTATTATCTGAAACGCGGCAGTGAGGTTGTTATCTGAGACGACATAATGAGGTTGTCAATTGAGAAGCGGCAATGGGGTTGGTATGTGAGTGCGGCAATGAGGTTATTATTTGAGGGGTGATAATGAGGATGTTGTCAGAGGCGCGGTAAACCAATGTGCAACTACAGATCGCCTTCTCTGACAGTTCTTTTTTCTTCTACTTCTTCTTTCCCGTTCCTCTGTCCTGGTATGTAGTCGACATCAGGTTTTGCACCCCAGAGGCCAGTATGTCCGACTTCATCATGCATTCGTGTCAAGTTAACCTCCTCAAGACTGAGTCTATTCAAGTTAGAGCGCTCTGCCTAGCCTAAGGTTTCCTTTCTACAAAACTGCATTGCCAGGTAGCACTATTACAGCCTACTCATTGCAACTTTCAACTGACTTGGGATTATTAGCATGCTCAGTTTTCACGCGGGACCATCTAATTTTAAGCCCTTATTCGAAAAGACTAAGCATTCGATCTCAGTACCCAGGAAATCAGGGGACAGGCGATAGAATTAGAAACTATAGAATCTTGTATACATGTTCAACGCTGTGTCGGAATTTAAACCTGTGCCATATACGCCTGACGTGTATGCCGTAAACTTCCAACCACGCCTTCCGCATCTCTGAAAGTTCGCGAAGAAAGGCTGAGGACAGATCATTAATTATTAACATGCATAACATTTGCCTCTGGGGATTACCTTAACATTCTATCATCTTTATAAATACTGACACGCGGTAAACATTTGTAATTACTTCTATATTCAACATTTGAATTACACCCGTCTTTATCGGAACCAAATTAAACGCCACTGGAATTAGCAGTGGCCTTTGTGTCCTAGTTGCGATGATTGCTTATGATGTATGTCTTTGACAAGTTCAAAGGTTGGAATATCCTACAGTACATAAACATGAATTCCGCTTTTTTTTTCTGATTGATCAATAATTGTTTACTCATAAACATGGAGAGCGAAGGTAGCGTTGTGGCTAGACGATGGCATGTTGGTTGAATGGTCAAAGGTTTGAATCTGCATCTGGAGGATTTTTAAAATTAACATGGGCTCCCTGGTCGACCAAGCCTAAAATAAGTACCAGTAACATGTCCTGGGATGTAAAGGCAACGTGCTTATTACTAGCTATATCAAACACCGTGTACCGATAAGTCTATAATATGTGTCGAGAACCAAATCCTCAATGCCCCTTGAGGCGTGTAAACAGGTCATTTACTTACTTTACCAATGTCCTATTTGTTTTAAGAGGAGAGTCTTCTTGCTGAAGTGGTTACATCGCCTGTCACGCGTCCCGAAGGTCGTGGGTTTGATTCCGGGCTATGTCGTCAAGTTCACGAGTGTAATGTTCTCCGAGACTCCTGGGATTTGTCGCTGGAGCTACGGAGTTCGAGCTTTCTGTGACGCTTTCGGTATGCCACACTGAGATCGATATGGGATAAACCAGGTGCAATTATGTCGATCGCCTTGCTTTTTACACCTTTTTTTGGGGTGTGGGGCGGGGGTGGGGGGAGGTCTTAAGACGAGAAAAGGGGTACTTCAATAACGAACTTACAGACACGTGGGTGCACGAGTTAGAACAACCAGCAGAGGATCAAGAATCTTTTCGAAAGGGTATGATGAGAGCGACTTTCTGCAAAAGGATATGCCACATGATGGGAATTTGAGATTAGAAACTGTCATACGATTTATGTAATCTCTTGAGAGACCAAATGCTAAAAGGAGACACCACGACTGCAGCGCGTAAAGAAACGTTCATCAGACCCTGATTTTGTGGCATAGATTCAGCGACGCCCGATTCTTCTTTCCCACTGGATTTTGCCTCACAGTATTACTATGGGGGATGTACACAGTATTACAACGGGAGATTCATACGATGGTAGGAGGTTAGCATGGCAGAATGGATTAGAGCGTTCGCTCTTAAACTTCCGGTATGCTGATGCCGAGGTAGCGGGTTCAACTCCTACACCAGTCAGTTGGACTGAAATGTCGCTTTCTTGTCCTTGACTTGGGGACGTAAATTACAAGTACTTCAGAAGTCGGAGTGGGCTCGCCTGATGGCGATGGACGCTGGTAACAAGGAAAGTTAGTCCTCACGCAAAAATCATACCAGTGGACTAGAAGTAGTAGCACGTGTATAGACTACGCTTGAGTTGAAAGCGAACCAACAAACAAACAACAAACAAACAACAAACAAACAACAAAAAACTGCTTTATAGTTTTTAGTTTCTGGGACTCCCATTTCTTCTTTCCTACCGAATTATTCCGCGCAGTATGAGAGATTTACTCGTCAGTATTGCAACTTTAAGCCATGAGAACCTACATTTCTGTATATGTTCTGTAAATGGTTCTTTATTTATTCCTATGTAAACAAAAACTTGTTCATGTTATTCTTTTTCTTTCCTTACTATGCTTTGCACCTTACGTTTGACACAACTTCACTTATCCCTTTATCAATGTGCCAAGGGAAATAAATATGGAAATATTAGTTGCAATTCAAAGAAGAGAAGGGGACATAAGTTCTATCAACCAGGCAACTGTGTTACTTCAAGAATGCGGGTGTGAACCCAGTGTCCACTTCTTCTTTTGCCTTTTACTGTCCATTTGAGTATACACACACTGACACATGCATCACCGTTCTATAATTTGCTATCCCCTGCAGCTATGATTTCATGACGCTCAGAGGAAAGGCGAGACGGACATATAATCAGATTGCTACTGGAACTATTAGTGTTGGAACTCTTCGCTGGTTGCTGAGGATGGGGACGGAGCGCTTATGGGAATGTCCCGAATGCTGTGATGTCGGTTCCTAGATCAAACAATCAATCAATCAATGTTTTCATGTCATATTAATTGTGGTGGCTACCGAAACGTCGGAACAGTCATAATACCTTATGGGAGATGCCTTAAAGAGATTAGAACAAGAATAGCCTTGGCAAGATATAAAACATACTGACTAATAAAAATATGTCATTTGCAACGAGAACAAGAGTGTTACGGTGCTACATAGAACATGTACTTTTGTATGCATGTGAAGCGTGGATAATGAGCAGTCAAGCTGAAAAACATCTGATGGCTGTGGAAATGTGGTTTCTGATGAAAAATTCAAAGAATACCTTGGACAGACAGAAAAACCAATGACAATTCCTACAAGAAACAAATGAAAACCGTATATTGATTAGAGATCAGTTATCAGTTATCAGTTGGGGTATCTTCATTGCACTCCGGACATGTCCATAGGTGCTCAGATCCTCCCCCCAACATATGCATCAGCGTCCGGTGGCTAATAGTGCCAGTTCTGTGTTGGTTGACGAGGCGCTTTGTTTTCCCGATGTACCTCTCGCGTCTGGCTGTGCCGATTCTTACTCCAAAGTCTTTCATCCTGGACAGCGATGTGGAATCACTGACGTCAAAGTCCTCTGTTCTCGCCATAATAACATCGGCACGATCCATGGGCTGGCCATCTACAGGGGGTGCAGAGCCAGCCAGTTTATCAGCTCGTTCATTTCCCTCGACTCCCGCATGTCCCGGGACGAAGATGAAGGTGACTTTACGGACAACAGACTTCCGCAACGACTCAGTCCACTGTCTACGTACAGATCCAGCTTCGACCTTCTGAATCATGCTCATTGAATCACTTAGTACACACACGTTGGTATAAAGCTGT
The DNA here is from genome assembly GCA_014155875.1 of Cepaea nemoralis. Lineage (NCBI taxonomy): Eukaryota > Metazoa > Mollusca > Gastropoda > Stylommatophora > Helicidae > Cepaea > Cepaea nemoralis. The sequence continues at coordinate 236,338 of JACEFZ010021136.1, read as the reverse complement.
GATTCCAGCCATATGAAAGCCTGTGTAACTGCCATCACCTCCATTGTCATGCTGCTCGTGGTCATAGAGTGGGCACCACTGGATTCTTGAACGGTTCGGCCCGCTGAACGGGCTGTAAATGCCCATGCACTTCTCTGCTGCTTTACAACAGATCCATCTGTATAGATGAGCACTTCGGGGCTATCTGAGTGTTCATAGATGAGTGCGTTAACCTCTGCATTGACAGCGGCAGGGTTCTGCTCTCTGCACCGTCTGTCAAGTGTGATAATGCAGGAGAAAGTGCACTTAAAAGCTGGAGGGTTGATACTGGTAAGACTGCAGACCTGTCTGACGACATCTTCCGCCCGACCCATCCATGACTTGCCCGTCTTTAGCCTGTCACCCTTTTCTCTGAATATAGCGTCATGCAGAGGGTGCTGCTCATCTGCACTTATTTTTAAGTATGCACGTGCTCTCCAGATCTTGATCCTGTGTTCCATTGTCGGGAAGTCAAGGAGGTATCTCATTGCTACACAGCTGGTGTCTCTCGTGCAGCCCAAAATTATGCGCATGGCTTCGTTTTGTACCTTTTCAAGTCTTCCAATCTGTGTAGGGCTGACAGTGAGGATGGCCAGGGCATACTCGATGCGTGAAAGCACAAGTCTTTGGAACAGAAGTATTAGCAGTCTATGCTCGATATTGGCAGTCGCCATGACTCTCATTGCTGACAAACCTTTTCGAGATTTCGCTAGACGTAGACAGTCCCAGTCTTTTGGACACCTTATGAGGAGAAATAAATTGGAGAAGTTGGTGATAAATGGCAAGACTGAGGGGAAGAGAACAAGGTGAAGGCAGAGAAGTAAATACCTAGATGGCTTGACCACGTGGCATGGAGGAGACACAAACGCTGAGCTGATCCATAACTCTAGTGATCGAGTGAAATGGCGAAACATGATCGATCCGCTTATCAACATGGCACATGATGATGTTGTTCAGAAAGCAATGGGGAAACTACTGAACGTAAACTTGCGAAGAAATCACAAACATCCCCAAAATGCTGGGATTGACTGCGACGTCCTGTCAAATATATGCAACTAACCTTTAATTTAAGGGAAGGAGGGTGTGTGTGTGTGTTTTTTATTTTTATTAAACGAACGTTGCGAATACCATGGACTGCCAGAGTAACTACGAGTATCTGAAAACGGCTAATGAAACTATTAGTCTATACAACTACAAGAAAAAGATAATGTTCTTTGAGGACATAATGAGAAGAGAGGTAAAGTGAAACAACAACTTGAGGGCTGGAAAGATCAACAGCAGAAGAAGCAGGGGCCGGAAGAAAGCAATTCTATAGAACGGAACAAACGGGTTGGGTTAGATCCTGCAGGGAAACAATTAGTACAAATACATGGACAAACCTGACTAGACCTGAGGCGAATGTTGCGAAGTCCTTAGATTACCAGAGTAATTAACGATGATTCCCTGAAAGAGGCTAGGGAAGCCTAGAACATTATCTACAACAAACAATAAGAAATAGACAAAACGTTTTCTTTGGTCATGAGTCGAGAAGAGGGATATTGGAGAACATAATGACGACTGGAAAAATCAAGGGGAAGAGAGGCAGAGGCCGACCAAGAGAATTGATGCTGAGTGGATTGAACTGGTGGTATTGAGCAATATCATCAGCAGAGCTGATCTAAAACACTAAAGACCGAGATATGTGGAGAGACATAAACGCCCACGCCAGCTGGCAGGGCACTTGATGATGATGACCTGACTAGGATCCAGAACACCAAGGACAGATGTCTGAGAAGATACACGATAGATTACGCTACTTCGCAGGATATCTGTGTATCATCATCATGTGCCATGCGGATCAGCTGATGACTGTCATGATCCCCTTCTAACGCGATTAATAGTCTTGGGTCAGGTATGTGTTCTTGTCCCGAATATGCCAAGTGGCCAAGCCATCCAGGAATGTATTTCTTTGATTCTATTTTTCTTTGTTCCATCAATTTTGCCATTCGTCACTAAGTCTGTATGTGTATTTCTTCCATTAACGGGCCCAAATCATCATGCCTGCCTACGTCTAATTTCTCAAATCAGTTTACGGTTTTCATTTGTCTCTTGTAGGACTTGCTCATTGGATTCTCTCTCCGTCCATGGTTTTCTTAGCATTTTCAGAAACCACATTTCTGCTGCCTTTAGACAGTTCTACCTTTACCATTTCTGTTCCAGTCTCTACTGGGCATTCTCCATTAGACGCCATGAATGTTCCGAGACAGTTGCATCAATTCACCTGTAAGTATTCTCCCGTTCAAATTGATGTTGCATGTTGGTTTCTCTCTCCTCTCGGAGACTACCACAGTTTCTCTCTTATACAACTCAGTCCCATCCCCGGTTGCTCACTGTATACAATAAGTGTTATCTCTAAATACTGCAGCTCCGACTGCCAAAGTAACTAACAACGAATACCTGAAAGGGGCTAATGAAACTAGAACATTACATAAAACAATAAGAAAGAAGCAAACAGCATTTTTTTTTTTTTTTTGGGGGGGGGGGTCATGTGATGAGAATAGAGGCATTGGAGAACATCGTGACAACTGAAAAGATCGATGGGAAGAGATGCGAAGGCACTCCAAGAGAAATGATGGCATGGGGGAATATCAACGGCGGAGTTGATCCAGAAAACCAAAGACCGAAATCTGTGGAGAGTCATGAACGCTTACGCCAATCGGCATGGCACTTGATGATGATGATATGTACATATCCTGTGTCGGGGCTGCAGAATATACACATAAGCCTCAAACAGCTCACATAAAGCTCTGTGTAGCTTCGATCATGCTTCGTTTGATTTTGCAAAATATGTCTTTCTACGGGATTGAGAAGCTAGTCTTACGTCAACACACACTCTCTCTCTCTCCTCTCCTCTCTCTCTCTCTCTCTCTCTCTCTCTCTCTCTCTCTCTCTCTCTCTCTCTCTCTCTCTTTTCCTCCCGCCCTCTATCTCTCCCCTCTATCTATGTGTGTATGTGTAGACAGGAAAACGAGTCAGCGTGGCCGAGCTTAAACTTTCTGACGGTGCAGTAATGGGTTCGTTCAACGCAGGTTTCTTTTTAGTGGGCCCTTATTCACGAAGGCTAGCTATCCAATCTCACTACCCAAGAGGTAGAGGAACTTGTGACATTATTAGAGGCCAGTGGATTTTGGGAAAATTCCCAGCCCTATCGAACCGGATACCTTATAACTTTACTATTTGAACTGTAAAAATGCGTTATATTATTCTTAATTATGGGTAGATGCACGATCTTTGTATTGCAATATAATAGGTGTGTTTGTATATTTAAACGTTAGTCACTTACAGTTGTAACACAACCAATAGGCAAAACAAATCATCCAGCAAAATCTAGCATATTCCGCTTCCTAATTACTCTAATGGGCAACCTTAACCGAACAGAACATCAATATCTTGCTTTTGTGACACATTCTGTACACCATACTTTTAAATATGGTTCCCCGTAAAGCAGTGCTGGCACCACCGCTAATAAATGAACGCTGATTGGTGATCACAATGTACAAACATGTTTTCTTGTCAAATCAACACAAGTTTGTTTTTGGTACAGCCCGGCAACCATATCATTTGACAAATATGACAAACTATTTTTGTTCGTTATTTTCTATTCTGGATAGAAATTCGTCAGCCTGTAAGTACATACATAGTCTTCTTTGAGAACTAGAAAGATGTAATTAGGTGAATTCTATTGTTATAACCACTATGAAGGTAAGTATTTCTTTTTACTGATATTGTTCAGTCCAGTTTAGGAGTAGTGCGGTTTTTTTCATATCCCTCACAGGACGTTGCAGTCAACATCAGCATTTTTCAGCTGCTGTTGATGTACTAGGCAAGATTACGCTCAGCAGTTTGTCATTGCTTTCTGAGCGACCGACTCACATACACGGTAAGTTACCAACGCGGCGAGAACCTCTACCGATTCTCACGCAGGTTACAAAACTTGGACCGGCAATACAACAGTCATTATCAATATACCATGCCGATATACGTGGGCGGTCATGTTTTGCCATCTCACACGATCACAAAAGTCGTGGATCAGCTCAGTGTTCTTCTCTCGACCATACCACATGACCAAGCCATCTCCTCAATCTTGCCAGTTGTCACCAAGTTCTCCAATTTATTTCTTTTCATAACGTGTCCGAAAAATTGTTACCATCTACGTCTAATTCCTCTAATCAGTTTACAGTTCTTATTTGCTTCTTGTAGGCCTTGCTCATCAGTTTTTATGTCTGTCCAAGGTATTCTTTGCATATTTAGAAACCACTGCCATTAGATGTTTTTCATCTTGTCTGTTCATTGCCCACGTTTCAAATTTATACAAAAGTATAGGTTCTATGTAGCACTTCAATACTCTTTTTCTCGTTGCTGTTGACATCTGACGTTATGACTTTTCCGAGATAGTTGTACCGATTCACTTGTTTAAGAATATTGTAATTTACCCGTATTGTAGAAGAATATTGTAATTTACCCGTATTGTAGAAGAATATTGTAATTTACCCGTATTGTAGTATTTCGCTCTTCCTAGTGACGACCATAATCCCGCAGCACTATGTATCTATAATAATCCGGTATGCCATAAAGAACTAGAGTTCAAGCATATTACATAGAACCAGTGTTAACATACGGCTGCGAATCCCAGACAATTAGTAAACAGGCGAAACAAATCCACTGAAGCCTTAGCGATGTGGTTCTGTAGAAGTATGCTGAAAATTAATTGGACAACCAAAATGAGCAATCCGGACAGTTTGAGAGAATTAAGTCGATAAGGCAACTTATCACAAACATCAGAAAGAAACAGTCATCATTTTGGCCACGATATGAGAAGACAAAAATTGGAGCATGTTGTGACAACCGGGACGATTTGTGGAAAGCGAGATAGATGAAGACAGTGTGGAAAATTCTTGACAGTCTTATGTCAAGGCAAAGAAGAGAGTCAACACACGAATTGATTCATTCCATTGGAGATAGCAAAGTTGTGGCGATGTATGATCGCCCACGCCAGCCGACAAGGCACTGAATGATGATGATGTAAAGAAGGTATTCTATCATTGCTTGTCTTCTTGGCAGTGACTATACTGGTTGGTGACTTCATCCACTGTCTCTGCAAAGAAATCTTCTGCTTACCATCGCGAACTTGAGACCAAACCAACTACTCGTCGGCTGCTCTCAAGCTTAATCTTCCATTTGCCAGCCGGGATGAGTGTTACCTTAGCGGAAGGTAGTGGGGGTAGGGGTTCCTTAAACTCGTATCCCACTTTGCCCTATGGTTTCTCGCAGTTTCACAATCCGACATACCGGGTTCGATTTGGGAACAGATCCGTTTGCATTAATTTTCACCACGGTATGAGCGTATACAGTTCACAAACTAACGACAAACTACTAAACATTAAAATTCTTAGAAAAGGATAAACTGCCAATAAATGAAGATGTTGATTGCAACGTTATGTAATGGAGATGCAACTAACAATCTTGGACTTCGGAATCACGTGCGCGCAGAAACACCCCCCGCCCTCCCCCACCACCTGGGTAGAGACTTGAACCTGGTTGGCATGAGGTGTTGCTCACTATGCAAGCTTCTATTCTCAAGTATGAACGAGAGACAAATGTAGCAACAACCGAGGTGGAATGTTTGAATCAAAATATCTCCTATCTGGGTCATTTGAAATTTACAAGCCGAACTAAAATAAATAAGGCCGCTATCGGTCGCAATTCTTGGACAATCATCTCTTTGTTTAATTAAGATAAAATTACGCAATCCCGATAACACATGAACAGTAACAGAACCTCCCGGGCATTACTTCATAGCGGGTTGCTTCACCGCGCTTTATTTCACTTCGCATTACTTCACCGCGAATTACTTCACTGCCATTTCCTTCACGATGCATTTCTTCTCCGTGCATTACTTCACAGCGAATTAATTCATCGCGCTTTACTTAACAGCGTGTTACGTCATCGTGCATTACTTCACAGTGCTTTATTCCACAGCGCAATACTTCACCGTGCATTATTTCACAGTGCGTTACTTCACCGCGTATCACTTCAATGTGAATTACTTAATCGCGCGTTAATTCACAGCAATTCACCGCTCAAACAGACGAAGCACGTCAAGACACACAATAGTAGAAAGTTGATCAAATGTAATATATTTTTAATTGTGATTGTTCATAACATATATAGACAACATATGTTAAGACACCAGTCAAACAGAGACAGCAAGAATACCGCATGACGAGAACACAGAAGAAGAAGCATCAGCAAATCTAACCATTAGAGAACTCCTGTTTGCGGACGACCAAGCACTAATAGCAAACTCAGAAGCTGAATTACAAGACCACATGAATAGTCTAAACGAAATATGTAGGGAACGTAACATGAAAATTAGCACAAGCAAAATAGAGGTAATGACTATAACTAAAGAAGAACAAACAACAACAATTCACCTAAACGAATATCCCTTGAAACAAGTAAAGAGTTTCAAGTACCTTTTTTCGCATATCCTTTACAGGACATCGCTGTCAACGGCAGCATTTTTCAGCTGTCTGTTGATTTCTTGGCAAGATTACGCTCAGTAGTTTGCCATTGCATTCTGAGCGGCCGGCTCAGTTATCCCGCAAGTCACCAGCGGGGGTAGAACCGCCTCCAGTTCTCGCCCGCTACGAGACTACGTGATAAACGGGATTACGGAGAAAGTAGTGTAACCCCTCGGCCAGAGAGACCGGTTTCAAGTACCTAGGAAGTATAATATCATCAAATGGAAGATCAGAAGACGAGATCGAAAATAGGTGCAATAAGGCAAATCAACTCATTGGACAAATGGCACCAATACTAAAGAACAAACATGTATCAATAACTACTAAGAAAGCACTTTACAACACAATCAGTTATCAGTTATCAGTTGGGGTATCTTCATTGCACTCCGGACATGTCCATAGGTTCTCAGATCCTCCCCCCAGCATATGCATCAGCGTCCGGTGGCTAATGGTGCCAGTTCTGTGTTGGTTGACGAGGCGCCTTGTTTTCCCGATGTACCTCTCGCGTCTGGCCGTGCCGATTCTTACTCCCAAGTCTTTCATCCTGGACAGCGATGTGGATTCACTGACGTCAAAGTCCTCTGTTCTCGCCATATCTTTGAGGACGTTAATAACATCGGCACGATCCATGGGCTGGCCATCTACAGGGGGTGCAGAGCCAGCCAGTTTATCAGCTCGTTCATTTCCCTCGACTCCCGCATGTCCCGGGACGAAGATGAAGGTGACTTTACGGACAACAGACTTCCGCAGCGACTCAGTCCACTGTCTACGTACAGATCCAGCTTCGACCTTCTGAATCATGCTCATTGAATCACTTAGTACACACACGTTGGTATAATGCTGTGATTCCAGCCATATAAAAGCCTGTGTAACTGCCATCACCTCCATCGTCATGCTGCTCGTGGTCATAGAGTGGGCACCACTGGATTCTTGAACTGTTCGGCCCGCTGAACGGGCTGTAAATGCCCACGCACTTCTCTGCTGCTTTACAACAGATCCATCTGTATAGATGAGCACTTCGGGGCTATCTGAGTGTTCATAGATGAGCGCGTTAACCTCTGCATTGACAGCGGCAGGGTTCTGCTCTCTGCACCGTCTGTCGAGTGTGATAATGCAGGAGAAAGTGCACTTAAAAGCTGGAGGCACCGGCACCCATTCCTTGCCGGGGTTGATACTGGTAAGACTGCAGACCTGTCTGACGACATCTTCCGCCCGACCCATCCATGATTTGCCCCTCTTTAGCCTGTCACCCTTTTCTCTGAATATAGCGTCATGCAGAGGGTGCTGCTCATCTGCACTTATTTTTAAGTATGCACGAGCTCTCCAGATCTTGATCCTGTGTTCCATTGTCGGGAAGTCAAGGAGGTATCTCATTGCTACACAGCTGGTGTCTCTCGTGCAGCCCAAAATGATGCGCATGGCTTCGTTTTGTACCTTTTCAAGTCTTCCAATCTGTGTAGGGCTGACAGTGAGGATGGCCAGGGCATACTCGATGCGTGAAAGCACCAGTCCTTGGAACAGAAGTATTAGCAGTCTTTGCTCGATATTGGCAGTCGCCATGACTCTCATTGCTGACAAACCTTTTCGAGCTTTCGTTATGACATAATCGACATGATCTCTGAAGGACAGGCTACGATCAAGCCTCACGCCAAGATATGTCATTGACTGGGTTCTACTCAAAATGCTCCCATCCATTCTTCACTGCCGGCAGGTCTGTGTTCACAATATGGTTGTTTAGGGAGAACCATGTAACCGATGCCTTTGCAGGGTTGACAAGGGCAGCCGGCATCAGCACACCATGAGGAAATTCGATCTAGTTCGTCCTGCATATCATTGGCAACCGCCTGTCTATCTCGACCCTGTCGATACACGAGAATGTCGTCAGCAAATGACAGAGTCCTACCCCTCCCGTCCAACTGTTGTTCAGTGATCGGCACCGTATACACGTTGAATAGTACTGGTGACAGTGGTGAACCCTGCGGCAATCCTGGACATATCGTTATCGGCTCAGAAGACCAACTCCCGCATCTTAGCACCACCTTCCTTTGGAGCAGAACTGCAGCTATCCATCGTACAAGGTGAGGGTGCACTTTCAGTCTGAGGAGGGTTTGCATCAAGTGCTCGAAAGATACTCTATTATATGCGTCCTCTAAGTCTATGGCGGCCGCACATGTCTCTTCTCTGACCTGAAATCCTTCGTAAACATCTTGAGCAAAGACCGCCGCATTCAGCCATGACTCTTTGTTACGTCTGTATCCTCCAAGTGTGGGCGGGAAGCAGCTGAGTTGTTCCAAGTCACAAGCAAGTCTGTGTGCTACAATTTTCTCCAGTAACTTGCCAGCAGTGTTCTGCATCGTAATGATTCTGTAGCCGCTTATCTTGGAATGGTCTTTGTTCGGTTTTGGCAGCGGCAGCAAGTAGCTGTGTAGCCATTCTTCTTTGATCTGACCCCTCTGGATACTGGTGTTGAATTCTCTGGCCAGTTCTTCCATGTCATCATCTGATATCACCAGTAGGTCACCATATCGGATGCCGTCTGGGCCTGGGGCGGTGTTAGGTGATTTCTTGAGCATCGCACGCATTATCTCAGCTGTGATTATCCATTCTTCGTCTGTCCCGACCCCCTCGCACAACTGAGAGAGTGTCGTTGTGGTCCTCTGTCTGGCGGGCTCGTCTTTCTGGTCAGTCTGTTCTATGTAGCGTGCAAGAAGGGCCTTACCTTTATCCGCATCCGACTTTTTCCATGTGAGGTCTGTGCCTTGAAAGTCTGGAATACCCCTACGTTGTGCAGCACCGTTCATGCTCTTATGGAGGCGCCAGAATGTCGTAAGAGATCGCTCGGAGCACACCTTCCTGCAGAACTCGTCCCATTTCTCGGCCTTGACCTGTTTGGCGCAGGATTTGAATAAAGTCATCGTCCTATGGACCTCAGTCTTCAGGTTCGCCAACTCAACCTGTGGCATGTTAGCCGTTCTGGCCTTTTGCCAATCTTTGACAGCCTGCCTCTTTCCCAGCCATGCCTTCTCGACCTCTCCATTCCACCATGGTGGCTGCAACCATCTTTCTTGTCTCCTGCGGGAGGAAGTTAGTTTTCTTCTTCTGATCTTGCTTATGACGTCTTGACCAGTGTTGTCGTATGGGAAGGCATTTGTATTTTTTCTTTGACTCATGGCCCTGTCTTTCTTGATCAGGATGACACAAGGGTAGTGGTCACTATCGTGGGGCCTTTACAACACAAGCTTCCTATCAACTCTATGCTACCAATGCCAAACCTGGACAATGACAGAAAAAGATAAAAAATAAATCACAACAACAGAAATGAGATTCCTGAGAAGAATACGCAACGTATCAAGAAGAGATAAGATCAGAAATGAAGAAATCAGGACTAAAGTGGGGGTTAAAGCAGTACTTCTTCTTCTTCTTCTTCGTTCATCCGGAGTTTTTTTTCGGATGTGATTGCGTTGTGCCTGTTCACAGCAGAGCTGCGTTCTTGCGCCGTTAGGCCGACACATCCGACTTCTGCGGGCATTTGTTGACCGGGTTAACCTTCCCGGGGGTTTCTTAGGACGTTTGACTCTCACTGTTGTGGTGTTATCCCCCATCCCAGCTGGTCCATATAGAACAGCCAAAGATCCTGGTCAGCCCTCAAGGGAAGGCAGGGGCAGACCATGGGCATTCCCCGCTATCCAAGGAGGCTTCCATACTTGCAGAGCCGATACATAGCGCTCTGGAACTCGGCTCACCCAAGGAATCGTCACGTCCTGCACATGGCTGCTTAGCCTCACTTCCGTATATTGGGCCTTCCGTTCACCATAGGCCGTTCTTCCGGAAACCAGAAGTATGCAGTCTGCAGATGACATCCACACAGTGAGCTTTCGATTCGGACTTTCCATGTAATGGATTTGCTATCCAAGCAATATTCCATTTCGTGCCACTGGGACACTTTTCCACCTTTTATGAAGCCCACAGTGGGCTTTTGATTCAGACTTTCCACGTAATGGATTTGCTATCCAAGCAATATTCCATTTCGTGCCACTAGGACACTTTTCCACCTTTTATGTAGCCCACACAGTAAGCTTATGATTCGGACTTTCCACGTAATGGATTTGCTATCCAAGCAATATTCCATTTCATGCCACTAGGACACTTTTCCACCTTTTTTGAAGCCCACACAATGGGCTTTTGATTTAGACTTTCCACGTAATGGATTTGCTATCCAAGCAATATTCCATTTCGTGCCACTAGGACACTTTTCCACCTTTTTTGAAGCCCACACAGCAAGCTTTCAATTTGGACTTTCCACATAATGGATTTGCTATCCAAGCAATATTCCATTTCATGCCTCTGGGTCTTCATGCACCTTTAAATGTCAACCTGTATGTAGTTAAAGTAAGCTGCGGTCAACTTTAGCTTGATGATATCTCCATTGAGCTTGTCCTCAAATGAAGCAGGTGTGGGCCAAAATATCTTTCTCTGTTCTGCATACGTTGGGCAATCCTGCAGCAAATGTTTTGCTGTCATTTTTCCAGTTCTACAATTACATTCATCGGTATCTCCTATCTTTAGTTTATTGAACAAGTGGTATTTCAGCCTGTTATATCCTGTGCGGAGTCTGAAGATTGGATACTTGTTCTCTTCGGTCGAGTTTGTAATATGCATCATCCTTCTGATGGCCTGGATGCTCTGATTCCCATTTGGTTCTATAAGTGCTTTTTATCAACCTCTTTGCCTCATTATAGGTTATGTCTATGTCAGGCTGTGGTAGTCGTCCGCCCTCTTTTGCCAGTCTGTCAGCCTCTTCGTTTCCAGGTATACTGCAATGTGATGGGATCCACTGTATTACAACTTTTTTGGATTTCTGGCATAGACCATGGAGTGCTGCTCTTAGGTCAGTTAGTTCTGTGCTGTTATTGCTCTTCAGTATTGAGACAGCTGACTTTGCATCTGTGAAGATAGCTATTTGCTTCTCTTTATTTTCCTCCATCAGGAGCATTTCTGTTGCAGTTTTCAGAGCCTCTACCTCCGCTTTGAAGTTACTTGAAAATTTTCCAGTTGCCATTGAATGTGTTTTTTTCACTCCATTTTTTAAATTTAGGAGAATTCCTCCTCCTCCATTCTCTATTGAATTTTTGGCTGATCCATCTGTATATGCATGGGTCTAATTCCTGCTTGGGTAATGTTCTTTTATGTAGTTTAGGGTTATTTCTCTTCTTTCGGTTTCATGCTGAGTGTTCTTTTTCTCAATACCAGGAATGTTTTCTATCATCTCAGGCAGTTGCTGCTGTCTCCAAGCTGGGAACTTGTGTGCATTGTATATGGGCTTGACTGTTGATATGTTAAGTATAGGATCTGCCCTAATCCTTCGTTTTGCAGTTTCTACAAAGTTGCTACGCTTCAGTCTTCCCTTTCCAAAACCATTAAATCTGTTGTACATAGGGTGGTCTGTCAATCTTCTAAATTTTTCTGCTTGTTGCTGGGCACTGCTATCTCTTCTGTCCTGCATTGGTTGTAAACAAGTGATCTTTTCTAGTTCATTAATAGGCGTTGTCTTCAGGCTTCCAGTTATGATTCGCATTCCTTGGTTTTGGACTCTACTTATTTTGTTAAAGTTTGACTTAGCTGCTGTTGCCCAAGCTGCAATGCCATATTCCAGTACTGGCCTCACCCGTCCAGTATATAACTTCTTGAGAACTTTCTCATCTGCTCCCCACGTTGTACCAGCAAGCATTTTCATGATTGCCATTCTCTGCCTTGCTCTTGTTCGATTTTTCTCAACCTGTGTCTTCCATGTCAGGCGACGATCAAAGGTGACTCCTAGATAGTTTGGATTTTCTTCATGGCGCAATATTTTTCCATTCAATACCAGCTTAGGTTGCTGAGTTTTATTTGAGAGGGAGAACACTGTGCATGTTGTTTTCTCCTCACTTATCTTCACTAGCCATGATTTTGACCAGTCCTCTAGCGCTAATAAGGCTTGCTGTATTCTGCTGTTAGCTGTACTAATATATTCTTCAGATGTCCATATGGCTAGGTCATCTGCAAAGGAGGATGTGTGTACTCTGGCTGGAAAATTTTCTGTGATGTCATTTATATATGTGTGACATGTTGTAGATTGAGTTGCCAGAGGACCTAGTTGTAGTGTTCTCTGGAGATATATCTTGAATAATAAATAACAAGATAAAGGATATGATTTAGCACGTTTTGTCTAGAGGTCACTCAAATGAGCTAAACATTCCCGCAATAGCCTTTTTGGAGAACCATTTTTCTTTGGCTCAACCCCCACTGTGAGACCACTATGTATCTACACAGAAATTTATAAAAGAAGTAAAAGGTTCCCTTAAGGCCAGAAAAGATCTGAACTATTAGCGCCTGTACAACTGAGGATCCATCTCACTCATTATACTGTTGACAGTGTGCTGTTCGTCCGTCACCTAGATCTCTTCTTTCTTTATTTTGTCAGTATGACCTATATCAGTTCAAGTAGTCCTTCAATTTTTGCAGACAAATAAACTTTAACAATAACTGTACATTACATCTGTTAGACAGGACATCTACATGACAGTTTCTTGACAAAAGTGGAACATACACTCACAAGGAATTGTTTACACCACAAGTGTAAAGATGATCTGTCGACTAACACTTAACTTTACTAACTGTGTAAACACTAGAAAAGAACTTGTGCAGTTGGTTTAGAGAAACCTTAGGAACGGACATTGTGTAGAGTGAATCCGGTCCATGAAGTAACTGTTCATACCACCGGTGTCTATTTTCTCATGTTCATGAAATGGGATTACCAGAGGTCTACAGAAGCAAAGCAGTATCCGGCAGGATGGTTCCGGCAACGGGTGAGACGTACTTGTTCTGACGTAACGTGCTGTTGGTCTATCTTTGCTGTGATCAGCGGACTGATCTGATGTCTGAGAGTCAGATTCTCTACACTTTATAGAACACGTCACACATTTTCTTCGCATACACGTCTCATACACGTTACACTTTTATTTTAATAAATTAATCTTTATTAATTTCTAGAAGTAAGAGTTGTTGAGTATGTTGCGTTGGGGAAGTATGAGAAGGGGGCATAGTACGACAGTGTGAGAGTGATAGGAAAAGGTGTCCATAGGCTGATGGAGTGTGTTGGACGGAAGCTGGTGGATTCTCCAGAATATTGAGGGGGGAAAAAAAAATAATATTATAATGTGGGTGTCGGATCTCCTCACTCCAGGGACGACACTTTAAAGGAGGACACGACAATAGGAACAAAATCCAATATACTGCAGCCCCTCAGTCAGTCCAATCTCACCTACACTTCAAGTCACATTCTTCAACACTGTGTGAGCACCAGGCTGGAGATTAACCAAGATAAGTCCTAGCTAAACAATCCATTGCACCAGTCATTTCACACGTTGTCTTGAATGGGGTTAACAACCAGACTTGTTGTTTCATTCTCAGATGACATTTGATTAATGATCACTGTACTTCTTATTATTGAAGTCTTCAGAACTGTTTTTCTCTCTTTCTTTTATATCCAGCTGTTTGAGAGCTGAGCTGAAAGTCTCTAGGAAATTCCCATATTGTGGGTTCTAGAAGATTTCACTTATAGAGAGTTGGTTCTGGATTCTGGGACTACTGGTTAGTTTTCCCAGATGATTTATGGATGCCTCTCCTCCATCCTCCTGTTCTCTGTGGATATATAGAATGGCACAACATCTCTTCACATGTGTTAAAAGATGATGTTATCATACATTAACATACACAGATGGAGATGGGGAAGGTTAGGGTTGATGATGTAGTGAATTTCACTCTGATGTACTGTGGTAATCACAAGACCATATGCTGAGACAGGGTAGCTTAACACAATTACAAGCATTTATGTGGTCTAAATTCCACCATGTTTGAACCACAGTAGACCTGGGCACAAGGAGGACCAGACACAGTACAGCAATCATTGTGACATAGCAACATGGGACAGGCATTGTGAAGGAAAATGGAAAATAGGCATTTACAACTGCAATATGCATTATGTATTAACTAATGGCATTTACCAAATTAGCAGACCAGACATCCATTCCTAGGGCTGTGATGTTGGTGCATGAATGTCTTATTCCATATTCACACAGCAATGCCAGACCTCACCCCTTTTTCACCAGACGTGTCTCACAGATACATCATCTTTATCATCATCATGTGCTCTCTCCCCACTGAGTAATGTCCACAGTAGGTAACAGAAGCTCAATTGCATAGCAATGGTTCACATATGCACCAAGCACATATGTGGAAAAACATGTTTAGTCCTTGTAAGTTTGCATGAGCCATACATTATATTCAGCCAACTAAAACACCGGTTCACACACCTATGGTTCTCTTAGGAACTAGTTTATATGAACCATCCAACAGTAGAGGTAACAGTGTAATACTTCAAAGAGAAATTATAGTAATTCTCTTGAGTTTATAGCAACCAGGCATCACATGGACTCAGCAATTCTGGCGTGCCATCACCGTCCTGTTTACATATGGATATTTGAAGCATCTTTCTTTCTACTAATGTGAGAGGCTATTTATTAAATCACCAACTCACTCACTCCATCATTCTCTGCGTTTTACAAAGGAACTTGTACATGTTTCATCACTCATTCCCATTCAGACTGCCATTTGTTAACTCGCACGAGAGCAAAGGTACAGTTGATTTTAAGAATAAGTCATCCTAGGCATGTAGAATGCACAAGGGTTTTGGGTTTGCGAATCTGCATGAGTGTACTACATTCCTCAAGCATACGCAACCAGTCACAACAAGGGATTGATATGCACTTGGAGTATACAGCGTGAAAGACGTGTCAAGGTTGAAGAAGCAATATTCAGAATTCTGGCGCACAGAAGTTAGGTTTTCCACTTTCACACATTATTCATAAAATACTCATATTCTTCTCTTTCGTACATTAGGTTTAGCCACAACATTAAAGTATGTTTTAAAGTGGTACCTGTTGTCCAGAGAACAATATATTGAATCTACAAGGGCATTGTTGGGTCATCACATCACTCTAGCGACCGCTCCTGGTGAAATTCCCGCTCCTACTAATTAGATTTTAAAATATGGCCCAGGGATAGCGTGGGCTCATTATCTTATGAACCAATCATAAGACAAGTGCATACCGCCGCCTCCCCCAACTCGTTCTGGAACCTTCGATCTAAGAATAGCCCTTATTTTGGGATGGTCCCGGTTAAGACTCAAAGTATATTTATGAAATGTGTCGGACTGGAAATGGGGATTCTGTTCCATCATGCTACAATATGCTAGGAATAATGTTGGTGAAAGAACTCCTCCTTGGGGGACACCTTGCTCCAGCAGCATCATTTTGCTTGTTTGTCCTTGTATTTTTGTCCTGGCAGTTCTGTTCTCAAGGTAGTGGCTGATCCATTTATACATTTTTCCACAAACATGCATGTTTTGCAGTTTTACTTTCAGTCCTTCCTTCCATACTTTATCAAATGCTTTTTCTAAATCTATCCAGACTGCTAGTGTGTGCTTTTTTCTCTTGGAAGGCATCCTCTATTTCCTGAGCTATATAGGTTATTTGATCTTCAGTGGATCTGTACTTTCTGAATCCTGCTTGGTGTGGTGTTAAGAGTTTGTTTTCTTCCAGATGCCATGTTAGCCTGCCATTGATAATGCGTTCCATTAATTTTCCTACACAGCTAAGTAGACTGATAGGTCGATAGCCATTTGGTTCTTCCAGGTCTTTTCCTTTCTTTGGGACTGGTATTAGTATAACTTCCTTCCATGCCTGTGGGACTATTCCTCTCTTCCAGCTGTTATTTAGGACTGCTAGTAGTTTCTTCTTTGCCTTGGTGGCTAGTCCTATTAGCATTTCATTTGTGATTCCATCCTTTCCTGGTGATTTTTCTTTTTTAGGGTATTCATTGCCTGTTCCATTTCTTCCATTGTTAGATTTGCCATCATATATTCTGCTGCTGTCTCTGTATTTCTATGATGTATCTGTTTGTCTTTGATTGCTTTCTTCTGTTCGGTTGTAATATCAATGTGGTTTGCATTTGCATAGTGTTTCCATTAGTGCATTTGCAGCCTTTTTTCCTGTAAGCAAGGCATTTCCTTGTTTAATTGTTATTTGTTTGTTTCTAGGACCTTCATTGTTCATGGCTTTCACTAGTTTCCATAGTTTGTTTCCATCCCTGTCAAAATTCAGGTTTTCTGTTTTTTTCCCTCCAACAATCTCTTGTTGTTTGATTTACTGTTCTTTTATATTTTGTTGAGATGGCTTTGAGAGAGATATTCGCTTCAATTGTTTGTTCTCTCTCTGCTGTGTTCCTGGCATCTTCAACTTTGTCCTCCAAACTTTGTAGTTCTTCAGTCCAGTATGGTTTGTAATTTTTCCTCGCTCCTCTAGGAATGGACTCAGTGGCTGCCTGTATTATCGCTCTGTTTAGACTTTCCACCATTTGCTTTATGTTGCCATATCGTGTATTTATGTTTTCACAATATTTGTCTGTTAGTATGGCAAATCTGTCCCAATCTGCTCGTTTGTAATTCCAGCGGGGCAAGGGCTTTTGTTCCTATGGAACATACTCCATATTCATTACAAGCTTGATTGGTCTGTGGTCACTACCTGCTAATTGGTCCAGCACATGGCGATCGATTTTGTGGAGGATGTCTCCTGTGCAAAAAGCTAAGTCTGGAGTAGAAGTGGTAAGCCATCTTCTGGAGTAGAAGCTCGGTGTGTCATCCGCTTTGTTGAGTAGATGGAGATTTGAGCCTATTTCCCAGTCCTCCAATTCATCTCCTCTTTTGTCAGTATCTGGGTATCCCCATCTTTCTGAACGGCTATTAAAGTCTCCGACAATAATGCAGTTTGTGTCAGTTATTTTCATGTTTGAGAGTGTAAGGTCCTTATCAGCTGGGCTATACAGATTGTAGATTCTTATTTTCACGTCCTTTATCATTATATCAACACCTATAATTTCCGTTTGGTTGTCAGAGATCACAGATACTTCGCTGCAAGGTATTGTATTTCGTGTAAGTATTAGAACTCCTCCTTTGTGTCCTTCGCGGTCGAAACGTGTGGCCTGATATCCTCTGACTGAGAATTTGTGATTGGCGTTGAGGTGTGTCTCTTGAATGCATGCCACATCTATTCTATCTTTATGAAGACGCTGTGTTAGGGAGTCTTTCTTCTTGTAAACTCCTTCGGCATTCCACTGTAGTATGTTGAGTGTCCGGGGTATTTGGTCAATTGCTCTTAACCTACTCCTCTGTGCCTTGACTCCACAGCACAGGGGAAGGTGACCACCAGTAGTCATGGGTGGACCCCCTCGAGGCAGGGGGCCCGGCACTATCGCCGCCTGATGGGACTTCGCGGGATTAGCACCATAACGATTAATTTCGATTTGTGACATCATAAATTAAGTTACGTTGCACTGCTTTGTCAAGCCTGTGGCTCAGTACATCCGATTTCGACAAGCATTTATTCGGGATGCTTTCCCTAGCCTTTGACTGTCCCCAGTCTACCTACAAGGCAGCAGGTTTTACGTTGCACTGCTTTGTCAAGCCTGTGGCTCAGTACATCCGATTTTGACAAGCATGTATTCGGGGTGCTTTCCCTAGCCTTTGACTGTCCCCAGTCTACCTACAAGGCAGCAGGTTTGTGTGTCTCTTCGTCTGGTCCCTCTCCCTTGACCTGTCCGACATGGGTGGCCCTACCAGTAGCTGTGCTACCGTCGGCATAGCTCTTGGGGTCATTGGGACTCACAAGCCCCTCTACCTCGTCACGGTGGACACACAGCAGAGGGGAAAGCAGTACTAGATTTTATTAGAAAGCAGCAAGTCAAATGGTTTGGCCATGCAAGTAGGTTACCAGTCAACAGCATACCACAACAAGCAATGATGTACAGACCAGATGGAAACAGAGGAAGCGGCCGACCACGTAAACGTTGGACGGAGAGAATAGCAGGGTCCATGGGAATATTTATATATGAAGCCCATAATCTGGCACTCTCATGGTGTTTATACTTCATCTCGACACCGCAAGGTACAAGAGGAACATGATGAGATGAGAATTGTGATCTTGTTCTTCTAATCCAAGCCGTCTCGTGTTGGCATTCATGTTTGCCCACAGCCCTATGTCTCGTATGCTGCATATCATGTCTTCTACCGATGGTCTTCCATTTCATGATGCCAAACTGTCCTACACTCCTCCCTTGGTCTCTCTCTCTCTCCCTCTCTCCCTCTCTCTCTCTCTCTCTCTCTCTCTCTCTCTCTCTCTCTCTCTCTCTCTCTCTCTCTCTCTCTCTCTGCTTCTCTTCCCCACGAGCTTTCCTGTTGTGACGGTATATTTCAGTTTTCTCTTTCTCGTAACATGCCCAAAGAACTTAACTCTCTTCGTCTGAAGCATGTTCTCTTTGATTGTGATAATCACATACAATTTAGATTCCATCCATACTTCATGTGCCATGCTGGTAAGCGTGGGCGGTCATGATTCGCCATTTCACTTGATCACCAGAGTCGTGGATCAGCGCAGTGTTCTTGTCTCGTCCATGCCACACGATCAAACCATCCAGGTATTTACTTCTCTGTCTTCCGCTTGTTCTCTTCTCCTCGATTTTGCCAGTTGTCACCAAGTTCTCTAATTTATTTCTTCTCATAACATGTCTAAAAATGTTGATTGCTTACGTCTAATTTCTCTCATCATTTTACGCTTTTCATTTGTTTCCCGTAGGACTTGGTTGTTGGTTTTTCTCTCTATCCATGGTATTCTTTGCTTTCTCCTCAGAAACCACAATTCCACAGTCATCATATGTTTTTCATCTTGACTGCTCATTGTCCACGCTTCACATCCTTACAAAAGTACAGGCTCAATGTGGCACCTCAAAACTACTTTTCTCGTGGAAATCGACATCGTTTTATTCGTCATTATGTTTTTCACCTTACAAATGGCTACTTTTGCCATGACAATTTTTGTTCTAATCTCTTCAAGATATCTCCCATCAGATGGTTTGACTGTTCCGAGATAATTGTACCGATTCATTTGTTTACGAATATTCCCATTTACTTGTATATTACATTGTGGTATTTTGTTGTTCCAAGTGACGACCATAATCTGTGTCTTCTTACAATTAAGTTCTAACCCTAGTTGTTCACTGTTTGCAACAATCGCATCTTCTAAATGTTGCAGATACTGCTCATTATCGGCCATCAATACTGTATCATTTGCATATCTAATGTTATTGTTGTTTCTTCCTCCAATGATGATTCTTTTTATATCTTGTACATTTAAAAAAATATTTTCATCATACAGGGAAAACAGATCTGGAGACAATAAAACATCCTTGGCTCACACCTCTCTTAATAGGCGGATTTCGACCTACTTCGTTATCAATTCTGATGGCAGTTTGTTGTTTCCAATATATGTTTTATACAAGTCTAAGGTCTTTCCCATCAATGTTTTGATCTGTAAGCATCTCTATCATGTTGAAATGCGCACTCTATCGAAAGCCTTTGTGTAGCCAATAAACCAAAGATATATGTCTTCATTTACTTCTGTACAGAGTTCAATTACTGTTCTCATCATGCAGAAAGCATTTACTGTACCCTTGCCTTCTACAAACCCACATTGTTCTGCTCCTTTTTCGGTTTGTATTTTCTTCCTATCTCTTTGCATGATAATTCTTAGCAAAATCTAAATATACTAATTGTTCTATGTGGATCACATGCCAAGGCTCCTGGTGTCTTTGGGATTGCAGTAAATTCAGAATTACACAATTAATGAGGTTTATCTCCGGTATCATATATTGTGTTCAGCAGTCTGCTGACTTGATCTTTTCCATATTCTTCCAAAAGCACTAATCATTTCTGTTGTGTGTTGTCTGAACCGGGGGTCTTGCCAAATTTCATGTGGTTAAGAACATTCTGAACCGCCATCTTCAAAATTGATGGTCTTTCATTATTACGTCTGTTATTATCATAAAGGATGTTCCCATAATCTGACTATACATGTAAAATCGTGTCTTTTTTTATTATGATTTTTCCATCTTTTGTTTTCAGGCAGCTGCTGATGTATTTGTTCTTTTATTAGTAAGCTCTTGAATTATTGTGTGCATTAGTTTTGTATTTTTATTGTTGTGTTGTTTTTTCAATTTATATGCAATGTTTCTCGAGCCATGCTTCTTTTGCCTCCTTACATAATGTTCTGACTTTTCTGTGAATTTATTCATTTTTGGCGGGATTACTTTTGTTATGTGTTCTTATTTCAATTAGTTGTAACATTTCTTCAGTCATCCATTTCTTACGACCCACTTTCCTTAATTCTGGAATAATTGTTTCTGCAGCCAAACTGATTGAGTTCTTCAACATGTCCCATTGACCATCCACATATTGAAATAATATCTCTAGTTCAGACAGTATATCAAATCTGTTCTTAACTTATATTAAAATTGTCTTGTATTACCCTGTCTTTTGTTTAATGTACACAGATAATATATTTATAGTGTTTCCTGGTGAATACTTGACTTTCTTTAACTTTGCCCTCAATGTTGCTGTAACCAGTCTGTGATCACTGTAACAGTCAGCATTGAGAACTGTTTTTGCGATTGTTAACGCATTTCTAAACCTTCCGTTAATCAGGATGTTATTAATCTGGTTTATAATTTTGCTATCAGGACTCCTCCGTGTCCATGATCTTCAAGGATGTTGTTTCCTACAATAATTTCCTGCTTTTTTGCGAATTCTATAAGTCTGTATCCTCTTTCGTTTAGATCTCCCAAACCATGGTTGACTTCTATGGACCCATCGCCTTGATTTCTGACTTTTGCATTGAAGTCATCCATTATGATATTTATTTCTGAATTTTTACATCTCTTCAAAACAGACTTCATGTCATTATAAAATTCCTCAATACTATCTTTACTGCATTCTCATGTTGGCGCATATATTTGAATGACGTTTATGTTAAAAGGTCCACGGATTAATTTTACCAATAGAACCCTGTCTGACACATCCCAATATCCTTGAACAGATTTTGATGTTTCCCGATCCAAGATAATTGCTACACCTCTTTGTCGTTCTTCTCCCCAAGAATAAATAATCTTACAATCTTCACCTGTCATAAACCCTTGCCCTTTTCCATCTCGTTTCGCACATTCTTAATATATTAATCTTCTCTCTAGATTGCCACCATTAAAACGAGCAAACTGAGATATTGTCGATAAAGCAGCAAATACCTGATTCCCCTGCCCTGTCTAAAACAATGCATGTACTTCTTGTAATTTTATTCCTCTTCCTGACAATTGGCAGGATGATTTTGCTAAAATGACTTATTAGTATGATATTTCAATATTCGGTGCAGTTTTATATTTCCTTTCTTTGGGAGAGAGCGTAAATTATTTTCTGCCATTGCGTAGGTCAAACGGCGTTGCTCCAGATCTTCACACTTAGTTCAAGGAATCTCCGTGATGTAGTGGATACTCAGCCTGCCTCTCGCTCAGAAGGTTGTGGGTTCGATTCCAAGCTACACCCCCTCCCACCACCCACCCACCCACCCACCCCTACTACCGATTCATTGCTTTCTTCTCTGTCCACGATATTCTTCCCATTCTTCTCAAAAATCGCATCTTCACTCGCTCCTGCTTCTTTACCACATGTCATGCGTGATCACATGAGAATTCTTTTAAAACTCTAACTAGAAGGGTACGAAACAAAGCAGTTGATTACAGTTACTTCAACTCTAACCCTGTCTTTGTGTCTTTGTGTCGCTTATTATTTCTCTAATCCACTCGATCTTTATGTCTGTCTATCAGTATTTGGCCACGAATATAGTTCAAATAGAAATGACACCTGGAAATATCGCTACCAATTATTGGACACGTGCCTTTTAAGAAGTTAACATATGATGAAAGTGATCAAGAGGAAGCGATGGAAACAGCAAACATTCCATTGCGTGTCAGAACTAATCAACGAACGGCTACTGGCATAGCCTGAGACGTGACTATTTTGTACAATTAACATAAAGAACTCAGGCACAAGTAGCTAAATTGGAAAATCATGTTTCATTCTTTTTATTCTTCCTCTTCATCTCCTTCTGCTTTTCCTGCTTGTCTTTCTCCTCGTCCTCGTTATCCTCCTCCTTCCTCCTTTCTCCTCAGCCTCTTGCTCCTGTTTCTTCTTCTTAGTCTTCTTCTGTTGGGACAGTTGCAGCTTTTGTTGTTGTTGTTGTTGCTGCTGCTGCTGCTGTGAGTTTCTTCTTCTTCTTCTTCTTCTTCTTCTTCTTCTTCTTCTTCTTCTTCTTTTCTTCTTCTTCTTCTTCTTCTTATCTCCCTGTACAACATAAGACCTCAATCAACTAATTTCAAAACTTCCTATCCATAACTATGTTCTGCGGCTCACTTCACATCCTTCATATATTATTCATCTACGCCTAATTCTCTTCTCCTTGTCATTTAACTCTCTTCTATTTCTTTTGCTCTGTGGGCTCTCTTGAAAGAACTTTCTAGTTTTCTTCTTTTCTCTACTAGTCCAAACGGCGTTGCGTTCGCTATCATGTCAGTTCTTTGCAGTCAATGATTGTTTATACCGATGTTTCTCCATGCCATGAAGTCACACTATCCAGCATCTTGTCTCTTGGTCTCCCCCTGCCTCTCTTCCAACTGTCCCGTTAAGACGACATATTCTAACTTTCCCATTCTCATGACATGATCAAGGAATGTGGACTGTCTTCTTCTGATGCGAGTAACTTCTTTTCTTTGTAAATTAACTTCTTTCAAAATATCTCATTGCTCTTTCTATCCGCCCAAGTGTTCTCATCATTCTTCTATAATATAACATCTCTGTAGCTTCCACATAATTCCCCACGTATCTGCTAATTGTCCATGATTCGCTACCGTACATGAGTGAGTAATGGCTACACATGGCTCTTAAGAACTATTTTTCTCGCCTTGATTGACAAACTTCACTTTGTTTAATTGTGTCCACGAGCTTCACATTAGTGATTATGTCATGATAATTCTGTCCACGAGCTTCACATTAGTGATTCTGTCATGATAATTCTGTCCACGAGCTTCACACACAGTGATTCTGTCATGATAATTCTGTCCATGAGCTTCACATTAGTGATTCTGTCGTGATAATTCTGCCCACGAGCTTCACTTTAGTGATTCTATCATGTTAATTCTGGCCACGAGTTCCACATTAGTGATTCTGTCATCATAATTCTAACCAAGAGCTTCACATTAGTGATTCTGTGGTGGTAATTCTGCCCACGAGCTTCACTTTAGTGATTCTATCATGTTAATTCTGGCCACGAGTTTCACATTAGTGATTCTGTCATCATAATTCTAACCAAGAGCTTCACATTAGTGATTCTTTCATGATAATTCTGTCCACGAGCTTCACGTTAATGATTCTGTCATGATAATTCTGTCCACGAGTTTTACATTAGTAATTCTGTCATGATAATTCTGCCCATAAGCTTCACATTTGTGATTCTGTCATGATAATTCTGTCCACAAGCTTCACATTAATGATTCTGTCATGAAAATTCTGAAAGAAAACTAAAAGAAAAGGGAACAATTTTTACAATAATATTTTAACAATAAAAGGGTAGCAGTAATGGTCCGTGCTTCCATGGCATCCTGGATAAGGTACTACGCCTGTACTTTCTTCATTAAATGGCACTGGAATAATGGCCTGGTCACAGTTGCGTCAGCCGTCTTAACTTCCTCAATATGTTCTGGTACTTATATAGAGAGAGCCCTGGTAGTGCAGTGGCTAGCGTACGTACCTATCGTCCCCGTGGTGGAATCTCCATCGAGGCGGGTTGTTTAAATTACTCTGTCCTACCAGGTGGCTGAGGTAACAAGTAAGGGACTCTTTGAACACCTATTGGTCTATGATGCTAGCGCTGTGTTATTGACCAATCGTCACTCGAGGAATTATGTGGTCAAAAACACACAGTTGCTTTTATTTCCCAAAACAGTTCTTGATACCTGTTTTAGAATGGGTTGAAATGGGAACCCGTGTTAATTTTAACAATCCACCTCGAAGTGGATTCAAGCACATAATAACGGGTCGCAAACACATTTTCCACTGCGTTACCATGGCTCCACTCCTAGGTCGACACAGCCTGAAGAGTGTACCAGGAACTTTTCATAAAAGTAAATGCGAACGGCATGATGATCATCACATGACCTGTGCTGATTGGTCTAAAAATATGGGACAATCGCCATGTAGCCAATAGGTCTCTTGGCGGGAAAGGGGCCGTTTACTGTTTGAGATTTACTTCTGTCAGCAGACGAGTTGAAGGCCCACAAGGTCACATCAGCTTCCACATCTCCCAGATCTCTGGTGTAGATTTGCGTACACTGAACGAACGAACGAACAAACTTTATTTTCAAAGGGTTAAGAATTGGGCACGCAGGCCCGTCTAACATTCTGCCCTTCTATCACTCTCTTTCATACATTATTTCATTCACACATCATTCAAGCCTAACAGAGAACAGCAACAATGTGAAAGATATGCATTATAAAGGCATGGGCAAAATGCGAACATCAAAACTACACGACACAGTAAAATTAGATAATGGTCTGACACTTGTTATTAGCCATGTGGAATATACTGGCCTATCAAAAGGCTGTTATACTAGGGTTTTGTTATTATTATTATTATCTCTATTATTAAGGGGGAAGTTAATCCATACTGAGATAGTGTTCGAGTAATTTGCGATTATATGAATAGGGATTGGTGATGTCTTTGATTTCTTGTGGAAGATTGTTCCACAGCTGAGCTGCAGAGTACGTTAAGCTTGTTTTGTATAAGTCAATCCTAGGCTTCGGAATGTGTAGAATATTTAAACGTTTACTGTGTCTAGCATTATATTTAAACAATGGCCAAAGGTAATTTGGGGCATTCCGATGCAGGATTTTGTAATTAGTTTAGCTTTATTGAAAAGCAGGCGTTTGCGGAGTGGTAGTAACTGAAGGCGTTTATACAGGCTAGGATTGTCAGATAAATGTTTGTTATAACTTAGACTCATGGCCCGTTTCTGGAGTGAGTAAAGTCACTTGGTGTTTGAATTAGAACAACCGTCCCAGATTGTAGAGCAGTAGTCAAAGTGTGTCTGTATATGAGAAGTATAGAATAGTTTCCTTGTGTCCTCATCAAGGAAGTTTTTAATTTTGGCGAGTTGGTAGACTTTTTTCGCTGTTTGTTTAATAAGCGCTTGAACGTGGGAATTAAAGGTTAGGTTTCTATCAATGATTATGCCTAATGTGTTGTGCTAAATTACACTTTCTACTGGCATGTTATCGATGTGAAGTTGAAGTGATGTGTGTGAGCTTAGAGTTTGAAGTCTTTGTCTGGTTGTTAGTAACATTGATTTTGTTTTAGTGATGTTAATTTGCATACGGTTTGAATAGCTCCACCTAACTACATTATTTAATTCTTGTTGTAAAGACGACTCCAATAATATACAGTTTTCAGCATTTGTGTACACTGTACAGTCGTCTGCAAATAGATCGCAGGACGACGAAAGATGCAAAGGTAGATCGTTAATATATATGGCAAATAATAGAGGGCCAAGAATAGAGCCTTGCGGTACTCCAATATTGAAGGTAGTGGTTTGAGACAGACATTTATTATGTGATACTACTTGCTTTCTGTTTGATAGAAAAGATGATAATAGAGTGACTACATTAGGGCCAATTTTCATTGTCTCAAATTTTTTAATTACAATAACATGGTCTATCATATCAAATGCTTTCTTGAAATCAATAAACACAGTTCCACATAGGCTGTTGTTGTTTATATTCTGGTGCCAATTTTCTATCATGTTTGTTAGGGCCGTATGGCAAGAATATTTTGGTCGAAATCCTGATTGGCTGTCAACAATAAGCTTGTTGCGAACTAAATACTGTAATGTTACTTTATGGATGTGTTTTTCTAGTGGCTTAGATAGTGATGATAGTAAGGAAATGGGTCTGTAATTTTTCGGGAGAGCATTGTCCAATGAACCAGATTTAAGAAGAGGGTACACTTTAGCGATTTTGAGAGCTGATGGAAAGTGGCCTTTGGTGAGACACTGATTATATACATAGGTTAGTGATATACAGATCACTGGCGCAGCACAACGGAGAATCCGGTTGCTGATTCCATCTAACCCAGATGATGTTGTGTTTTTTAGGTTACTGAGGTAAGTGAATACTTAGATAGCTAGCCTTCCCTCTTGTAGCGAATGACGGAACTGCAATTGAACCCAATTCCGCTCATGCCCTAGCGATTAAACCAAAGAACGGCCGTTATACATCTAATATAGTGGAAACAAATGTCTAGGGGCAATTTTGTCCCCTTTCTATTGTCACCTTTGATAATGAACTCGTTGGAATGGTAATGGCATGACAACCCGCGGAGGTCTCTTATGACAACAGTGAACGTCTTCGTCAGTTATCTATAGCTAGGTGTGATTTGGGTTTTACAAGGCTCAGAAAATGGGAGAAATTCAGGTGAATAGAGGAGTTTGCTACTGTTTGTATCACTGCAGATATACACAGGGTGATAGAGCTAGACCAGTGGAATGGAAAGGTCATCAATGAACATAGTAGTAAACGGGGAGATACTAGAACAAGTAACAAGTTTCTCCTATCTTGGACATGTAATAACAGATGATGGCAGAAGTGAAATAGAAATCAAAAAGAAAATAGGAATGGCCAAATATGCTTTCAACGGCATGAAATCAGTATTAACATCTAAAGAGATTACAACGCATTAAAAATGAGAATAGTCAAATGCTACGTATATTCAACGTTACTGTATGGCGCGGAAGCCTGGACATTGAACAAGCAACTAGAAAGTCGAATAGAAGCCCTGGAATTGTGAATACACAGACGAATATGTCATATTTCATGGAAACAAAAACAATCAAATGCAGAGGTTCAAGAACAAAACTGGGAATGAAAAGAGACTCTCAGAAAAAAATAATTAAGAGGCAAGTGAAATATTTCGACCACCTTAAAAGACATGATACTCTTATAAAAACCATACTGGAGGACACGGTTGATGGCAAGCGAGCAGGAGGTAGACAACGATACAAGTGAGACGATAACATCAAGAGATGGACGAACATCAGCCTGGCAAAATTTACAGTCAGGGCGAGAGACAGACAGTGTTGAGATCCATTGCAGCCAACCTTCATTGTGGAGACGGCACCTGTTTGATTGATTGAGATTTAGACATAAAAACTGACAGACAAACAGAGGTATATAGACAAACAAATAGAGAGAGACAAATTGCGATAGAGAGATATATGGAGACAGACAGACACAAAGACGAATTATGTGTAACAGACAGACAGACAGACAGGCAGGCAGACAGACAGACAGGTGGACAAATATGGATAGGCAGACACAAGGATCGAGTGGATGAGAGAAATAATATATGACAGAAAGACACAAAGACAGAGTTAGAGAAACAGGCATATACAAAGTGGAAGTAGAAGAGACAGACGGTCAGTCGCAAAGAAAAACTGAAATATACGGGCAGGCAGGCATGCAAACAGACAGACAGAAAGACAGATGGACAAATAGACGAGAATATCTTATTTACCGAAACATGCAATCATAAATACTCTCCCACACTATCGTTCCTTGTATTGCAATAGCTGTAATGCATCAATGTACCACTATGACAATCACGCATCTTTAACCTACGTTTTTGTCATCTATATTCATTTATCTACGTTTATGTCACTACGGTATTATCATCTTTTTTCACTTACCGACATGTATGTCATCTTTATTCACTTACCACACAAGTACTATTACACAAAGTAACCTTCCACCAGATTTATTTTACAGAGGTTATTCACCTCTATTAGTTGATTTGTTTTAAAATAGCCACAGTTGATTTATTTTAAAATAGCCACTAACTAACACACAATCGATGGCTGTACAGAAAGCCATTATTTCTGATAACCATTTTAAACTAGGTCAACCTGGGAACCAAGGTCAGTGTGAAAGATACGTCTTGATGCGAGATCGAACGCATGATAACGTTACAGCAAGTTAGTGTAATAGCCACTGAGTTACCAAGGATCCCCTTCTAGGTCGACCGAGTCTAAAATGTGTAATACGAACTTTCCTTAAAAGTAAAGGCAACCGGCATGATAATCTCCTCGGTGAAAAGGTCAAGCTGTGTGCCTCGCGCTCCGAAGGTCGTGGGTTCCATTCCGGGCTACGTTTTCGGTTCACGAGTGCATTTTTATCATGGGGGTCCTCGCTGGAGCTACCCAGTTCGTGCTTTGTGCGACGCTTTCTGTAGGCAACCGTGTGGACAGAGACCGAGCCATGTGGGATAAAACCCGGTGCAATAAAGTCGAACCTCTCGACTTTTAAGAGACTTTTTTAAGGTATGATAATCACCGCATGGCCTGTGCTGATGGATCTAAAAATATGGGACAAAGACCATGAACCCAAAAGGTCTCATGGCGTGACAAGGACCGTTTACTCTGTGAGATTTACTTCTATCAATAGGCGAGTTGAAGGCACACTACGTCACCTCAGCCCCCTCACTAACACAACAACAACAACAACAACAACAACAACAACAACAACAACCACGATAATAAGCAGTCCCTTAGTGGGAACCAACAGGGGGTGTGTGAACTGTTAGAACTATCACGTGTTTGTGGGTCTGCGTGCACGGAGGGATACATTGCCAGCCTTCCCCTCCCGTAGAGAACGACGAGGGATGGCATCCAACCCTTTTCTGACCCCGCTCATGCCATTGTCGGTGTAACGTCCTAACGGTTATGCCATCGCTTCTGCTATACGTCTAATAAAAGAAAACAGATGCCAATGAGCAATGTCAACCTGCGGATGTTTCTTATGAAAACCGTGGACGTCTTCGTCAGTTATCTTTAGCTAGGTGTGATTTGGGTTTAACGAACGTGAGAAAATGGAGAACTTTTGGTCGATTGAGGTTGCTGCTACTCTTTGTATGGCTGCAGATATACACAAGCGGATAGAGCAAGACATAGAAAGACTGACAGACAAACAGAGGCATACAGACACACAAATTCAAATAGTGAGGCAAATGGTGATAGAGAGATATATATATAGATACAGACGGGCACAAAGACGAATTATGTGACAGACAGACAGACAGACAGACAGACAGACAGACAGACAGACGAGCGGGCGGGCGGGCGGGCGGACGGACGGACAGACGGGCGGGCAGGCGGGCGGACGGACAGACGGACGGACAGACTGTTGACCGGAGGGGAAATGTAGTCATGTTGACAGGCCGGCTGGCAGGCAGGCAGACAGACAGACAGACAAAGGGAAATAAAATATTACAGAATCGTATTATCACAGACACTCTCTACATTCTTTTCCCTTGTATTTCCACTGTGTATGCATCACTTTGCCGGTCTCTCTGGTCTAGGGGTTACACACTTTCTCCGTAATCCCGTATACTCTGGTAAGTAACGTGGCGTTGCGCGAGAATCGGTAGCGGTTCTCTCCCCGTCGGTAATTTACGGGGTATGTGAGCCGGTCGCTCAGAAAGCAATGGCAAACTACTAAGCGTAATCTTGCCAAGAAATCAACAATCAGCTGAAAGATGCTGATGTTGACAGCGATGTCCTGTAAAGGATATGCGAACAAAAAAAACAATAAAAATGCATCACTTTCCCACAATGTCATTTCGCCATCGTTTCCCTACGTTTATATAATCTTTCTTCACTTACCTACGTTTATAGCATCTTTATTCACTTTCTTCGTTAATGTCATCTTTATTTACTTACCTACGTTTATGTCATCTTTATTCACTTACCTATGTTTATGCCATCTTTCTACATTTACCCGTGCTTATGGCATCTTTATTCACTTACCTACGTTTATATCATCTTTGTTCACTTACCATACAAGTATTATTACACCTTCTGCATGATTTATTTTACAAAAGCTCTTAACCTTTATGATTTGATTTCTTTAGAAATAACCAGTAATTGACATACAATCGATGACCACAACGTCATGATTTATGTAGTGTTTTTTATCCAGGTAATAATGGCTTGATCAATATTTACTTCACTGCGTCCACAGAGGAGCGAGTGAGTGCTGTTGTTTGGTGTTATGAAATTCCTCCCAGTAAGTTTTTCACTGTAAGACACTTCCTTATCGTGTGGCTTGAGCACTAAAGGGGAATTAAAGAATGTTTACACTGTAGAACTTTACATATGAAAGCGACTAAAACGGGTGGATCTGATTCTGGTTATCTCACATCATCAACATGTGCCCTGGAAACTGGCGTAGGCGTACCTGTCTTTCAGCAGATCTCGGGCCTTGGTGTTCTAGATCTACTCTGCTGTTGATATCCCTCCATGCCTCCGTCTCAATTTAGTTTTGCCATCAGTAGCTTGTTGACGGTCTGGTATCACCTGTAACTCGTTTAGTTTAGTTTAGTTTAGTCGATGGATCAACATCACGGCACACGGGTGTAACCCATAAGTGCGCCGTTCTCCTCCTAACTCACACCTGAGGATCCTAAAATACTTTGGGTAGATTTTTAACTCAAAATTTTGCCCGGGCAGCGCCGTTAGGCTACTCTTTTTCGATTTACAACTGCCAAGGGATTTTTTTACGTGTGAAACAATACACACGAGCGTCCGATCTCACTACCCAGAGACCAGGGGAAATTTTGTTAAATCGTGGCTTAGAGGTTATGACTTTTCTCCGTAATCTCGTATACTCTCGTCGGTAACGTGATGACGGTGAGAATCAGCAGTGGTTCGAATCGCAGCGGTAACTTACAGGGTTTGTGAGCCGGTCGCTCAGAAAGCAATGGCAAACTACTGAGCGTAATCTTGCCAAGAAATCAACATACAGCTGAAAGATGCTGGTGTTGACAGCGATGTCCGGTAAAGGATATGAAGAAAAAAAAAGAAAACCTGTAACTCGTGACAGTCCCTACCGGGCGTGGCTGTCCTGAGACCGTCATTAACGTTGTTGTCTGATTTAGATCTGCGGAAATTCATGAAATATTTGGAACATAATGTGGTTGTTTCCACTTGCCATCCACATCCACTGGGGTATTTTGTTTCTGCATTTAACAGTCATTACTGTCTGTAAGGACAAGTGAGTGCCATGCTCTGCTGAATTGCAGAATTGTTTACTTATCCCGGTGGGTACTTGCTCATCATAGCTGCGTCTGCCACACCATGGTGTCTTTCCTATCTTCTATTTCTTAGAGATGCATCTGGGATTTTACTTTCCTGGAATTATGGGGTTCAGATGGCATTTCCCAAAACTCTCCGGTACTTTTAGATGACGACTATCTCCCTTCTTCTTCTTCTTCAGCGTTCCGAGCCATTGAGGTTCTTTGCTGCAGATACAATCCGTCTCCATTCGTCTCTCTGGTGGACCCTCTCTTGCCAGTCGTTGATTCCAAGTGCTTGTAAGTCTGTATATGTATTATATCTCCACCGTCTTCTTGGTCTACTTCGGGGTCTACGGTCATTTATTTCCTGAGTGTAAGCGAGTTTTGTTTCCCTATTATCTTCCATTCTTTCTATATGCCCCAGCCATTGTAGTCTATTAGCCTTCACGATACCAGTGATTAGCGGGGACTTAAACAGATCATAAATGTCTTTATTACTTCTTCTTTTCCACTCTCCACTTTGTGTATCCCTAATGGGTCCAAAGATGCGTCTTAAAATTTTTTTCTCAATGGTTTGTAACAAGGCTTCGTCTCCTTTCGTTGTACTCCAGGTTTCAGAACCTGATAAGTGTTTTGTATATTGTGATTTTGGTGTTACGAGATAGCGCATTTGATTTTAGTAGATGTTGTAGTGCATAGTATATCTTATTTCCAGAGTTGATTCTAGTTTGTATTTCTTCCCTTATGATGTTGGAGCAGTTGAAGATTGTACCCAGGTATTTGTATGTTTCAGTTCTTTTAATGGTCATATTATCTATTTGTATGTGGCCAGAGTTTTTAGCCATTCCGTCTCTTGAAATTATCTCACACGTATAGAAAATCCGCCAACGTCCAACCAATCATGAATCGAACCACACAGGTCTTGGTATGCGTGGCTGTGGACCTAATGTTAATCATGATGGTGACGAAGACGATAATGACAACCAATATGATGTTTATGAGGACGACGAAGGTGTTAACGTTGACAGTGATGATGATAGTGGTGGTGATGATGACAACGATGATGATGATGATGATGATGATAATAATAATGATGATGATGATGATGATGATGATGATGATGATGATGATGATGATGATGATGATGATGATGATGATGATGATGATGGTGGTGGTGATGATGATGATGATGATGATGATGATGATGATGATGATGATGATGATGATGATGATGATGATGATGATGATGATGATGATGATGATGATGATGATGATGATGATGATGATGATGATGATGGTGATGATTGTGGTGGCGGTGATTACGACGACGATGATGATGATAATGATGGTCATGATGATTGTGATGGTGATGCTGATGGTAATGGTGGTGATGATGATGACGACGATGATAATTATGGTGATAATGTGATGATGATGATGATGCTGATAACTATGGCGATGATGATGGTGGTGATGGTGACGAATACAACGACGACGATAATTCAAACTGTGTTGATATATCATTCATTCATTCATTCATTCAGTAGCAGGTCCTTTGCAGAATCTCGCTCCCATAACAACCTTCCAGAAAACCTCTCGATCATAAGCAAGATGTCCCGCGTCCGATACACCCATCTGGAGATGTTGATATATCGCACAGCATAAAAAGACATCGAAAAATCGAATGTGCAAGTACTGAAACGGTGAGTTGCACTACTTTTACAGGACGCGGCAACAAATACCATCATTTACTGGCTTCCTCTTATTGTGTAAGCAATTTTACCTTCAGTTTGTCATATCGAAGAAAAAGATGACACCAAAATGTGAAATGGAAGTAGAAGGGAAAATTCTTAACCAAGTGAATAATTATAAATACCTAGGGACATTTATAACAGCATATGGAAGATGCACAACAGAGATTAAGAACAGAATAATGCAAGCAAATGTTGCATTTCAGAAAATGAAGATTATCTTATGCAATAATTCACTATCATTGAATGTAAGAGAGTGCTTATGCGCTATATAGAACCTGTTTTGCTGTATGGCAGTGAATCGTGGAATGTAAATGAACAAATTACGAAGAACTTGGGAGCAACAGAGATCTAGTAGGTCCTGACACGAATGTTGTTAGTTTCTTGGACTGCCACAGTAACTAACAATGATTGCTTGAAAGAGGCTAATGAAACTAGAACATTATATACAACAATAAGAAAGAGACAAACAGCTTTCTTTGGTCATGTTATGAGAAGAGAGGCACTGGAGAACATCGTGACAACTGGAAAGTTCGAGAGAAAGAGAGGCAGAGGCAGACCAACATAAATGATGCTGGATGGATTGAAACGATGGCATGGAGGAATATCAGCAGATTTGATCCATAAAACCAAAGGCCGAGATCTGTGGAGGGTCGTGAACGCCTACGCTAGCTGGCATGGCACTTGATGATGAGTTTGCAATTGCTTTTGAGCGGCTGACGCTCATTAGCCACAAAGCCATGTGGTCACAAATCTCCCGGGGCTGACTTCAGGCCCGGTACATCAGGTCTGTGAAACTATCTTCACTGCCCTTAAGTCACAGACCTTGACAAGACACACTAGACCAGTGGTTCTCAACCGGTGGGGAATTCTCACCCCCCCCCCGGGGGGGGGGGTAATTTTAGGGTTTCCAAGGGGGAATTAGGATTATTTCAAGATCGCGTTAATACAAGAACCGATTACTTGATGGTGTTTTTCCCTACATACTTTACAGTTCTGTTCTTCTCGCCCTTCTGAAATTCGTTTTATAGCGTAAGTAAACCTGCAAATCACGTTTTATGAAGACGTCTAGACTTGCTCTAGTATGTTATTAAATTTAGCTTCCATTTTACATATACTGTGTAGAACGGGGGGGGGGGGGATTTATGGGGAGGAAATACGAAAGTGGGGGAGGGGGGATGACATTTCTGAAAATATGGTGAAGAGGTGCGTGGGCCAAAAAAAAAAGTTAAGAGCCACTGCACTAGACCACTAGACTGGATGTCGCGGGTACATCAGGATACAAAAGAGCCGCCTCGGGATAAATGAACACAAAATATGACAAGAAATCGTAACTACAGAAAGATGCATACAGATAAAAGCGACGATCAAACTTTGTAAGGACACCAGAGGTAACGGCTGCAGCAGGAAAGACACGAATACACAGAGTAAACACTGAAGTGTCACAATCGGCACATAAGTCAACCGAATATCTCACCGAACCAAACAATATACCAAAACTCGGCGACCGGGACTGGTATACGTCAAAGCATGTAAAGTGTCGCTCTGTTTTAACTTCAAGCGTAGTCCATATACACGTACAATTGAGGGGGGGGGGGGGGGGGGGGGGGGCTGAGTGATCTCGAGGTACGGTGTCCACCTCGAGTGCAAGGGGTCCCGGTTTTGGAAAGTGAGATCAGATGCCCGTGTGTATTGTCGCGCTCGTAAAAAATCCCGTGGCAGTTGGAAATCGAAAAAGAGTAGCCTAACGGTGCTGCCCGAGCAAAATTTCGAGTTAAAAACCTACCCAAAGTATTTCAGGATCCTCGCCGGTGCTACGGAGTTCGTGCACTGAGCTGAGATTCTCCAGACTCAGGCTTGAGTTAGGAGGAGAACGGAGCACTTATGGGTTCCACCCGTGTGTCGTGATGTTGATCCATCGACTAAAAACTACACCATATACACGAGCTACTACTTTACACATCTAACAAACCTATGCAGAAGTTTATACAACAACAGTGAATGCATAGTGAGAGCAACTGGAGAACACTCAGAACCCTTCACCATAAGATCTGGAGTACGACAAGGTTGTGTCCTGTCCCCTCTCTTGTTCATAACATATATAGACAACATATGTAAAGAAACCAGCCAAGCAGAGACAGCAAGAATACCGCATGACGAGAACACAGAAGAAGAACCATCTGCAAATCTAACCATTAGAGAACTCCTGTTTGCGGACGACCAAGCACTAATAGCAAAATCAGAAGCTGAATTACAAGACCACATGAATAGTCTAAACGAAATGTGTAGGGAACATAACATGAAAATTAGCACAAGCAAAACAGAGGTAATGACTATAACTAAAGAAGAACAAACAGCAACAATTCACCTAAACGAACATCCCTTGAAACAAGTAAAGAGCTTCAAGTACCTAGGAAGTATAATATCATCAAATGGCAGATCAGAAGACGAGATCGAAAATAGGTGCAATAAGGCAAATCAACTCATTGGACAAATGGCACCAATACTAAAGAACAAACATGTATCAATAACTACTAAGAAAGCACTTTACAACACAATCTTCCTACCAACTCTCTGCTACCAATGCCAAACCTGGACAATGACAGAAAAAGAGAAAAGAAAAATCACAACAACAGAAATGAGGTTTCTGAGAAGAATACTCAACGTATCAAGAAGAGATAAGATCAGAAATGAAGAAATCAGGACTAAAGTAGGGGTTAAAGCTGCTCTAGATTTTATTAGAAAGCAGCAAGTCAAATGGTTTGGCCATGCAAGTAGGCTACCAGTCAACAGCATGCCACAACAAGCAATGATGTACAGACCAGATGGAAACAGAGGAAGAGGCCGACCACGTAAACGTTGGACTGAGGGAATAACAGAATCCATGGGAATGTCGATATACGAAGCCCATAACCGGGCACTCTCACGAAGTTTATACTTCACCTCGACACCGCAAGGTACAAGAGGAACATGATGAGATGAGATGATGAGATGAGATGAGACTACTTTAGTGGACTGGGCTTAGTTTTGCGCGTGGATTAACTTTCCCTATTACCAATGTCCCTTGCCATCAAGCGAGCCCACAAAGGTATGTCAGGTAAGTAAACGGCCCTTGTACATACCTAAAGATACATTGGGTATGTGGTGCTAGACCCATATTTTTAAAAATAAATCGGCACTCGGTGGGTCATTAGGTCAGTATCACACCGGCCGCCTTTACTTCCTAGAGCCCATTTTGGCTGGGTCCACATGGGACCTTCCATCCATCCATCATGTGCCATGTCGATAAGCTTGGAGGTCATGTTTCGCCATCTCACTCGATCACCAGAGTCGTGGATCAGCCCCGTGTTTCTGTCTCGACTATGCCACGTGGTCAAGCCATCCAGATATTTACTTCTCGGTCTTCCCCTTGGTCTAATCCCTTCGATCTTGCCAGTTGTCACCAAGTTCTCCAATTCATTTCTTCTCATAACATTCCCAAAAAATGGTGACTGTCTGCGTCTAATATCTCTAATGAGTTTACGATCTTCATTTGTTTCTTGAAGAACTTGTTCACTGGTTTTTCTGTCTGTCCATGGTATTCTTTGCATTTTTTTTCAGAAACCACATGTCAACAGCCATCAGATGTTTTTAAGCTTGTCTGCTCATTCTCCAGGCTTCACATCCGCACTTCAACATTCATTTTCTCACATGATTATCCCTACCGGGCGAGGCTGCTCCTAAGGAGCACCCATTTACACCGTTACTCTGATTTTCGATAAGACCGTGAAAGAAGTTAATTTACAAAGAAAAGAAGTTACTCGCATCAGAACAAGACAGTCCACATTCCTTGAGCATGTCATGAGAAGGGGAAAGTTAGCATATGTAGGCTAGCAGAGGGAAGGCGGCACCTTACTTCTCCTTTGATAGGGGATATCGCTACCCTGCCACCCGACTTGGGACCTTTGGTCAGTTTTAACCATTGGAAACCCCCACATCAAAGCAAGCCCAAATAAAATCTTAAACAATAATCGTGAATAGTTTTTTCATGCTGTTTCAATTATTGTAAGGGGTGTTCCTACCAAGTCGGGAGTCTCCGTGGCGATGTGATTACGCCACTTGCCTCGCGCCCCGAAGGTTGTGGGTTCGATTCCGGCCCACACCGTTCGGTTCACGAGTGTAATTTTATCGGATACTCCTGGGGGTCGTCGCTGAAGCTATGGAGTTCGTGCTTTGTGCGACGCTTTCGGTGGGACGCCTTGTGAAAAGAGACCGAGGTGTATGGAATAAAACCAGGTGCAATGAATTCAATCTCTTTGCCTTGTAAACTCCTTTAAACTCTTTTAGTAGGTCAGCATGGCCGAATGGATAAGAACGCGTGTTCTTAAACATCCGGTGTGCTGATGCCGGCGTAAGGGGTTCAACCCCTACACTGGTCAGTTGGACTCAAATGTTGATCTAGCGACCTTGACTTCGGGACGTTAATTACAAATGCCTCTGAAGTCGGAGTGGAGTGGGTTCGCCTGATGGCGAGGGACACTGTTAATAGGTAAGGCTAATCCACACGCGAACTTCAGTCCAGCACTACTAGAAGTAGTGTGTATGGACTACGCTTGAGTTCAAAACGAGCGAGCGCAAAAACAGAAATCCTTTAGACCCTAGCAGCTGACTTTTCTATGTTGTGAATTGTGGTGCAACAAGAGGTAATATACTGTGACACAGCTCGCGACTACTGTAGTATGAGTGGGTAGCAAACAATAGCCACAAGTCATTTAGCTATTGCTAACGTCTTGTTGTCTTTGATTTCTTTAAGTTGGATTGCAGAGAGTGGCGTCAATGATACATGTCTGATATAGAACAGTGATTCCCAAATGTTTTCAGTGTGCAGTCCGCTTGTACATCTAATCGCATATCAGCGACCCATTCAAACATGTTTTTGGTAGCGAGTCATTCCTAAATTCAAACCTTACTGTAGTCTTGGATCTTTCTGTAGTTTCCTGATTACTTTTGTTTGTTCCTTGGTATCTATCAATTTTTTCCTTTGGATCGTCTCCTTTCCAGTGTCCTTCTGGATCTTTCAATTGCCTTCTCGATTTTTTTTCCATTGCCCTGTTGGATCTTTCTATTGCCTTCTTGAATGTGTTCCATTGTCCTGTTGGAAATTTTTATTGCCTTCTTGAATTTGTTCCATCATCCTGTTGAATATTTATATTGCCTTCTTTAATTTGATCCATTGTCCTCTTTGATCTTTCTATTGCTTTCTTGAATGTGTTTCATTGTCCCGTTGAATCTTTCTATTGTCTTCTTGAGTGTGTTTATTGTCCTCTTGGATCTTTCTATAGCCTTTTTGAAATTGTTTCATTGTACTCTTCAATCTTTCCATTGCCTTCTTGAATTTCTTCCATTCAAAAACATTCCCATATGTATAAGACGTTACACCTTCCTTGGGTATTTATAATGCCCATGTTAAACATTGGCTCAATGAGTCATGTATTACTGATAATTTTACATGCGTTTTAATGCTTATTGTTCTTTTGTTGTCAAAGATTTGCTTCATA
Source organism: Cepaea nemoralis (assembly GCA_014155875.1). Lineage (NCBI taxonomy): Eukaryota > Metazoa > Mollusca > Gastropoda > Stylommatophora > Helicidae > Cepaea > Cepaea nemoralis. Next base: position 197,318 of record JACEFZ010021136.1, on the reverse strand, counting down.
AAAGATGTTCAATGAAATAATGTATGAGAGGAAATAGGAAAGAAGGGAATAATGTCAGACGGGCCTACGTGCGCAATTCTAAACCATTTGAAAATAAAAATTTTCATTTATTCGTTCGTTCGTTAGTTCGTCCATAGCCCTCTTATCTTTCCACCGTTTCATTTCATCGTGCCACTATCCCTTTGGATATTTCTGTCATCCCTTTGGATCGTTCCATTCCCTCTTTACACCATGCCACGTTCCCTTGTATCTTTCCACCCCCAAGGTTGTTTCCCGCGTTCATAGATCTTTCTACTGGACCTGGTGGACTTTCCTTTGGTAATGTGAGAACCGCTGATGTAGAGCGGAGGTAATAGAACCGCGAAAGATGGAATTCAGAAATAATCAGTGCGGTTGATATCACACAGGGGACTTAAAGCAGTCAAACGTTATTAATTAACAACTCGAGAGGCCAGCACAATGCAGCACAGCTATTCTTTCGCTCAGTGCTTCCACTACATGTGACAGGAAATTTGTTGAAAATCTATATTCTAAGCTCAAGTGAAACAGCCGCCGCTTTATCGACACTAGATCGATTTTTGTGTGCGAGAGGAAGTTATTAAGTAAGGGGAATTGTAGGAATAACTTATGTTTACAATAGTGTCAAACCAGCAATTGTGCGTGTGTTATTTCTCAACATAGTCTCTCTGCCTCACAACACACTTGTTCCGCCTGTCCACTAACGTGGTGGAGACTTCTAGGAAACAGTTTTGGATGTGGCCTTAAACCAAGCTTGAACCGCCTCTACAATTTCGTTGCCATCTGCAAACCTCTAATCCCGCAAATGTTCTTTCAAGGGTTCAAAAAAGTGAAAGTTCGATGGCTCCAAGTCTGGAAGCTGGATGTTTCAAGATCTTAAATTTCAGAGCACGGAGTGTATGCACTGTATGCGCAGCCGTATGAGGGCGGGCATTGTCGTACAGCAAAATATTCCTTTCAATAGAAGTCCCCGTTATCATGGGCTTCAATTTTTTTTCACTAGCATAACACCTCTTTCCTGGAAATGCAGCAATATAGGACCCTTGATATTTCAAAAGATGGTCATCATGACTTTCCCAGCCGATTCATGCGTCTTGAATTTTTTTCCTCAACCCGAGACAGCGGGTGTTTCCTTTGAAAAGTGTCTACCCATTCATACATGTACACTCTCCCTTGGCTCAGACAACTGACCCCATGCTCAACCATCATTCTTCTACAGACTCACAAGGTTTTACACCCTACCCCACAAAAAAGGAATAAAGTCTCGTTGATATTTCACGGTGCAAGTTGATAGTTGGGGAAACCATTTTGTAATCGTTATACTACATATACAGTCACGGTCTGCTCGATCCCCACGACCCCTACATGGGGCATTGTTTAAGAGCCAGTTTATATCCTGAAATAATATTTTTCGTTACCCATACTCTTCATTCGTATTATAATAAAGTTTCTGCTACTCAACGACTAACCCGCGTACAATCATTTTTTTTTACCACTTCATGTATAGGTAGGGCTACGGCAGATTGATATGTGAAGTATTAATCCTTAACATAATGACAGATACTACCGTAGATATGTGAAGTATTAATCCTTAACATAGTGGCAGATAGTACCATTGATATGTCAAGTATTAATCCTTAACATAATGACAGATACTACCGTTGATATGTGAAGTATTAATCCTTAACATAATGGCAGATACTACCATTGATAAGTGAAATATTAATCCTTAACATAATGGCAGATACTACCATTAATATGTGAAGTATTAATCCTTAACATAATGGCAGATACTACCGTTGATATGTGAAGTATTAATCCTTAACATAATGGCAGATACTACCGTTGATATGCGAAGTATTAATCCTTAACATAATGGCAGATACTGCCATAGATATGTGAACTATTAATCATTAAAATATCCTAGGTCGTGGTATAAAGAGATGCATTATCTAATCCCCTTGAATCTTTCCATTGTCCTCCTGGATATTTCACCCATCTGCAAATTTAATCAAAAGAAATATAAAATAATATGTTCTAAAATCTATCTGACAGCAGATTTGATGCAAATCTATATTCAAAATTAAGGTGTAATAGCCCACGCTTTAGATCAATTCCTATGTTCAGTTATTTTCTCTTGCCACTTAATGTTAAGATTGTGCTATGGCAGATACTACCGATGATTTTTTTTTTTTTTTTGCAATCGCTCGCTTTGTACTTCGGCGTAGCCCACATACGTTATACTACTAGCAGTAGTTACTACTCCTAATGAATTCGCTGAACCGATAACTACCATATTACCAGTGTCCCCCGCCATCAGGAGAACCTTCTCCGACTTCTGAAGTGCTTGTAATTTACCTCCCCAAGTCAAAGACGAGAAGTAGAAATTTAAGTCCAACTGACAGGCGTCTGGAGCTAACCTCACTACGCCGCGGACAGAAGTGAAAGTTTAAATACGTTAAACCTCTGATCCACGCCGATATGTGAAGTATTAGGCCTTAAAATAGTCTTATTTTTTTCCCCGCGTTTCCATCCTGTTTCAGGATAGTGCGGTCAACATCAGCATTTTTCAGCTGTATGTTGATTCCTAGGCTAGATTACGCTCATCAGCACGCCACGGCTCCATACTCTCATAAGTCACTGCTGCGACTCGAACCGCTTCCAATTCTCGTGCGCTCACGTCAACCAGGAGAGTATTCGGGGTTAACGGAGAAAGCTGCTAACACCTCGACGAGGGAGACCGGCGTTAAGATAGTCTATGCCATGGTAAAATGAGTTAGCGTGTCTAGTTCCCTTCCACATCAACATTTCTTCTCAGACAATTCATAGAAAACTTTGAAAAGAATGAGGTGCCCATTTCATGAGGCTGGGTGGGCACTAAAGCCGTAGGTTCCAAATTGCTCTTGTAGTCGGGAGGGAAGAGTTAGGATGAGCGCCCAAACCTTGCAAAATAACCCAATAGCTTGTGCATTCATAAACTCTCGCAGCAAAAGTCCAACTCCTCGCCTTCACGTAGCGGAACTGTTTTAACTAACAGGAGAAGGGGCGATGGCGAGTCTCTGGCGTCGTAAAACCAGACTGCTCTAGACATGTATGTACGTATATACATGAGCAGGCACGTGTATACATACATACATATCTAAACTCAAGTAAGACCACATTCTACTCTAGCAAAGAAAATGTGCTGAAGACGGGGGGAAACTAGTCAGGAGGCGCACCACAGAAATCAGGATGCCAAGCAACCATGCCAAAAGAACGAAAGAAGAAGAAGAAACTAAAGCCGTACTAATTGGGGAAGCAAAATCTCACCACTGCTGGGGATTGAACTCAGGCCACTGTCTTGGCAAGCACTGCCACTACAACACCATGTTTCGACAGTTTAATGTAGATATGAATAACAGACGACTATTTAATTTTTCCCCAACAAATTGTTTGTTCATGTCACTTCAGATGGTGTCTTACACACACAAATTATTAATCCCAAGGATTCAAACTGAGAAATGAATCTTTAATACTTGAGAGTTTTTTTAACAATTTTATTTTTTATTTTATTTATTTATTTATTTATTTATTTATTCATTTGGCGTTCGTGCGCTTTGAACTCAATCATAGCACACACACCTGCTGCTACTTCTAGTGCATTGTGTTAAATTTTGCGTGTGGATTAGCTTTCATTTTTACCATTGTCCCTCGCCATCAGGTGAATCCATATTGCCCCTCTGGTGTACTTTTAATTTACGTCCCCAATTCATGGACGAGAAGTCAACATGTTTGGCCAACTGACCGGTGTACGGACCGAACCCGCTAACTCGGCATCAACACACCGGAAGTTTAAGAGAAGTTTACGGCCTTTCGGTCGTGCTGATCTAAAAGAGTTCTTATGCCTTACAGTGTATATTGAGCAAGAAAATAAAGATTGGTGTCTGTGGCCAAGGAGTATTGAACGCATTTCACATTTCTCTGAGATACCTAGTCGAGGGTTCGAAATCAGTAACAGGCCATTTAGAGCAGACTGATTTGCGTTGACTTCAATGGTATGGGTATAGGTTGTTCATAAAGCAATGGCAAACTGCTGTACGTTAAAAACTGCTTAGTGAATTACAGGCACAAAATGCTTGGGTTGATTACATCATGTACAGTACATGCAACTAAATTGTTTTAAAGAAACGAAACAATATTCCTGTGGTGGATTAAGTTATTTGGTAAAATACTGTAGTAGAGTAAACAAAAGAGAGAAAAAAAAATACTGACATTTTGCGAGACGTGAAACCGAAAACACCTGGCTCATAAATACCATCTGGTCTCGGAATCTAAAATATGAGGCGAGTCATTAAGTAAGTCACACAGTTCTGTGGGATGGCAGGTAAATGTAGTTAGTGTTTTCCACAGGTATCATTGGGTGACAGAATCATCGAACTTTATTTTCCCGTTCGTCGTGTGGCGCTAGGTGTCTCATGCGCATGCGCAGCGCATAATCAAAATGGCGACTGTACTTACGGGGTGTACAACCAAAGAGCAACGTACTGTTGTGCGTTGTTTGTGTGCAAAAGGAATGCCTGCAAAGGACATTCGTAAGGAAATGCTTCCTGTTTATGCTGACAAATGTTTGTCCCGTAAAGCGGTGCATAGCTGGGTAGAAAAGTTTTCTCAAGGACGCTCTAAAATTTTTGATGAAATCCGATCTGGTCGTCCTGTTGAGATTGCAACAGAAGCATCCGTGCAGGAGGTGGAGATGCATGCTTGCTTGCTTGTGTTCGTTGGCTTGAGCTCCAACGCGAAATCATGTATGTCGGATGAAGGCATCCTGTTGTCCATCAAATGGAGGAGATGATTAGAGGTGGCAGGCACGTAACGTCCACCTTACAGCCCCGACTTAGCCCCTAGCGATTTCCACCTTTTTAGTCCACTGAAAACTCACCTTGGCGGGAGACATTTCGCGAATGACGCCAAAGTTGAATGTGAAGTGAAAATGTGGTTTAGAAAACAGAGCACGCAGTTCTATGCAGCCGTCTTGGGAGGACAGATCAAACGATGGGATAAGTGCATCAGTGTTGGTGGAAATTACGTTAAGAAATAAAGGGACAATGTATATTTAAAAATAAACTGGGCTCAAGTTGTTATCATATTTAGTTATTATTCCACAGCCATTTGTGACTTACTTATTGACTTCCCCTCGTACTTTTACTATTTTAAACGTTGCCATGGTTTGGAAAGAACGGTTATGGTGAGCTGGATTTCTGGAAGAAGAAGCACGGTAGACTAAATAGGGAGATGGACACATGACAGTGAAGACACGTTAAGGTTGAAAATGCATAAAGGGGGGGGGGGGGGGGGGAACTGGCAACAGATTAGGGTCTTTTTCAGTCTGCTGCGATAAGTGCTACGTTGTGCAAACGACGATGATGATGACGACGATCACCATGAAGACGATAATGATGATGGTAATGACGACGTCGAAGCATATGATGATAACAATTACGATGATGTTGATGGTGAAATTAAGTTCCATAATTGTCTATTTGTGGAAATATATCTTCGCTTCTTTGTTACTATACTCTTTGCAGGTCTAAGCCAGCAACGTCATCATATTCCTAATTACTAGCGAGGTCACAACACTAAAGAGCAGGGGGAATTACCACCACTGGTGTTGCAGTTTGAGTGCAGCATTTAAACTGGCGTTTACGGGTAATGGAAAAGCAACAGGAGGCAGTCGCTTGGTAGTTATGACCCAGTATTTTTTTTCTTCATGGATTGTCAAGAGGTTAAGACTTTAACATGGCATTTATCGTGCGTATAGTATAATGGTTAGTGAATTACTAAAAGTTAGCCTCATGTCCTTTACAGGACGTTGCAGTCAACCCTAGCATCTATTGGCTGTTTGAGAACTATCAGGCAATTTTACTTTTCGGCCCCATGACGAAGGAGTTACTCACGCAGTGGCAACTACTGAACGTAAACTTGCCAGGAAATCACCAACAGCCAAATATTCTGGGGTTGACTGCGACATCATGTAAGGGATATGCAACTAACTTTTTTTTTTTATTCCGCCGTTGCTTTGTAAACGGCCGACGGGATGGATAAGAGCCCTCGCTCTTAAGCTTCCGGTATGCTGATGCCGCGGTAGTGGCTGAACCCCTAAAGCGGTCAGTTGTACTAAAATGTTGACTTCTTGTTCTTGACTTGGGGACGTAAATTACGAGTACCTCAGATGTCGGAGTGCTTTCGCCTGATAGTGAAGGACACTAGTAATAAGGAAAGCTAATACACACGCAAAAATCGGCACAGTGTACAAGAGTTAGTAGTACGTATATGAATAACTCTTCAGGTGAAAGAGAGCGAGTAAGAAAAATGTTTTGCATATCCTGTACAGGACATCGCTGTCAACGTCAGCATCTTTCAGCTGATTGTTGATTTCTTGGCAAGATTACGCTCAGTAGTTTGCCATTGCTTTCTGAGCGGCCGGCTCACATACCCAGTAAATTACCGACGCGATTCGAACCACCACTGATTCTCACCGTCGTCACGTTACTTACGAGAGCATACGAGATTACGGAGAAAAGTCGCTAACCTCTAGGCCAGGAAGCCGGCCAAGAGAGCGAGTGAAAATGAAAAAAACAAAAACAAAGATAGACATTGGAAGCTCTCATAACAGCTCTAAAAGTAGCCCACGCGAAAATGTGTATAGATCAATCATCATCATAATGTGCCATACCGATAGGCGATGGTGTTCATCTCATACTATCGTCTGTGACATGAATCATATGTGTGTTCTTGTCACTATTATGTTATGTTTACATACATACATTGGCACCTTGCCGTCTTGACAGACGATAGTTTGTGCTTTAAAAAGGCATAATAACTTTTACCTATGGCGGTAGCGAATGTGACTGATAAGGTCAATTCGCCCTGTAAATGTTCGTTCACAGTGGGTGCATGTGAACACGTGGTCATTTCCATAATCATGCACCATCTTACGTCTCGCACGCTCGGTGTGTGACTTATCTGCACTAATTTTCTCCTTTGTCTTTATTCCATTTCTGATGTTTGCCCTCCATGCAACACGTTCAGCGGCGACTTGCTCCCAATGTGCATTATCATTGATAATGCACATTGATTGATTATGTTATGTGACCAAGCCAGTATAGGTATGTTTCTCTGTGTCCTTGTTATTTTCCCATCACTTTCTGCCAATTGTTACTACGTTTTAATGTTTATTTCTCGTCATAACGTGCCCACACATCTTGAGTGCCTGCGTCTAACGTCTCTAATCAATGTTCGGTTTTTATTTGTTCAAATAACAGCAGCAGCCTTGAAATATGGACACGAGAACATTTGTCCAAATCAATAAACGTGAGTTTATTCTCACGTGGTTTATCATCACAGTCACACGAACTATATAAAACTAATGATTTACTCAACAAAATGTACCCGATCTGCTCGAACATTTATTCCAACTCCGACGGTAACAGTGAGCTCATTAATAAAGTAAATAATCAGGAGTTTGCCGAGCATGAAGCAATCCATCATGGCTGCCTGAGGATTCCGTGGTGTGTGTGTGTGTATCATCGCTTCCGGTATTTTGGGCATTACTATGACACTATGCACTCTTCAGAATAAAAAGATATAAAACTAAAACACGGGAATTTTTACAATCTGGCAGTGATTTATTTTACACTTCATCTTGTTCAAGCCAGACTCTTATCCGAAAATGACATCTGTCATTAGAAATACAAAATATATCACTAGGTGTGTATGTGTGGGGGTGGGGGAGGGAGGGAGGGAGAGAATAAGAAAAAAAATGCAACAGTTATTTAAGTACGATATTGTTAAAGATTAGCTTTGGATTTTTTTTTTTTTTTTTTTTTTTGGGTTTAATTTCAGACATGACAGGCCTAAACTGGATATATCTTGCGTAATAAACTTCAAGCAAACAATTTCCTCGGAATAAGACCAGACAACTCAGTGGCATAAACTATCGGAGGATTTTAAAGCTAAGGGTTTTATTGTGATTCTATCGAGGTATTATGTGGTTGAGAGAGTAGTTCCGCTTCTGTGTCCTCATTTTCCCCTCGGGTCAGAGAAATGTCAGATTTAAACACAGAACCCACACAATCGGTCACATGATTTATTGCCTAGCATATTGCGCTTTACAAACTATGTGGTTTAAGTACTTAAGCCAAAGCTTAAATCACATATTCGCGTCGAATGATATATAACGCTGCAGTATCACCTTACGAGTGTGTATTGAAATATGTCAGGCAATAAATCGTGCAACCAATTGTTTGTGGCTTCTATGTTTAAATGTCAGATTCTTGCTTGACAAATTGAAAAGTCCTCAGGTTCTGACTAAATCACTCAAGTGTGGTCTCCAAAATTAAGGTTGGAGATGAATCTGCAGCACATTTGATCTTACGCCTTGATTGTAAAAGTAATGCAGACTGCTGAAATAGCCATGCTTCCATATGCTGATCGACAGCGCATAATTATCAACATCACAAACTGGGTGAATTGAGGAACTGGGTGATAAAAACTCCGTGACTGAGCGAGCACGACAGGAGGCTTCTGACCGTCAGAAATATTCCCCCTTCCGAGAAAGCGTCGGCCTTGTACCTTCCTGACACTTACTTTGGAGGAAAGTTGTCTAGTGTGTCCTTTGGTCTACATTTCTTTCCCCTACTTCTATGAGTGTCAAACAATACATGTGTGTTTATTTATGAACTGCCTTAGTGGTCTCAGAGACTTCCCCGATTGACATTAAAAAGTCAATTGACTGGAAAAGATGGATAACAAAAGAGCATTCATCTCTCGCCTTGAGCAAACCGGCTCTGTGGCGAAAGGAAAGTCATGTGGTGAAATGAGGGCTTTGTGGCGAAATGAGGGCTCTGTGGCGATTGGGGGGCTCTGTGGCGAAAAGTGGGCTATGGGCGCAACAGGGCTCTGTGGCGAAAAGAAGGCTCTGTGGCGAAAGGTGTGCTCTGTGGCGAAGAGATTACGAAAGCAATTTGCAATCCCGAATATTGCGTTCGAAGCAGCTGTGGGCGATTTGGAAGCAGACAGCCTTGCACTGATTTTCATGCAATGTTATGAGTGCCGGTCGGTCAGAATGCAATGGCAAACTACTGAGCGTCTGCTTGCCAAGACATCACAAACAGCCAAAAATGCTGCGGTTGACTGTGACGCCCTATAAAGGATATGCAACTAACTTAAATGTCAACAAAAGAGGTACAATAGAGAAATTAGACATATTTAGGAATAGTAGGAAAGAGAGTCAGAGAAAGACAGGGAAAATTGTATGTGGAAAGTTTAATTAGCAGAGCAGGAAATAATGATATAAGTAACATTACTGTCATCAAGATATTAGGTTACAGAGAGGGATGAAGTGTCGTAGTATCGAATGTATCCTTTAAACAAGGCAATTGAAGTGGAAGAAGGAGGAATGTGAGAGTTAGGACAAGGACACAAACAGAAGAAGTTGAGTTGAGTCAAGAACCGATATAACAGCACTCGGGGCGTTCCCATGCGTGCAACGTCATCTTCAACAGCCAGCGAAGATTCCCAATTAAAAAAGAAACAGAAGGAATCAGAACAAAGAGATGAAAACAAGAAGAAAACGAAAATCAAGATGAAAAGGCAATGTTTCTATAGTGCACGACAAACATATGAAACATACCATCCGTTCTGTGTTGTGTTCGGGTGACGGTTAGTCTATAGAAGTGGTTCTCAACATTTTTTGGCACATGCACCTCTTCACCATATGTGCAGAATGTCATTCCTGCCCCCTCCCTTTCGTATTTCCTCCC
>JACEFZ010021136.1:175000-182500 GCA_014155875.1 Cepaea nemoralis | reverse complement strand
GTCCTGGTGATTTGTTTAATGGGGCTAATCTGATGGCTTCTATAATTTCTTCTTTTAGTATGTCTGGTTCTAGTTCCTCGGTGACATCTGTGTAGGTCTCTTGAATTCCTGTGACATCTGATGGGATGTTGAGAAGTTGTTCGAAATACTGCTTCCATCTTATTAGGATCTGTTTTTGTTCACTTATTGGTTCTCCATTTTCGCTGTTAATTATTTCAGTTGGGTCAAAGGGTTCTCCTCTGGTTCGCATTGCACTTATCTTTTGTAGAAGTTTCTGGTTGCCTCCTTGTAGTTTTTATTTAGGGTTTCTCCATACTCTTCCCAGTCTTTTTGTTTTTCCCTCTTTACTATTCTACTCACATGTCTTCTCGCTATTCTGTATTCTCTGTAATCACATTCCTGTTTGCTCTTCAACCACTTTTTATATTTTTCCTTTTTTTCTTTTACCGCTTTCTTTACTTCTGCGTTCCACCAACTTGTTATTTTCTTTATCCGTGTTTTGCGTTTTTTCGTGGTTCCGCATGTTATTTTTGCAGTATTTAAAATGCTTGATTTGAATATCTCCCATTCTTCTTCCACTGTTTTTCTTTCCGTAGGTAATTTTACAAAGAGTTCAGTTAGTTCTTTCTCATAATTTTCCCTTACTGCCTCGTCTTTAAGGTTTTTTAAGTTTACTGATTCGCATGGCATGTATTTTCCTGCTCTTTGTCTTCTTCTTCTAATGGTTTCTTATTGTGGCAACGACTGCTTTATGATCTGTGTTTATACTGAAATTGGGCACTGCTCTTGCATCTAATATATTTCTCTTTCTGTTATTTCTTGTTAATATAAAATCAATTTGGCTTTTAGTATCTAGATTGTTCCATTTATACCAGGTGTATACTTGCGAATCTTTATGTTTATAGAATGTGTTTGTTATATAGAGGTCGTGTTGGCTGCAAAGCTCTATCAGTCTACTTCCGTTATCATTCCTTTCATTTTGCTGATCTCCAAATGCTCCCAGGTGTTTTTCTATGCCCACTCTGTTATGTCCTAGTCTTGCATTGAAGTCTCCCATAACTATGATGTTGTCCTGCTTATCTATTTTGTTTAGCACATCATGTATGTCTTCGTAGAAGTCCTCGCATTCTTGCTCATTATTGTACTCGTTATTATTATACAAAGATAATGCATACAGATAAAACCATTATGGAGAAAGAAATATATGTTAATGAGGAAAAGTTGGAGGTGGTGGAAAGTTTTGAATATCTTGGATCATTGATTACCAACAACGGTGACACAATGAACGAAATTAAACGACGACTATCAATTGCTCTTCAAAGACTAAAACAACTGAATAAATTATGGAAGGGACAGACAGTACTAAAAAAATTAGATTTTTAAGAGCTGCATCTTTCCCATTGCAACATACGCCTGTGAGACCTGGGCACTTACTAAACAAGCTGAGCAGCGCATAAATGCCTTTGAATATAAATGTTATAGACGAGTTCTAAGAATATCTTGGGTAAAGAAAAGAACAAATGCATCAATACTTCAAGAGCTGAATATTGAAGAAGGTTGGCTATTAAAACGATAAAACAAAGAAATTGAAATTTTTTGGTCACGAAAGTTTGAAGAGAACAATAATAGAGGGGTATATGCCTGGGAAGAGAGGAAGAGGAAAGCCAAAGAGAAGATGGGTGCAGGATATGGCGGATGATCTCCAGATGGGTGTATCGGATGCGGGACATCTTGCTTATGATCGAGAGGTTTTCCGGAAGGTTGTTATGGGAGCGAGGTTCTGCAAAGGACATGCTACTGAATGAATGAATGAATGACTTGCGAAGGTGTTTTATCCCCATTGCAATTAACTGCAGGTGACCTCCACATGGGATGATGATGAAATCAGCAATGTGTATTAAAATCCAGGTATATCTTTTTACATGCTTAGGTCATAGAAAGGGAGTGTGTGTATCCTCGGCTTTGTCTCTTTCTATCTACGTGCATAAACATTTTACTAATGTTTTCACCCATTACTTAAGGGCCCAAGTTCCACAATGAGGAAAAAGAACTCACCATTATTCTCTTTGTTATTGTATGCATTCTATACTTGTATGAACTCCTGTTCCAGTTGTTACTTTCACTCATTCTATCCCAATTGTTACTTTAAGTGCTGTCGCATGGCATTTTTGTGTGTTTTGCGCTCGCTCGCAGCATTAGCTTTCCCTATTAACAGTGTCCCTCGCCATCAGGCGAACCCATTCCGACTTCAGAGCTACTTGTAATTTACGCCCTCAAGTCAAGGACGACAGGTCAACATTTCAGTCCAACTGTACGGTGTAGGGGTTGAACAGCTTACCTTGGCATCAGCACACCGGATGTCTAAGAACACGCGTTCTTACCCATTCGCCCACGATGACCTGCTCATTTCATTACTATATTAACCCGGTCAAGTCACACATTTACCACTTTAAATGTAAGGAATAGATCGACGTGGCTAAGAGGTTTAAAGCGCTTATAGTTTCTCTTCTGCCCGCGGCTAAATGGGTTGGTTCCACACGCCAGCCATTCGGACTTACACGTTGACCTCTCGTCCTTGTCTTGAGGACGTAAATTACAAGTACTTCAGAAGTCGTAAAAGGGTATCGTCTGATGGTGAGATACACTGGTATCAGGGCAAGCTATAAATCAGCCCATATCCCTCACTGGTAGTTGCAGCTAGTCCACTTTAAATAGAACATGTGTAGGCTACGCTGGTACAACTAATAAGAAGGCTCTATCTAGACCAACAAGCAGCTGTTAGATTAGATGGCGAGACATCAGATTGGTTTGACATCAAGCAAGGAGTCCGTCAGGGATGTGTGGTGCCCCCCCCCCCCCCTATTTGTTTAACCTGTACGCCGAAAATATAATGAGAAATGTAAGAGATGATATAAATAGGGAGTTATATGATGCCCTAAATATCGGTGGTCTTGACATACCAGAGATTCGGTATGCTGATGATACAGTATTGCTATCCACAACACGGACTGGTATAGAAAACCTAATAGCCTAAACCCAACTGAATAGTGAAAATCACAACTTGTATCTTAACATTGCAAAAACAAAGATAAAACCACTATGGAGAAAGAAATATATGTTAACGAGGAAAAATTGGAGGTGGTGGAAAATCTTGAATATCTTGGGTCATTGATTACCAACAACGGTGACACAATGAAAGAAATTAAACGGCGACTATCAATTGCTCTTCAAAGACTAGAACAATTGAATAAACTATGGAATGGGACAGATAGAACTAAAAAAATTAGATTTTAAGAGCATGCATCTTTCCCATTGCATCATACGCCTGTGAGACCTGGACACTTACTAAACAAGCTGAACAGCGTATAAATGCCTTTGAATATAAATTTTATAGACGGGTTCTAAGAATATCTTGGGTAAAGAAAAGAACAAGTGCATCAATACTTCAAGAGCTGAATATTGAAGAAGGTTGGATATTAAAGATGATAAAACAAAGAAAATTGAACTAGTTTGTTCACTTGAAACGTCCCGAAAGTTTGGAGAGAACAATAATGGAGGGGTATATGCCTGGGAAGAGAGGAAGAGGAAGGCCAAAGAGAAGATGGGTGCAGGATGTGGCGGATGATCTCCAGATGGGTGTATCGGACGCGGGACATCTTGCTTATGATCGAGAGGTTTTCCGGAAGGTTGTTATGGTAGCGAGGTTCTGCAAAGAACATGCTACTGAATGAATGAATGAATGAATGAATGAGGCTACGCTCGAGGTCAAAGCGACCGAACACAAAATAATGTATAAGTAAAATAAACCGGAGCGTTATGTTACAACAATTAGCATCTTTTACAAGGACACAACAATTGGCATCTTTTACAAAGACAGAAACATCATTATGCAAGGGTATAACTTCATGCAACGGAAGTTTCTTATGAAAACAATGTACATAAGAAATGCATGGATTAATGAAATCAAACAATCCGACGGAGATGATGTTTTCTTAAGGTCATGTATGTCAGCAAAATAACATAAGCGATCCATACATAATGATCGTCGATCCGTCCATTTGCCATACTACACACAACGTATGCTGCCGCTGGTTAACCCTGTTATGCCGCAATCTTCGCGGTCTGCTTGACCGAAGAACATTGATTATTCTTGCATCTTTTTATTTTCCTTAGTGATGCACAAAATCGTTTGATATGGGGGTAGTATGCAGACAGCGTTTCTTTGTCATATGTTTGGTATGAGAGGATAAATTATCAGGATTGTATTGGGGGCTCGTCTTGGCGTGAAATTGAGAAATCATTACATATGTCATGTCCGTATTTATTTGACAACATAGTGGTCAGATTTATGAGCATTAGTAGATCAAAGAGAAGCGGCTGGCCGAGTGGCTATGAATGTAAGGTTCATCTTCAGAAGACCCGGCTTCGAATTCTCGGTAAGATGGGGATTATTTTTTTTCTGTCGGCAGCAAAAGGAGTGTTGAAGTGCTACCTGGAAAAACTGCACTTTTATATGGATGGGAAGTGTGGACAATGAGCAGACAAGCTGAAAAACATCTGATGGCTGTGGGAACGTGGTTTCTGAGGAAAATTGAAAGAATACCATGGACAGACAGAAAAACCAATGAACAAGTTCTTCAAGAAACAAATGAAGATCGTAAACTGATTAGAGACATTAGACGTAGACAGTCACAATTTTTGGGCATGTTATGAAAAGAAATGAATTGGAGAACTTGGTGACGACTGGCAAGATCGAAGGGAACAGACCAAGGGGAAGACCAAGGACTAAATACCTGGATGGTTTGGCCACATGGCATGGTCGAGACAGAAATACGGAGTTGATCCACGACTCTGGTGATCGAGTGAGATGGTAGAACTTGACCGTCCACGCTTATCGGCATGGCACATGATGATGATGATGATGATGAGCCAAAAAGAAAATCATATCCTGCACAGTCCGCGGCGACTACACTAGCCAGGCAGCCTTTCCTCCTCAGGCTCAAGACCCACCTGTCCTACACCGCAAAGTACTATAGGCAGTAGATGGCAGTAGGTCAAAACAGGTGTAATAAAACAAATGGATACTTTCACGTCATACTTAAACAAAACAATGCAATTTATTTGTTCCAGAAGACTTGCGGCAAACGGACAACTGTCGCAGTGAAACAGGGATAGGTGTATTATTTTCACAGATACAACAAATACTGGAAGAAAGAAAAAAGACGTGGAAAACGACTTGATGAGTGTGGGGTATATGATGCCATTAGAATTAGTTTAGTTTAGTTTAGTCGATGGATCAACATCACGGCACACGGGTGCAATCCATGAGTGCTCCGTTCTCCTCATAACTCAAACCTGAGTCTGGAGAAACTCAGCTCAGTGCACGAACTCCGTAGCACCGGCGAGGATCCTGAAATACTGTTTGTATACTTATGTATTTCAGCCATTAGAATTACTTATTACTATAAAGACACGTGACATTAAAGGGTCTAAAAGGCCAGAGGAACGACTTCATTGCATCGGGTTTTATTCTATATGGTTCGGTCTCTTTCCGCACAGCGTCGCACAAATCACGAACTCTATAGCTTCAGCGACGACCCCCAGGTAACGCCTAGAAAACTGCACTCGTAAATCGAACGTCGTAGCCGGGAACCTTCAGAACGCGAGGTCAGCAGTATAACCATTTCGCCACGTGACTCCACGTGTATACTGTAAGTAAAGTAAAGGGCCCCTTTCCACACCACGAGGCGTGTTGAGCATATGTTATGTAAAGTAAACGACCCGTTTCTACCCATTAGTCATTAAGGTGTATTGGGCATGTGCTAAGTAAATAAACGACCGTATGATCGAATTAAGCCGTATTAAGCGTATGTTAAATAATTTAAACGAAACTGTACCCGCAATAAGACGCGTTGAGCATATGTTAAGTAAAGTAAACGACCCGTTTACACCCATTCTGGCTTATTGAGCATTAGTTTACACTTTAAATAATGTTGTTGTTGTTTTCCAAACCATGATGCGTATTCAGAATATGCTTGCTTGCTTGCTTGTGTTCGTTGGCTTGAGCTCCAACGCGAAGTCCTGTATGTCGGATGAAGGCATCCTGTTGTCCAACATCAGTGTGATGTCATACAGGCCTGAGGTTTGCGTGAGTATCCGTTGTCCCATGTCTGGCTTATTGGTGTGCAGACTGGTGGTTCCTCCCCGTACAGGCAGACACTCTCCGACTTCGGAGGAATCGGCGATTCTACTGACTTTAGCCAGGACCCCGAAGGGACCTGTTGCCCAGGACGCTCGACGAGGACGCGTCAATAAGTCTTGGCCAGTATATAACCCGGCCCTGGTTCCTTGGAAACACTTCTGCGTCCCGTATTCAGAATATGTTATGTAAAGTAAACGACCCTTTATAGCATTACTAGCTGACCCGGCCCGGCTTCGCCCAGACCCTGGTGGGGAGCATCTCATTTAATTCATATAAGTAGTCATATAAGTTCTCGTTCCCGTTACCGACAATCTGTCTGTCTGTCTGTCTATCTGTCTGTCTGTCTGTCTGACCCGGCCGGCTTCGCCCAGACCCTGATGGGGAGCATCTCATTTAATTCATATAAGTAGTCATATAAGTTCCCGTTCCCGACTATCTATCTGTCTGTCTGTCTGACTCGGCCCGGCATCGCCCAACTCCTGGTGGGGAGCATCTCATTTAATTCATATAAGTAGTCATATAAGTTCCCGTTCCCGACTGTCTGTCTGTCTGTCTGTCTGTCCATCTATCTAAATGATTGAGCGGGAGAGTGAATGAGTGAGCGGGAGAGTGAATGAGTGAGTGTGAGAGTGAATGAGTGAGCGTGAGAGTGAATGAGTGAGCGTGAGAGTGAATGAGTGAGAGTGAATGAGTGAGCGTGAGAGTGAATGAGTGAGAGTGAATGAGTGAGCGTGAGAAGGAATGAGTGAGCGTGAGAGTGAATGAGTGAGCGTGAGAGTGAATCAGTGAGCGGGAGAGTGAATGATTGAGCGTGAGAGTGAATTAGTGAGCGTGAGAGTAAATGAGTGAGTGTGAGAGTGAATGAGTGAGCGGCAGAGTGAATGATTGAGCGGGACAGTGAATGAGTTAGCGTGAGAGTGAATGAGTTAGCGTGAGAGTGAATGAGTGAGAGTGAATGATTGAACGGGAGAGTGAATGAGTGAGCGGGAGAGTGAATGAGTGAGCGGGAGAGTGAATGAGTGAGCGGGAGAGACAGAATGAGTGAGCGTGAGAGTGAATGAGTGAGCGGGAGAGTGAATGAGTGAGCGGGAGAGTAAATGAGTGAGCGGGAGAATGAATGAGTGAGCGGGTGAGTGAATGAGTGAGCGTGAGAGTGAATGAGTGAGCGTGAGAGTGAATGAGTGAGCGTGAGAGTGAATGAGTGAGCGGGAGAGTGAATGAGTGAGCGGGAGAGTGAATGAGTGAGCGGGAGAGTGAATGAGTGAGCGTGAGAGTGAATGAGTGAGCGGGAGAGTGAA
>JACEFZ010021136.1:132500-165000 GCA_014155875.1 Cepaea nemoralis | reverse complement strand
ACATTACCCAATGGAGCATAGATGCCTAACCAAGTGAAGTCAAGCCTCTTGTAGATTAGTTCTTGAATGCATTTTACAGCCAACTTTTCTATGGGGTGCGGTAATCATTCCCACGCCAACTATCTCTATTCGCCTTGTACGACACGCATAATAGGTTATAATGTTACTCTTCTGGGCTTCCTCTACGGGCTCTGGTAACACACGGGAGGGAAGGCATGCTGATTTCCTGGGTTACTTGGATATCCTTTACATGGTGTGGCAACCCAATGCAACACAATGTTTCATCTTTCTCACATGCCTGTGCCAACTTGGGCTCAATATCAACTTGGAGAAGACTGTAGTTATGTACCAGCTAGATCGAGGGAATAATCACACTGTGCCGAATATCAAAGTGAATGGTCATAGACTAAGTGTTTTTGACAAATTCACCTATCTTGGCAGCACTAGGTCACAAGCTGCCACAATTGATGACGAAGTGAATGCAAGAATCTCCAGGCCAGTGCGGCCTTTAGCAGACTGTACAAGAATGTATGGGACAGAAATGGAATAAGCCTGCAAACAAAGCTGACAGTCTACAAAGCAGTTGTATTATCCATACTGCTATATGCTTGTGACACCTGGACTGTTTATCAGCGACACGCTAGGAAATTAAACCACTTCCACACAGTCTGCCTTAGGAAGCTACTGAAGATTAAATGTCAAGACAAGATCCCAGACAGTCAGTCCTAGAAAGAGCGTCCATGCCCAGTATCCACACTCTACTAATGAAGAATCAGATTCGCTGGGTTGGTCACTTAACTCGCATGCCAGATCACAGGCTTCCTAAACGAATTCTTTACGGCGAGATTTGTTGTGGTAAACGCCCAAAAAGCGGCCAGAGGAAACACTTTAAAGACATTCTGAAAATCTCACTGAATGCTTTTGGAATGCATCATGACACCTGGGAGACTCAGCCAGAGACAGAAATTCGTGGCGTGCATCATTACGCAAGGGTGCAGTCACGTGTGAGGCAACCAGGACTGCAAGAGCTGTGAAGAAAAGGCAGGACAGAAAAACCACTGCAGGAAATCCTCCTCCAGATACGTCAAGCATTCTTTGTCCACATTGTCAAAGAACATTTCGAGCCACAATAGGCATTATCAGCAATCTTAGAACTCACGGCTCCATACTTTTAACCCCACTGGATGAAATGAATGGTCATCATCATTCTTGATGGACAAACAACAACACAAAATGTGGCAGTTAACCCCAGCATTTTTTTTTGTGGCTGTTTGTAATTCCTTGGCAAGTTTATGTTCAATAGTTTTCCATTGCTTTCTGAACGACCGGCACTCATACCATTCTATTGAAACCAACGCAAGGCGGTCTGCTTCCAAAACGCCAGTAGCTTTTTTTCGAAAGCGGTATGCGTAAACGACAGGTAGATTCATTGAAATAGCTTGTAGAAATAGTTGAATGAAGTCTCTGTATCATTACTTGTATATGTACCTTGCAAGTTGCTCTGGCCCTCCATGTTGTTCTGTAGATCTCGGCCCTTTGTATTCTGGATTAGATAACCTGATAACACTTCTAACAACCATCAAGTTAGACTACCATGTTTAGTTTCTTCCGGGCTGCCTTTGTCTCATCGACTATTGATCTTTCCAATCGCCACAGTGTTGTCCAATGCCCCGCTTCTCATGTTATGACCAAATAACGCTGTTTCTCTTTGTTCTTATAGTTTTGTATAGAGGTGTATTTTCGCCAACCTCTACCAGACAAACGTATTAAGTTAATCTGGCGTATGAGATGTTCGGAATATTCGTCTCAGAAAAGACATCCAAACAGCGTCATTGTATTTTACTTCTTTTTCACTTGGAGCCTCCTATACTGGGGGTCACTCTCAGTAGTCGCAAGGTGAAAGAGACTTTTACACTCTATAAGGGTTAGAGTGTTTTTCATGCATGTTCTCTCTCTCTCTCTCTCTGTCTGTCTCTCTCTCTCTCTCTCTCTCTCTCTCTCTCTCTCTCTCTCTCTCTCCTGTCTGTCTATCTCTATCCCTATTTCTTTCATTATTAGTCCCAATATATACGTCTCAATCTACCCATACCTCTCTTTTCATCTCTCTCTATTTCGCTATTAGTCACTCTCCATATCTCTTTCCCTATCTAGATTGTATATATATCTCTCTCTCTATTCTCTCTCTCTCGCTCTCTCTCTCTCTCTCTCCCTCTCTATCTCCTGTCTGTCTATCTCTATCCCTATTTCTTTCATTATTAGTCCCAATATATACGTCTCAATCTACCCATACCTCTCTCTTCATCTCTCTCTATTTCGCTACCAATCTCTCTCCATATCTCTTTCCCTATCTAGATTGTATATATATATATCTCTCTATTCTCTCTCTCGCTCTCTCTCTCCCTCTCTATCTCCTGTCTGTCTATCTCTATCCCTATTTCTTTCATTATTAGTCCCAATATATACGTCTCAATCTACCCATACCTCTCTCTTCATCTCTCTCTATTTCGCTACCAATCTCTCTCCATATCTCTTTCCCTATCTAGATTGTATATATCACTACCTTCCCCTTTCTCTCTCTATATTAATTCCTGTTCCATCTCTCTCTTTCTCTCTCTCTCTCTCTCTCTCTCTCTCTCGTTCCGCATCTCTCTCCTTCTCTCTCCTATTATCTCTCCATCTCAACCTCTCTATATCTCTGTCTGTCTGTCTGTCTGTCTGTGTCTGTCTGTCTGTCTGTCTGTCTGTCTGTCTGTCTGTCTCTCTCTCTCTCTCTCTCTCTCTCTCTCTCTCTCTCTCACTATCTCTCTCGTACTATCAAAGGAAATGTAATAAAAAATCCATGTTTTATTAAACAACATGTACAACAGCGAGTACATCCTTAACAGATGATTAAAATCAATAGCCATCGACATTAAAAAGAAATGAAGAAATGAAGATGGATTGATGGTGAACACCATACAACAATTAGTCTATTGAGTTGCGTAACGAAAATATTCAGAATTGTTAGGTAAGAATACGTTACGAAATGAGACATTAAATAGAACAGCAATGTTAATTCGCTCTGGCAAATACAAAGCATAAACAATGCTATATATATATTGTAACAATTGTCGGTGTTGTTAAAATGCCAGCATATTCCAATATGTGTGCTTTGTATCGTCCCAGGAGATTAAACACAATAAGTTGAGAAATAATAAAAATTCTGGAAGATAATCAAAAGTAAAATAAAGAAGCACCGTCCACACCTTGAAACATATTGGGTATCTTTGAACTTAAGCGTATTCCATATGCGTGTTGCTACTACTGAGGCGAGCAATGGACTGATTTTTGCGTGTAGATTAGCTGTCCCTATTACCAGTGTCCCTCGCCGTCAAGCGAACCCACTCCGAGTTTTGAGGTACTTATTTACGTTCCTAAGCCAAGGACGAGAAGTAAACATGTTAGTCCCACTGACAGGTATAGGGGTTGAACCCGCTAACCCAGCATCAGAGCGCCTCATATTTTTAAAGACCAAAAGGCAACGGTGCGTGGCGTGGTCAAGATAACCCTGACTGCCTTAATTCCCAAATCATGACATGGTCAACGTTTTAGGCTGAACAGACCTAAGATGCCAGGTCAATTTTTGTTTAAAATTCCCAGTCTCATGTTAGAATTCGAATACGGGACCAATGAGCCGACAGGCAAATTAACGCTGCTTTTTAAAGCTATAAAACAGATATATTAGATGCACTGGTTATAGAAATATGTATTAACAGATAACAACAACTTTGAACTGGTTGGCTCAACTTATTTTTTTTTTCAAATAAAACAGTACTTCAGACAGGACTGCATTCTCTCACTGAATATGTTTTCTGTGTACATCGAGCATTGAGATCCATAAGAAAGGTCGCTTAAAAGTCGACAGAGTCGACTTCATTGCACCGGGTTTTATCCCATATGACTCATATGGCGAACTGCCTAAAGCGTCGCAGAAAGCACGAACTTCGTAGCTCCAACGACGATCCCCAGGAGTCTAAAACAAAATGCACTCGTGAACCGAAGAATGCGGCCCGGATTCAAACCCACAACCTTCGGAGCCCGAGTCAGACGGCTTGACCACTTCGCCACGGAGACTCCCGAGATGAAATCCTTACGACATGGACCAAACATGAAAGTTTAGAAATTTGTTGCATGTCCGATACAATATCCCCAGTTTGCTATGGCTGTTTGTGTTTTACTGTGCAATGATACGTTCAGTAGTTTTCCATTGCATTGTGAACGATTAACACGCATGTCGTTGTGTGTGAAAATTGCCTGCAACTGACTTCGAACCAGGTATATCGGAATTGTGAAATTGCGATCACTAAACCACAGACGTCCACATGGGGATGTTGGGGCAGTAAATATAAATCATGGGTGCTATCAGAGAGGGGCGTACTCTGGATCTTATGCTGAAGGGTTCTGAATGTCCTCCAGTTGCTCTCACTATGCATTCACTGTTGTTGTATAAGCTTCTACATAGGTTTGTTAGATGTGCACTCACTCCATATTGTTTAAGGATTTCCCACAGCTTATTTCTATCTACTCTATCAAATGTCTTTTCTTGGTCGACAAAGGTTAAATAGAGTGTTTCATTGAATTCGATTGATGTTTCTTACATATATATATATATGGCTAATTGGCTAGGTGCTATCAATAGTGGTAAGATCGATGGTCATTCTATCTGTTTGTTCGTCCTTCATATGTCCATCTTTCCCTCACCCATCTCTCCCTCCTTTCCTCTTCTTCGGTCAGCTCCATCTCCTTATATCTTATCCGTCAGCTTGCCCACCCTCCTGTATGGCAGTCGGTCTACCTCACTGCCAGCCATTCAGTCGGTAGATCCGTTCGTCCGTCTCATCTTTCTCCAACTCCATTCCTCCTTCTCTCGACCCATCTGCATCCGTGTCTCCCTTGCATCCGTCGGTCTGTCTGTCCATCTCTCTGTCTGTCCATCTCTCTGTCTGTCCATCTCTCTGTCTGTCCATCCCTCAGTCTGTCTATACGTCCCTCTACCCGCCCCTATATCCGTCCTTCTATGCAACAAACAATTATATACAACACAGAAAACAAAAACACAAATAAATGTAGACACAAGAACGAATTAGCTGAAGCGCGGCAGCCTAATGCATTCTTTTGATGTTCCCTCCACGATAATTATGTGTTGCATTATTTGCTGCGGTCAAACACAAACCGCAGAAATGTTCGGAAAGGAAAACAAAAATTAATTATTTTAGTCGACTCACCACCGGCCGACAAGGCATGAACAAAGAAGAGTGCTGGTAGATCCAACAATCTATCTCATTGTGTACTGGAAAGATTATATGAATTTTTCAGTCCGACTATCATATACCTCAACAACAAAAAAATCATGAGAGTCTTACAGTTTGCGTCAAGTAATTGATTATTGATCGCCTGGCACTCTTACAAGAGGTCAAGGCAGCCCCATGACAGAAACTGTCACTGAATTGTCAAATCTTAGGGCTTACGCAAATTCTAGGCCACGTCACAATGAGGTAGGTAACTAGTTATTTTCTTTCCACGTTTCCTACCCAGAAAATTCCGAAAAAGGTTCTCAAAATTGTCTGATGTGAGACTGTATCTGTCGGAAAGGAAAGAATTTTGTTACTGCTGGTGTTTGAACCAGAACCGTTGTAACGGCAGGCAAGCGCGCTAACAGCTACGACACATTAGTTTTGGCAACGAGTGGTATTGTCATATGCAGTCCAGTTAAGGCCGGTCTCCCTGGTCGAGAGGTTAGCAGCTTTCTCCTTAACCCCGAATACTCTCGTGGTTGACGTGAGCACACGAGAATTGGAAGCGGTTCGAGTCGTGCCAGTGACTTATGAGAGTATGGAGCCGGTCGCTCAGAAAGCAATGGCAAACTACTAATCTTGCCAAGAAATCAACAATCAGCTGAAAGATGCTGATGTTGACAGCGATGTCCTGTAAAGGATATGCAAAACATTTTTTTTAGTCCAGTGTATACACTTGTTACGTGTCAAATGAGACGCTAGAGGAAAGCTGCCGACGATATAGTTCGAACAGATGACATTAGAAATATCTGTAACTATACTTTTGTTTTTGCACTCGCTCGATTTGAACTCAGGCGTAGTCCATACTACAGGGTTGTCCATGGGACATAATTTACATTGCGTGGTAATTTATGCATGTCCCATCCCAACCCATCCCATGGGTCTGTCCCATGGGATTCCCATGGGAATAACATTCCCATGGCCAAGCCTGGCAGGCTTGTCTATGGGACATGTTTTTCTGTCCCATCCAATTGTAATGTAAGCCAGTCCCATACCGTCCCATCCCATCCCTACACTATTCAGAAAATCCCCCTTTTTTTCCCATGGGATTCCCATGGCCAAGCCTGCCATACTACTTCAGTACTTTGGACTGAATTTTGCGTGTGCTTTCCCTATTACCAGTGTCCCTCGCCATCAGGCGAACCCAGTCATATTTCAGAAGTACTTGTAATTTACGTCCCTAAGTCAAGGACATGTTAGTCCAAACTGGCCGATGTAGGGTTACAAACCCCTTACCTCGCATCAGCACACCGGAAGTTTCACAACACGCGTTCTTATCCATTCGGCCCATGCTGACCAGCCAATTACTGGTTCAACAAACTATATTGAATTTATTTGTCTGTCTGTCTGTCTGTCTGTCTGTCTGTCTGTCTGTCTGTCTGTCTGTCTGTCGGTGGGTCGTCCGTCCGTCCGTCTGTCTGTCCTCCTTTCGTCCGCTGTGTTTCTTATCTATTTACACTCATACCTACTACCTAAATGCATATTTGTCTGTCTATTTGTCTGTCAGTTATGCCGGACTTTCTGTCGATCTGTCCTTCCGTCCACTTATCTACCTACCTATTTGTCTGTCAGGCTCGCATCCATCATTTGGTCTGACTGTGTACCTACATACCTAACTACTACCTAGTTGCATACATAACTCTGTTCCTACCTAAGTAGATCATATCAACACATCTGAATATATTTCGATATCTGTTTATCCGAATAGAGAATATACATTTTCAAATCCGATTTTCATATACAAAAACAAGGAGAAGTTTAAAGTGAGTTTGAAGTAATTGATTATTGATCACCAGATAGCGTTATTTACTGTCGCATTATTTTTTGATTATTGATCATTATCATCATCATGAGGCCATGCCGCTAAGCGTAGGCAGTCATGCTTCGCTATCTCACGCGATCACCACATCGTGGATTAGCTCAGTGTTCTTGTCTCGACCGTACCACGTGGCCAAGTCATCCAGGTATTTACTTCTCTGCCTCCCCCTTGTTCTCCTCCCCATCAGTCTTGTCAGTTGTCACCAAGTTCTCCAATTTATTTTTTTTCAAAACGTTATTAATCACCAGATAGTATTACATACAGTCGCATTATTTATTGACAACATTTAGAGTATGCGAGGACAGTATTTCCAAGCCTGTATGATGCATGGCCAGTATTTCAAAGCTGTATGATGCATGGCCAGTATTTCCAAGCCTGTATTATGCATGGCCAGTATTTCAAAGCCTGTATGATGCATGACCAGTATTTCCAAGCCTGTATGATGCGTGGTCAGTATTTCCAAGCCTGTATGATGCATGACCAGTATTTCCAAGCATGTATGATGCATGACCAGTATTTCCAAGCATGTATGATGCATGACCAGTATTTCCAAGCCTGTATGATGCATGACCAGTATTTCCAAGCCTGTATGATGCATGGCCAGTATTTCCAAGCCTGTATGATGCATGGCCAGTATTCCGAAGCCTGTATGATGCATGGCCAGTATTCCCAAGCCTGTATGATGCATGGCCAGTATTTCCCAAGCCTGTATGATGCATGACCAGTATTTGCAAACCTGTATGATGCATGACCAGTATTTGCAAGACCTGTATGAATGCATGGCCGTAAATTTGCAAACTGTATGATGCATGGCCAGTACTTCCAAGCCTGTATGATGCATGGCCAGTATTCCAAGCCTGTATGATGCAGGGCCATATTTGCACCTGTATGATGCATGGCAGTATTCCCAAGCCTGTCATGGTTCAGTTGCAGTATTTTGCAACCTGTAATGATGCATGGCCATTATTCCCAGCCTGTATTGCATGGCCCAATGTATTTGTATTTTGCAAACGCTGTATGTGCATGGCCAGTATTCCCAATCCGGTAATGATGCATGGCCCATATTTTCAACGCTGTATGAATGCATTGCCAGTATTCCCAGCCTGTATGTCTTGGCCAGTATGGTGCAAACCTTGTATGAATTCAATCCCAGTATTTGCAACCTGTATGATGCATGCCGTATTTTGCAAACCTGTAGATGCATGGCAGTATTCCCAAGCCTTATGATGCATGGCCAGTATTTGCAAACCTGTATGATGCATGACCAGTATTTGCAAACCTGTATGATGCATGGCCAGTATTTGCAAAACCTGTATGATGCATGGCCAGTATTCCCAAGCCTGTATGATGCATGGCCAGTATTCCCAAGCCTGTAATGATGCATGACCAGTATTTGCAAACCTGTATGATGCATGGCCAGTATTTGCAAACCTGTATGATGCATGGCCAGTATTCCCAAGCCTGTATGATGCATGGCCAGTATTCCCAAGCCTGTATGATGCATGACCAGTATTTGCAAACCTGTATGATGCATGGCCAGTATTCCCAAGCCTGTATGATGCATGGCCAGTATTTGCAAACCTGTATGATGCATGGCCAGTATTCCCAAGCCTGTATGATGCATGGCCAGTATTCCCAAGCCTGTATGATGCATGACCAGTATTTGCAAACCTGTATGATGCATGGCCAGTATTTGCAAACCTGTATGATGCATGGCCAGTATTCCCAAGCCTGTATGATGCATGGCCAGTATTCCCAAGCCTGTATTCGGCATTCCAGTAATTTGCAAACCTGTATGATGCAATGGCCATTATTTGCAACACCTGTATGATGCATGGCCATTATTCCCAAGCCTGTATAGATCATGGCTCATTATTCCAAGCCTGTATGATGCCTGACCGGTATTTGCAAACCTGTATGATGCTGCGCTATTATTTGCAACCTGTATGATGCATGGCCAGTATTTGCAAACCTGTATGATGCATGACTAGTATTTGCAAACCTGTATGATGCATGACCAGTAACAACAATAATAATTAAAGGACGGTTTAACACACACTGAAGCTTTTTGAGTACATACTTTAAAAAAAGGACTCTTACGCCCGTCAAGGCGTACGGACATATAGTGTTTGACACGTATTTTATAAACCAATCGGCACGCCTTAGATGACCTGACCAGTGTCACACTGGCCTCCTTTACTTCCCAAAACATCTCCTGGTACCCATTTTATGCTGCGTCGACCTGGCAGCTCAGGTCAATTTGAACATTGGAATCGGTCTGGATGCGGATTTAACCCAATGACCCCGGGTCAGCAAGCGAGGGTCTAGGCATTACGCAACTGCGGTTATTGGAACACCGTGCTAGACCCATATCTGCATATACCAATCGGCACTCCAGGTACGATGTGATCAGAATTACGCTGTCCGCTGTCACTTCGCAAAACATTTTCTATCGCCAATTTTAGACAGTGCAATCTGATAGTTCAGTTTTTAAATCCGCCTCCATGGGAATTCGAAATCATGACCACCATTCGGGCAGATAAGTGTGCTAGCCACTACGCTACCGTGGCTGCCGCAGTTATACATAGTCAATGACTTTAAACTGCACTTGTTACTAAGTTACCAGGTGTTTATTTTTAGCATTTTGTTTTATTTAGGTCAACTGTACGTCTGTTTCTGAATCAAATATATAGTCATTCGCAGCCACATGGAAAATACTGACCCTAGGTTATTCTAGACCAGTGGTTCTCAACCGGTGGGGAATTCCCCCCCCCCCCAGGGGGGAATTTTAGGGTTTCCAGGGGGGGGGGGGGGGAATGAAGACCATTTCAAGATCGCGTTAATACAAGAACCATCCATCCATCATGTGCCATGCCGGTAAGCGTGGGCGGTCATGTTCTGCCATCTCACTCAATCAACAGAGTAGTGGATCAGTTTCCGTGTTTCTGATCTCGACCATGCCACAAGGCCAAGCCATCCAGGATACTTGTTTCTAGGTCTTCCCCTTGGTCTGTTCCCCTCGATCTTACCAGTTGTCACCAAGTTCTCCAAATCATTTCTTCTCATAACATGCCCAAAAAAATTGTGACTGTCTACGTCTAATGTCTCTGATCAGTTTACGATCTTCATTTGTTTCTTGAAGGACTTGTTCATATGGTCTTTCTGGCTGTCCATGGTATTCTTTGCATTTTCCTCAGAAACCACATTTCTACAGCCATCAGATATTTTTCAGCCTGGCTGCTCATTGTCCAAGCTTCACATCCATATAAAAGTACAGGTTCTATGTAGCATCTCAACACTCTTTTTCTCGTTTCAATTGACATCTTTTTATTGGTCAGTATGTTTTTCATCTTGCTAAAGGCTACTTTTGCCATGGCGATTCTTGTTCTAATCTCTTCAAGGCATCTCCCATCAGATGTTATTACTGTTCCGAGATAATTGTACCTATTCACTTGTTGAAGAATATTCCCATTTATTTGTATATTACACTGTGGTATTTCGTTCTTCCTAGTGACGACCATAATCTGTGTCTTTTTACAATTTAATTCTAACCCTTGTTGTTCACTGTGTGTAACAACCGCATCTACTAGATTTTGCAGATCCTGTTCATTGTCTGCAATCAAGACTGTATAATCTGCATATCTAATGTTATTGATGCATCGTCCCCCAATGTTGATTCCTTCCATATTTTCAATATTTCTGAAAATATTTTCACTGTACAGGGAAAACAGATCTGGAGACATTACACATCCCTGTCTCACACCTCTCTTAATAGGCTGATATTGGCTTACTTCATTATCAACTCTTATGGCAGCTTGTTGTTTCCAATATATGTTTTTTACAAGTCTAAGGTCTTTCCCATCAATTTGTAGATCTTCAAGCATCCTTATCATGTTGACATGTCTCACTTTATCAAAAGCCTTTGTGTAGTCAATAAAGCAAAGGTGTAGATCTTTGTTTACTTCTATAGAACGTTCGATTACGGTTCTCAGTATATACACAGCATTTACTGTACCCTTGCCTACTACAAACCCACATTGTTCTTCTCCTATTTCAGGTTGTATTTTCCTCCTAACTCTTTGCATGATAATTCTTAGCAAAATCTTCGTGGATGTGACTCATTATACTAATTGTTCGATGTTGATCACATTCCAAGGCTCCTGATTTCTTTGGGATTGCAATAAATACAGAATTACATAACTCATGAGGTAAATTTCCAGTATCATATATTGTATTAAGCAGACTGGTAACTTTATCTATTCCATATTCTTCTAAAGCATTAATCATTTCTGTTGTGACGCTGTCTGGACCGGGGGTCTTGCCAGATTTCATATGATTAAGAGCATTCTGAACCTCCGTCTTCAAAATTGCTGGCCCTTCATTGTTATTTTGAACAATATATTGTTCGTCTCTGTTATCGTCATAAAGGTTTTTCACGTAATCTGACCATACATTTAAAATCTGATCTTTTTCTATTACGACTCTTCCATCTTTTGTCTTTAGGCAGCCTGCTGATGTACGTGTTCTTTGATTAGTAATCTCCTGAATTCTTTTGTGCATTAGTTTCGCATTTTTACTGTTGTGTTGTTTTTCAATTTCTCTGCAATTTTTCTCAAGCCATGTTTCTTTAGCCTCCTTACATAAGGTTCTGACTTTTCTGTGAATTTCTTCATATTTGGCAAGATTATTTTTGTTCTGTCTTCTTGTTTCCATTAGTTGTAAATTTCTTCAGTCATCCATGTCTTACGGCCCACTTTCTTTACTTTTGGAATAGTTTTTTCTGCTGCACAATTGATTGAATTCTTCAGCATTTCCCATTGATCATCTACATCTTGAAATAGGATCTCTAGATCAGACAATAAATCAAATTTGTTCTTTACTTCTATGTTAAAATTATCTTGTATTTCTTTGTCAGTTTTCAATTTGCACAAGTCATATTTAGGGTTTCCTGCTGTATACTTGACTTTCTTTAACTTTACCCTCAATGTGCCAGTAATTAATCTGTGATCACTGTAACAGTCTGCATTTGGAACTGTTTTTACAACTGTTAATGCATTTCGAAAATACAAGAACCAATTACTTGATATTGTTTTTCCCTTCATACTTTACAGTTATGTACGTCTCATCCTTCTAAAACTCATTTTATAAAGTAAGTAGACCCACAAATCACGTTTTATGTGGATGTCTAGACTTGTTTTAGTATATGCTATTACATTTACCTTCAATTTTTACGTATACTGTGTAGGGGTGGGGGGATTTTTAGGTAGGAAATATGAAGGGGGGGGGGGGGGAATGACGTTCTGAAAATATGTTGAAGGGGGGCACGGGCCAAATTTTTGATAGGAAGGGGGGGGAATGACGTTCTGAAAATATGGTGAAGGAGGGCACGGGCCAAAAAAGGTTGAGAACCACTGTTCTAGACCATGGCATGAGGTTAGGTGCACATCAGAGGTTAAGGTATGTATACTAGCTCTCATTATGTCATTTCGGCAAGCCATGAAAGCATTTATCTTTGTCCTCCTCCTCTTCTTTTCCCATGCACTTTTTCAGTTGGAACTACATTTTCATGTCAATTTCTCCTCAAAACATGCCGAACACATCTTTATTGTTTACGTGTAATTATTATACTAATTTACGGTCTTCTTCTTCTGCTGCGTTCATCCAGGTTTTTTTTTCCGGATGTAATTGCGTTGTGCCTGTTTACACAAAACTGCGTTCTTGCGCCGTTAGGCCGAAACATCCGACTTCTGCGGGATTCACGGTCTTAGTATCCTACATAAATAACCGTCTCTTGAGCTTTCGTACACGTTCATGGTGTTCCTTGCATTTTCTTTACAAATGGCATGTCTCCTGCAATCGGATGTTTCTCAGCGTGTCTGCTTATTTGTCCGCTTTTCACAAACATACAACAGTATAGAATCTATATATAGCCGTTTAAGACACTATTTCCCGAATCCACTGTAAACGTTAAAATGTCTCCAATGATTAATACTTCTTTCTGGGGACATTCAAACTTGCCGGGAAATTTAGCAAATTGACGTCCGCTATATTTGATTAATCAGCAAGGTGGTTTTGATGTGTTGTAGTTTATTAACTGCATGCTTGAATTTGAAACAGAACATTTCGTTGACCTAAATGTGACAACATAAAGATTATGTTTTACTGCAATAATCATTTCCACCACCCACTTTACTTATTTATTTCTCTCTCTCTCTCTCTCTCTCTCTCTCTCTCTCTCTCTCTCTCTCTCTCTCTCTCTCTCTCTCTCTCCGTCTGTCTATCTCTCTCTCTCTCTCTCTCTGTCAATCTCTGTGTGTGTGTGTGTGTATTTGTGTGCAAACGCGTCCGTCTATATGTCTCCCTACCTATAAATCCAATCATACCCGTTTGTTTGTCTATCAATCAATCGATCAGGTGCCGTTTTCACAATGAAGGTTAGCTGCAATGGATCTCCAACACTGTCTGTTTCTCGTCCTTATTGTACATTCTGCCAGATTGCTATTTTTCCATCTCTTGATGTTATCTTCCCACTTGTATCGTTGTCAATCTCTTGCTCGCTTGCCTCCAACCTTACCCTCCAGTATGGTTTTTATGAGAGTGTTATATCTTTTAACATAGCCGAACGTAGCCGAAATATTTAACTTGCCTCTCTTTTATTTCTTTCATTTCTTATATCAACTCTCTTTTAATTCCCAGTTTTCTAGAACTTACGTATTTGATTGTTTTTGTTTCCATATATATATATATATATATATATATATATATATATATATATATAACATTACATAATTCAGCAGGCGACTGGGTGTAAAAGAGTATCAACATTGAAAGTAGGAACTTGGAATGTTAGAACTATGAGTGGGGATGGAAAATTTGATAACATTAAGAATGAAATGAGAAGACTAAATATTAACCAGTTAGGTATATGTGAGACCAGATGGACAGGAATGGGCATTATAGGAATATAGAATAATCTATTCTGGTGGAGAGAAACAACAGCGAGGAGTAGCAATTATAAAGGATACAGAGAGATAAAAATCGATCAAAGAATATTGGACTGTATCAGACAGAGTGTTACTGGTTTCGTTGAGCGGAAGACCTTTTGATGTCAACATCATACAAGTGTATGTACCAACAGCAGACAGTAGTGATGACAGCATTGGTGGATTTTATAATGATTTAGAGAATGCCTTCAAGAAATGTAAGAATTCTGAAGTAAATATCATAATCGGTGACTGGAATGCCAAAGTTAGAAATCAAAAGGATGGATGCATAATAGGCAAGTATGGACTAGGGCTCACTAGGTGAACAGAATGAAAGAGGTTTCAGACTTGTACAGTGGGGAAAAGAGAATGATGTGATTATTGGAAATACATGGTATAAACAGCACCCAAGGAATTATGGACATGGAGGAGTCCTGATCATAAGATTAGAAATCAGATTGATTACATTCTCATCAATAGAAGATTTCGAAATGCTTTAAAAGTCGCAAAACCTATACCAAGCGCAGACTGCTACAGTGACCATAGATTAATCTTAAGCAATTTACATATAAAATTTTAAAAAGTCAAATATACACAAAGAAATACAAAAGTTGATCTACAGGCACTGAAGAGTGAGGAGATACAAGTGTGCAGTGTGCCGTAAAAATCTTCAATTTCGCCCTCCTCTGCTGTTGAAGCATATATCTGTATGAGTGTTGAGTTTTTGGACGCTTTAAGTCTGATAGTGAGGATTCTATCACTAACTGGGTTATATCCCGTTAAAGTTTTTGCAGTTGTTTTATCTAAACAAAATGCCACTCCGCTCTGGTCTCCGACGTCTCTACCAGAATATATGAAAAGACTTCCATTTTCATTTGTAAAATGTCCCTTGGCTCTCCAGCGATGTTCACTAATTCCTAAAATGTGAATATTTAACCTCTCAATCTCATCACATACTAATTTAAGCTTTCCCTCATACAGACTTCTCACATTCCACGTTCCTATTCTTACTCTGTTTCTTAGTCTGGCACAGTGGATTTCCTTTGTAACACAGTCGGGATTAACTCCATCATCACGATTACTAGTACTGGCCCCTGTGTCACACTCTTCCCAAGTGTTATCTTATCTGCCTGGCCTGGGGGTCTCGCCACCAGATCTCTTTCTTATTATAATTTCGTTCATAGTTGTTATGGTTTCTTAGCAAGTTTTGCAGAAGGTAGTTTGCCATTGCTTTCCTTCTGGGCAGTGATTGTATTGTCGGTGGCCATAGCCATTGTCTCTACTGAGCTTATCGCCGCAGAGTGCATGACCATAACCAACAACAATCTGTCGGCTGCTCTCACACTCCATCCACCACCTGCTTCCATGGCTTCACGTAACCCTGACTGGGGGGGGGGGGGGCTAAACGGGTACTCCACCTTGCCCAAGGGTGTCCCGTAGACTGACGGAGGAAAGGAGGCGTCTTACATCTCCTTTTATATGGGATACTCCTACCCGGCTAACACCCTATATATCAGTAAGTAATTATTATACCTTCTCTATCTGACCGTCTATTTATATATCCATAATACCACTACCCATTCCTCATTCTGTATGTCTACAATCATACCTCCTTGTTGTTCTATCCGTCTGTTTCTCTGTACAGCTACGGTTCCACTTGGGCCTTTCGGCCTAGTGGTCACACATACCCTAAGGAGGCGAGGAATTTTTTATTTTATTGTGCTGGGTTCCTAAGTCGAGCCGGACTGCAATGTGTACCGGGAAATGTTGTAAATGTTGAAGTAAAGGCTACCGGTGCACTATTGATCACATCACACATTGAGTGTCGGCTGACCTAGAAAAATATAGGACTAACACCATGTAATGATAGCGAGACAAATTATCCTTTATTTAAATGTTTCTTACTTTGTCTCTGTAAACTAAACATTTGTCCTACGGCGACTGAATGTTATGCCCACGATCACCTTACAGATCATTCAAATAAATCAATCGTTCCGGAGTAATAAACAATGTGTTACAACGATCTTAACCACGACACGGGTAAAGTTAGAGATAAAAAGCTGGCAAAGGTGATCAAAGAGGCTGTTATTCAATGCCCGTCTTTGTATCTTTGAGGTTTCAAGAATATTCATTGCGTCTAGTTATTGCTGCAACATTAAGTCGTAATGGTTCAATGTTTGCTAATTTGCCAACCTGGG
Source organism: Cepaea nemoralis (assembly GCA_014155875.1). Lineage (NCBI taxonomy): Eukaryota > Metazoa > Mollusca > Gastropoda > Stylommatophora > Helicidae > Cepaea > Cepaea nemoralis. Next base: position 148,667 of record JACEFZ010021136.1, on the reverse strand, counting down.
TCGCGTTTCGTTTTCGATCTGTGATAATCGTCAGTTTCTGAGTGTTGAGTACACGCGTTGCTAATTTCTTCATCAATCACAAAGTTTATACAGCAGAGTTGTTTGTGTTAAATGTCTGTTACTATCACAACGTTTCGTTTTCGTAATATTTTCTTAAAGCTTGGCTGTGTATTAGATATCTTGCTATTGTCTGTAGAGTATTACTTTTGCTATTTTCTGTTAACTGTAATTTATAGTATCTTTCTGTAGACGAGACTGTTCAATTAATTTATTATCTAGTGGATTACAATCATTACAAATCGTTAAAGTGTTTATGAAGTATACTTCTTTCTGATTTCTAATTACTAACGTTCATCTGCTTTTATGAACTACTCGTATATTTTTTGGTGTATTCGATCTCTTGCTATGTCTGCGTTGTAAAACGCCTGCTATTTTCTATAAATTGTAGATTCTTCAATGTTCTGTTAATTAATCTGTTAAATTAACTTATTCTTCAATATTGATTTTTGTCATATGGATACATTTGTTCTTTACTGTATCCAAGATATTCTTAGAACCCGTCAAAATCAATTATAGCCAAAGGCATTTAAGGCTGTTAAGGTTGTTTAGTAAGTGTCCAGGTCTCACAGGCGTATTTTGCCCTTATAATGCTCTTAAAAATCTATTTTTTGTAGTTCTATCTGTCCCACTCCACAATGTTTTCAGTTGGTTTAGTTTCTGAAGAGCAATAGATATTTGTCTATAAATTTCCTCTAGTGTGTCACCATTGTTGGTAAATAATGACCCAAGTTATTCGAAATTTTCAACCACCTCCAATTTTTCTTTATTAACATATATTTATTTCTCTATATTAGTTTTATCTGTATCTTTGTGTTTGCTACGTTAAGATTTAAGTTTTGATTTTTCTCTTTTAGGATTGAGGGTATTAGGTTTTCTATACCATTCTGTGTTGTGGATAGTAATACTGGATCATCAGCATATCGATTCTCTGGTATTCCATGACCACCAATATTTAGGGCATCATATTGCTCTTTGGTTATATCATCTCTGACATTTATCATTATATTTTCGGCGTACAGGTTAAACAAATAGGGAGACAGCACACAGCCCTGACGGACTCCTTGCTTGATGTCAAACCAATCTGATGTCCCGTCATCTATTCTAACTGCTATGTAATATATATGTATATACGTCGTTCATAATCCTACCGCCGGTTCCGTAGCGAATGAGTTACAGACGTTGTTCGTTATTCCACATTATTATTGCGTTCGAAACACAACGGTGGGCGATTTGGTCGCAGACCGCCTTGAATTGGTTTTTTTACGAAATGGTATGGATGCCAGTCATTCAGAAAGCAATGGTTTACTTAACGCAATCTTGCCAAGAGATCACAACAGCAAACAATGCTAGTGTTGAATGAGTGTTGACTGTGACGTCATGTAAAGGATATGCAACTAACTAACTAATAATCCTACCAGCAACGTCCTTTACACTGTCTTGTAACAATCACTTCTTGTATAATACAGGGTGTATGTTTAATGACTGTGCAGTGTTTGAAAATATTGCCGGTCCATGTTTTGTATCCACTATTATGTTGCGTAAACTTTACAGAGGATGAATACAAAACTTGGACCGGCAATATTTTCAAAAATTGCTAAATCATTAAATATACACCCTATATCATCTCACATATAACTGCAAGTGACTCTTTCACACACACGCCTTGGGGCGCAAAGGTCATGTGATGCTAGCCTTACATTTAAAGCAATCGACATTCTAGTGGTCAGTATCCGCAGATGCTTTTATTTCCAAAGACTTTTCCTGGAACCTATTTTCACTGGGTCGACCTAGGAGCCAAGTAAATTTCAAATGTCTGCCTCGATTCGAATACGAACTTATGACTAATGCGTCGACAGAACAGCGCTTCTCACATTTACTTCTCGTATAGTGTAATCCATCCACTTCTATGACGCTCACTAAATGGCTAGGAAATTGCCAATCAGATATTAATCCCCATCTATCCATTATCCGGACAGTATTCCTCAATTTTAAATCGTCACAATCAACTATTGATTCCATGTTGATAACATGCAGAATAGAATATAACCCTCCGGACAGCATCTCCAGGGCGCACGCTTCCTGCTCATTTGGCACATTGACCCATAATCCGATATGACATCACGTAGTTGTTGTTGTTGTTGTTATTATTATTATTATTATTATTATTATTATTATTATTATTATTATTATTATTGAATTTTTCTTCTTCTGCGCTTTTCTCCTCCTCGACCTCATCCTTCTACTGTTCTTTTTTCTTAAAGTTCATAGCCTATGGTCTGTGGCGTCCTGTCTTGTGTGTAGTCAAACTGTTCCCAGACATGTTTCTACATTTCACTATGTCAGCCTATCTGGCGTCCTCTCTCTATGCAAGTATCAAACTGTTCCCAGACATATGTTTCTACACTCCACTATGTCAGCCTGTCTGGCGTCCTCTCTCTCTAGGCCAGTGTCAAACTGTTCCCAGACATATGTTTCTACACTCCACTATGTCAGCCTATCTGGCGTCCTCTCTCTATGCCAGTGTCAAACTGTTCCCATACATACGTTTCTACACTCCACTATGTCAGCCTATCTGGCGTCCTCTCTCTCTCTCTCTCTCTCTCTCTCTCTCTCTCTCTCTCTCTCTCTCTCTCTCTCTCTCTCGACATATGTTTCTACACTCCACTATGTCAGCCTATCTGGCGTCCTCTTTCTAGGCCAGTGTCAAACTCTTCCCAGACATATGTTTCTACACTCCACTATGTCAGCCTGTCTGGCGTCCTCTCTCTAGGCCAGTGTCTACCTGTTCCCAGACATATGTTTCTACACTCCACTATGTCAGCCTATCTGGCGTCCTCTCTCTCTCTAGGCAAGTATCAAACTGTTCCCAGACATATGTTTCTACACTCCACTATGTCAGCCTGTCTGGCGTCCTCTCTCTAGGCCTGTGACAAGCTGTTCCCAGACATTATGTTTCTACACTCCACTATGTCAACCTATCTGGCGTCCTCTCTCTAGTGTCAAACTGTTCCCAGACATTATGTTTCTACACTCCACTATGTCAACCTATCTGGCGTCCTCTCTCTAGGCCAGTGTCTACCTGTTCCCAGACATTATGTTTCTACACTCCACTATGTCAGCCTGTCTGGCGTCCTCTCTCTAGGCCTGTGACAAGCTGTTCCCAGACATTATGTTTCTACACTCCACTATGTCAACCTATCTGGCGTCCTCTCTCTAGTGTCAAACTGTTCCCAGACATTATGTTTCTACACTCCACTATGTCAACCTATCTGGCGTCCTCTCTCTAGGCTAGTGTCAAACTGTTCCCAGACATTATGTTTCTACACTCCACTATGTCAGCCTATCTGGCGTCCTCTCTCTATGCAAGTGTCAAACTCTTCCCAGACATATGTTTCTACACTCCATTATGTCAGCCTGTCTGGCGTCCTCTCTCTATGCAAGTGTCAAACTCTTCCCAGGCATATGTTTCTACACTCCACTATGTCAGCCTATCTGACGTCCTCTCTCTAGGCCAGTGTCAAACTGTTCCTAGACATATATTTCTACACTCCACTATGTCAGCCTATCTGGTGTCCTCTCTCTAGGCAAGTATCAAACTGTTCCCAGACATTATGTTTCTACGCTCCACTATGTCAGCCTATCTGGCGACCTCTCTCTAGGCTAGTGTCAAACTGTTCCCAGACATTATGTTTCTACACTCCACTATGTCAACCTATCTGGCGTCCTCTCTCTAGGCTAGTGTCAAACTGTTCCCAGACATATATTTCTACACTGCGGAAACTCTCTGAATGTGAGCGTACAAGTCTGGAGGTGTATTAAGTATATTGTGTTGCCTGGTGAGTGGTGTGATTGTGCAAGTTGGAGCTGTATTAGGTATATGGTGTGGCCTGGTGGGTGGTATGAGTGTACAAGTCTGATCTGTATTAGGTATATGGTGTTGCCTGGTGGGTGGTATGGTCGATTCCATGCCGGTCCCTTTTCTTTCCCATGATATTATCTGATCACCCGGAGGTCAGCGTGGCCGAATAGATAAGAGCACCCACTATTAAACTTCCGGTCTGCCTATGCGGAGAGAAGTAAATACCTGGATGGCTTGGCCACGTTGTATGGCCGAGACAAGAACACTGAGCTGATCCACGACTCTGGTGATCGAGTGAGATGACCAAAAATGATCGCTCACGTTTAGCGGCAGGGCACATGATGATGATGATGTTGATGTAGCAGATTCAACCCCTACACCGGTCAGTTGGACTAACATGTTGACTTCTGGTCCTTGACTTGGGAACGTAAAGTGCTCGCCCATGTGAAGTCAGAGTGGGTTCACCTGATGGCGAGGGACAATGCAAATAGGGAAAGCTAATCCACACGCAAAATCAGTTCAGTGAAATAGAAGTAGCAGCACGTACGTGGACTTCTCTTGAGAAAAACAAAAATACATGATACTTATTTTAGGCTAAGTCGATCTGGTAGCCCAGATTCAGTTGTAAAAGCCTGCCTCGATAGGGATCAGAACATATGACCGAGGTGGCCGGTAGACAAATGATATTATTACGATGGGACGGGGGTAAGGGTTCAAATGAAAACATTGCATTTATTTAATTGTTAATACAGGGTGTTACGAAACAGATACATGAGCCTCGAATTCGCATTGTATCTGCAGCAAAGAACCTCAATGGCTCGGAACGCTGAAGAAGAAGAAGAATACAGGGTGTATTTTTAATGACTGTGCAGTGTTTGAAAATATTGCCGGTCCAAGTTTTGTATTTACCTATTATGTTGCATGAACTTTACAGAGGATGAATACAAAACTTGGACCTGCAATATTTTCAAACACTGCACAGTCATTAAACATACACACTATATATTCTGGGGGGAGGGGGGGGGGGGAGTAAAGAACAATTGTATTATTTTTCCATGTAGCCACTACTGCGTCCAATGCAAGTCCTCCAGCGCCGATAAAGTGCTTGGATTCCTGTAGAAAACAATTTTCTCGGTCCCATGTGCAACCACTCTGGGGTCACTACTCGGTGTGCCTGAACCATTCTTGAACATTCTTTCACAGAAACTTAGCCGATTTGAAACTTCCTACGCCACTCATACACTTGCTGGATTGACAGGCATGTATTGCCATACTGGACTTTCATTCGCTGATAAATCTCTCAGCACTGTAATGATAAAAACAACGGATAACAGAGCGCTGCTCCTCTTTGGTGCATGTCAAAAGTGGGGCGGTCATCTTTAAACTGTCCTTATGATATCACCGTGTTCTTCTGCACCATGATTTCACGTGCTTAACACTTTTGACACCCTTAACAACAATATTGACACGTTACAAGACAATGGCATGGTTATTGTAATTGCTATCACACTTTTAATCTTTTCATTGAACCCCTTCTCGTATTAACCAACACTTAATCCATTACTAGAAATTCGTACTGCTAAAACCGAGAGCATAGTAATTTTCCAACCCACACTGACATTCTCGAATGTAATGTTAAAAATGCAGAAATACCCCTGATGTGAGTGCCACTACATCGAGCAGAACTCTACAAGCGTGCTTCGGATAAATGAACTCATGCGTTTAAGTCAGTAGTGAATGTGTATTGGAGCCCGTTTTAACTCATTCTCCCAAGAGATTCAGTTTCAACAACGCTAAAGAGTTGTTCAGAATTATTTATTTGTTGGCTGCATTAAAATATCCCAGGATTTTATTTGTTTCTCTGGCAACACGTGAAATTGTGTCCCAGAATTACTTATGTTGCATTAACTATCCGAGGGCTGTTCCGATAGGTTGGCTTGTTTAGTGGGCTGCGGCACTGCTTGGTTTAATGAAGTGATTCACCTGGTTCTGTTGATACAATTATGGGATTAATTAATATGTTTCCAGAAGATTTGTGCTAGTGTTACGAACCATCGTGCTATCGCGCGTTTCCGAGAGTCGCGGCGATGAATTGTGGTAAGTGTCGAGGAATTATTCGAATACAGTCACAGATGTTGTGTTCAGTAACATGGATAATGTACTTTTATATGCTTTAGGACAGGGGTGTCAAACTCAATCGCTCGGCGGGCCAAAACTCAAATCACACGTAAGGTTGCGGGCCGAACAGGATAAACATTCAATAAGCCGAAAATTAACAACCTTTTTTTAAACATTAATATAAATTAAAATATTAACAAAGTTTCATTAATAAAACAATCATTGGTATACACATTTTTACTCTTATGTCAATTTGTCAGAGTACGATGTTTGGCATCTTTTCTTGGCTACAAGTTTGCTTATGTTTGGATTAATGTTCTGTGTTATTGAGATTCTCATGATGGACTGCAAGTGTTCATCAATGAGACGACTATGGTGTGATGTTTTGTTAATCTTTACCATAAAAAAAACAGCTGCTCATAAAGATTTGTGCTATTAAACATGCTCAAGGTTCGAGCCGCATGTAAACGAAGCCGAAGCATCTCTTCAGGAATGAAACGAGTGAAAAAAGCTAGGTTACTATAACGACGGATATTCACTCACTACACAACTTTTATTTTCGCTTATTCTGATCGAAGCGAGAACGCTCTCAGGTAGCTATGATTCGGCAAGGCTGTTAATTAGGCAATTTGATTTTCACTGTATATCGTGGCCATTAACAGTAACCCAAAAAAAATATTTTTGCCTAAAATTCTCTCAGGCCGAATATATTTGTACGTCGGTTGAGACCTCTCGCGCCTGATATGACTGTACGCCGGGCCTGATCTGGCCTGCGGACCTTGAGTTTGACACATGTGTGCTTTAGGAAGTCTTAAAACAGTTATGTATGTGACTCCTGCTAAACCATGATTGATAATAAATACAGACACAGTGTACATTCCTTACAACGTACGCAAATCCGACAAACGAAAATCACAGTATAAAAATGACAATGATAATAATAACGTAAGAAGAAGATAAAGATAAGTTACACCACAACACAAGGACCGGACGTTTCCATCTTGATAATAATAACGTTTTAAAAGAAAGATAAAAATAAGTTACACCATAACAAAGTGAATAATCTTGCATCCGTTACTTCTATCATTTGGAAAGTCTGACTGGATTCAAGTATTGTCTTTCTTTAAACTGGAATTACTCATCAATGTCTTGCTTCGGATAAGGCAAAGATTGTGCGCCTATTGCACGACATTTAGAGCATCAACAAAGCTCTTAATGGTCATATAATGAATTAATTTACATTCTTTATGTGGCTATGTGGCGAATGGGTTACATACGCAATCCATTATCCCGCATAACCGTGTTCGAAACACAGCTGCGGGAGATTTGCCAGCAGACCGCCTAGCGCTGCTGTTCATACAGTGGTATTAGTCCCGGTCGCTCAGAAGGCAATGGCAAATTACTGAATGTAAACTTACACATAATTTTTTTTTTTTTTTAAGTTGCATATCCTTTACAGGGCGATACAGTCAACATCAGCATTTTACTGCCGTTGTTGATGTCTTGGCAAGTTTTACGTTCAGTAGTTTGCCATTGTTTTCTTAACCACCGGCTCCCATACCAACACCTCAACACCAGCGCGACACGTTCTGCTGCCAAATCGGTCACTATTGTGTTTCGAATGCGGTTAAGCGGCATGACGAATCTCATCAGCAACGCCATCGTCATGGAGACCGGTCTGGAAATTATAAACAGCCAAAACATCCAAAACCATGTCAAAAGGTCCTATAAAGAATATGCGATTAACTTTTTGCTTTAGTATTTCAGGAGCCGTGGTAAAGCAGTAGCTAACGAGCCTGCCAGAGGATTCCCCATCAAGAATTGTTTTAATGGCCAGAGCTTGCCGGTCGATCCAGCCTAAAATGAGAGCCATGATCAATCAATCAATCATGTGCCATGCCGGAAAGCGTGGGCGGTCATGACTTGCCATTTCACTCGATCACCAGCGTCGTGGATCAGCTCAGTGTCTCGTCCATGCCATGTAACCAAGCCATCCAGGTATTTTCCTCTCGGTCTTCCTCTTGGTCTGTTCCCTTCGATCTTGCCAGTTGTCACTAAGTTCTCCAATCCATTTCTTCTCATAACATGTCCAAACAATTTTGACTGTCTACGTATAATTTCTCTAATCAGTTTACGATGTTCATTTGTCTCCTGTAGTACTTGGTCATTGGTTTTTCTGTCTGTCCATGGTATTCTTTGCATTTTCCTGAGAAACCACATTTCTGCAGACATCAGATGTTTTTCAGCTTGACTGCACATTGGCCAAGTTTCACATCCATACAAAAGAACAGGCTCTATGTATCCCCTCAACACTCTTTTTCTCGTTTCAGTTGACATCTTTTTATTGAGCAGAATGTTTTTCATCTTGCTAAAGGCTACTTTCGCCATGGCGATTCGTGTTCTAATCTCTTCAAGGCATCTCTCATCAGATGTTATGACTGTTCCGAGATAATTGTACCGATTCACTTGTTGAAGAATATTCCCATTTACTTGTATATTACATTGTGGTACTTCGTTCTTCCTAGTGACGACCATAACTTGTGTCTTCTTACAATTTAATTCCAACCCCAGCTGCTCACTGTGTACAACAACTGCGTCTACTAATTATTGTAGATCTTGTGCATTGTCTGCAATCAATACTGTATCATCTGCATATCTAATGTTATTGATGTTTCGTCCTCCAATGCTGATTCCATTTATATCTTCTACATTCCTGAAAATATTTTCACTGTATAGGGAAAAAAGATCTGGAGATATTACACATCCCTGCCTAACACCTCTCTTAATAGGTTGATATTGTCCCACTTCATTATCAATCCTTATGACAGCTTGTTGTTTCCAATATATGTTTTTATAAGTCTAATGTCTTTCCCATCAATTTGTACATCTGCAAGCATATCCACCATGTTGACATGTCTAACTCTATCAAAAGCCTGTGTATAGTCAATATAGCAAAGGTGTATATCCTTGCTTACTTCTATAGCATGATAGTGCCATGATACATTCTGGTAAATAAGGCGATCGGCGTTATTTTGACCACATGCTTCATCGAGTGCTGATTGGTCTCTAACAATATAGGGCTGTCCCCATATATACAACACGCCAACTCAGAGCGTGTAGAAGAGTCCTTTACTTTACTTTACTTTACTTTTACTATGTGTAGGTTCCTTTACTTTACTTTACTTTACTTTTACTATGTGTAGGCTCCTTTACTTTACTTTACTTTACTTTACTTTTACTATGTGTAGGTTCCTTTACTTTACTTTACTTTTACTATGTGTAGGTTCCTTTACTTTACTATACTTTACTTTTACTATGTGTAGATTCCTTTACTTTACTTTACTTTACTTTTACTATGTGTAGGTTCCTTTACTTTACTTTACTTTACTTTTACTATTTGTAGGTTACTTTACTTTACTTTACTTTACTTTTACTATGTGTAGGTTCCTTTACTTTACTTTACTTTACTTTTACTATGTGTAGGTTCCTTTACTTTACTTTACTTTACTTTTACTATGTGTAGGTTCCTTTACTTTACTTTACTTTTACTATGTGTCGGTTCCTTTAATTTACGTACTTTTGCTAAGTGTAGGTTCCTTTACTTTACTTTACTGTTACCATGTGTCAGTTCTTTTAATTTACGTACTTTTACTATGTGTAGGTTCCTTTACTTTACTTATTTTTAATTTGTGTAGGTTCCTTCAGTTTGCCTACTTTTACTATGTGTAGGTTCCTTTAGTTTACTTACTTTTATTATGTGTGGGTTCCTTTATTTTACTTACATTTACTATGTGTGCGTTTATTTACTTTACTTTTACTATGTGTGGGTTTATTTACTTTACTTACTTTTGCTATGTGTGGGTTCCTTTACTCTATTTGCTTTTATTATGTGTAGGTTCCTTTACTTTACTTGCGTTTACTATGTGTAGGTTCCTTTACTTAACTTACGTTTACTGTGTAAATAATCCTTTGCTTACTTACTTTTACTATGTGTAGATTTCTTTACTTTACTTACTTTTACTATGTGTAGATTTCTTTACTTTACTTACGTTTACTATGTGTAGATTTCTTTACTTTACTTACGTTTACTATGTGTAGATTTCTTTACTTTACTTACGTTTACTATGTGTAGATTTCTTTACTTTACTTACGTTTACTATGTGTAGATTTCTTTACTTTACTTACTTTTACTATGTGTAGATTTCTTTACTTTACTTACGTTTACTATGTGTAGATTTCTTTACTTTACTTACGTTTACTATGTGTAGATTTCTTTACTTTACTTACGTTTACTATGTGTAGGTTCCTTTACGTTTCTTGCTTTTACTATGTGTAGGTTCCTTTACTTTATTTGCTTTTAGTATGTGTGGGTTCCTTTACTTTACTTGCTTTTACTATGTGTAGGTTCCTTTACTTAACTTACTTTTACTATGTGTAGGTTCCTTTACTTAACTTACTTTTACTATGTAAATAATCGTTTACTTACTTACTTTTACTATGTGTAGGTTCCTTTACTTAACTTACTTTTACTATGTGTAGGTTCCTTTACTTAACTTACTTTTACTATGTAAATAATCGTTTACTTACTTACTTTTACTATGTGTAGGTTCCTTTACTTAACTTACTTTTACTATGTGTAGGTTCCTTTACTTTGCTTACTTTTATTAAATTATCCTTTACTTACTTACTTTTGCTATGTAAATTGTCCATTAATTTCCCACACTTTTACTATGTAAATATTTACGTATGTTATATTTATTTTGAATAAACTATTTCACATGGGATGTGTGTAACTACCTGTTCTTCGTGTGCGCCAATCAAGATTCCATGAGTGTAAAATTCTTTAAAAATCTGACATAAATACGCTTTATAAGACGTATTGTTCTACCGAGGCCGTTAGCTCACAAATGATGTTGGATTTCCCCATGTTCGCTCTAGCATTCTTCTATCTCTTTGATGTTTCCTATGTAGTTGAAGTTTTATCATCATCATAATCATCACGTGCTTTTGAATTGTAAACGTTGAAGTTTAAAGTTCGTTATTCCCAGCTTTTTTCACACTATAGACGTGTAATACGACTTATAAAGGGAACATTCGAAAAGCATAAACCATGCGAAACAAAATACAGAGTTTATAAAACGTTTCTAGTCACAAGCACTAACTTCCTTTTACCGGCCTCAAATTATGTGTCTACAGTCTTTAAGATTTAACTATTGGTTTGTCATTGCATTATTTACACACTTATGGTGCCATTAGATCCATGATTGTGGTAAATATATGGGAAATTGCGACAAAGAACGAATTAACAATGGGTCTAAAAGCTAAACAATACTTTCAGCAATGACCACTGTACACGGTACACCCAGCTTTATGCAATACGTCTCTGTTTTGAAGTGGTCACTGACGCAGCTCGTAATCCCGCATACCGCGTTCGAAAACACAACTGCGGGCGATTTGGCAGCAGACCGCCTTGCGTTGAGTTTCCATACTCATGGTATGAGTGCCGGTCGTTCAGAAAGCAATGGCAAACTTTTTTTTTAATTCGCATATCCTTTTACAGGACATCGCTGTCAACGGCAGCATCTTTCAGTTTCAGTTGTCTGTTCATTTCTTGGCAAGATGACGCTCAGTAGTTTGCCATTGCTTTCTGAGCGGCCGGCTCAATTATCCCGCAAGTCACCAATGGGGGACGAACCGCTCCCAGTTCTCGCCCGCTACGAGACTGCGTGATAAACGGGATTACGGAAAAAGTGGTGTAACCCCTCGGCCAGAGAGACCAGCAATGGCAAACTACTGAACGTAAAAACTTGCCCAGGAATCAAAAACAGCCAAAAAATCATGGGGTAATCAATGTTACGTTCTGTAAAGGAGATACAACTAACTTGTTAAGTACTATATAATATAAAGCTGCTTTATATCTCCTGGTGACGAAATCTCGTGTGCATTTAACAATATTGTGTGATATGTTGTCTAGATTCATATTCGGGGCATCAAAATGGCACACGAAGAATTGTGAAAATAACTTAATTGATGTTGCTAATCCAAGTTAATGAAACCTTTGATCTGTACATTAACCATCTGAATCTGTTCACAGACCACATGAGGTAATTCTAGGAGCACCTGGATCTAATCACAGACATTGCGAAGACATTGTGGAACCCGGAATCTGTCAAGAACCGCGTAAAGCAATTTGCGTAATTCGTACATTTATTCAGAGACCACGTCAAGCAATTCTTGAAACATCTATGCATGACTCACCTGGAGCAATTAACGAAACCCCTGACACTACCCACAGTCCACATGAAGTACTGCCATACTGCTGCTGACAGGGTTGTTCCATAGTTATGAACTGATATGAATTCCAACAAAAGGTATTCTCGGCTCGCTCCATTAAATCAAAACAGCAATATGAACACAATTGACGAGAGTGGACTCTTTGACGTCAGTCAAGCAAAACTGCCGTTTAATAAAAGGATTAACGTGTCCAATAATTACTATGTAGCACTTACTGGGCCTGTTCCACCAGGACCGCAGCAAGTCTTATTTGTAGCTTATAATAATTAAAAAAGATCACAAACCTTGTTATTACAACTGTTTACATATTAGGCTATACGTCCTCTAAGATCCTTCTCTCTCTCTCCATCGGTCACATTCCTTGCCGCTCTGGAAAATATAGCATTTCCTCTCGCCGTTGGTTTATTTATTCGTGGCGATACTCTGCATCATGTTGCTAAGCCTCTTTCTTGTCAGTTAGTAATATTCCGCCACTGGTTTAATGCCAAGCAACCATCAGTCCAGTTCGATTTAGTCACATCCAAAATTGCACTGCCTTCTCGTTTCCATTTCCCCATAAGTCTGCCGTTGTTGGGCTAATCGCCTGCATCTATCCACAGACCACGTGTAGTTATTACAGGAGCATCTGTATCCATTGCACTGCCTTATCGTTTCCATTTCCCCATAAGTCTGCCGTTGTTGGGCTAATCGCCTGCATCTATCCACAGACCACGTGTAGTTATTACAGGAGCATCTGTATCCATCTACGAAATACCTGATTCTACGAATGGATTACATTAATATGTTCACAAGTCTCATTCACATATCCACCGACAACCTAAATCTATCAACTAATCACCTGACTCTGCTCATGAAAAACTTGCAACTAATGACAAGCCACATGAATATATCCGCGGATCAACCGAATCTGCCTACAATCAACATTGATAAAGCAAAGGATCGCCTGTACATATCCACAAACCACTCGAATCCATTCCCATTCGTCATGAACGTACACAAAGTCAACAAGCACATTTTCACATTACCTACAGCAGCCTTTCTGCATCGTCACCTCTAAATTCAGGTCACAGAACATACCAGAGAGATCAAGACAACACTATGCGAAACAGCAGCTTGGCTTCACTAGCAACAGCCAATGTCAACTTATTTGTCTTTGGACGTCAATCCAGAAGTGTGGAACTCATCACGCTGATCCTCTCAGTACTGACAATGGCCGTGGGATTAGTTGGCAACCTTCTGCTCAGCCTGACTATCGCGACCAGTACAGCTCTGCGAACTCCCATGAATACATTTGTGCTGAGCATCGGACTGGTGGATTTGTTGACGTCTGTGTTTCTTTTGCCTCTAAGGGTGTTCGTGGAAAGGCAACTGTTATCCAACCAAGGTGAGAATTGTCTCTGTTTCTCTGGTAAAATAACTTTCAGTATAACGTAAAGAGATGGGAGAAGAAACTGCACAGTGGCTAGTATATTGACCTTTCAGTCCAATGGAATATGTTCGAATACCCATTGATACGATTGTTTGTAATAGACCTGATCTTCCAGACCGATCCAGCCTAAAATGAGTACCAGAAATGTTATGAGAATTAAAGGCGGCGGCGGGATATTGACCGTATCACCCATCTGGCGCCGATTGGTCTATGCAAATATGAGGCTAGCACCATATACCCAATACACCTTCGATTATAAAAGAGTCCCTTACTTTGCTTATAACGAAAAGGGTCGTATTTGAATACAGCATTGACCTGCCAAGACACTCCACGGAGTTAAATTTCCAGGAGTGGAGTTATTCATTTGTGTCGACTAGTATGTTTGTAAGGTCTCACTAAAACGATACATTTAGAATGTTCTAACACGGCGGTGAGGATTAGACCTAGCCATTAATGCACTAATTACAATAAACAAGCTCTTTTGGCATCAAAAGGAAAGGGGATAGCACAGAAATTTTCCATTGCCTAATTTATCATGGACCAAATGATGGAAAACTGCAAATACAGATGCATAAAGAAATGGCTCCCAAAATAAATGCATCAGGCGTGCCAACGTTTCATAGTTAAAATTATATATATATATATATATATATATATATATATATATATATATATATATATATATATATATATATATATATATATATATATATATATATATATATATATATATATATATATATATATATATAAAACAAAGTGTATGTATATGTGTATGTATATATGTATGTATGTAAATATGTATGTCCTTTATTTGTTCGCGAACGGCCCATCCGATTGAGATGCAATTTTCTACACGCCTTCCTTTCATTCCAGAGCTGTCAACTGTCATAGTTTTTTTTCTTCTTCCTCCTCCTCCCTCCTCCCCCCTCCCAAAAATACGTACGTAAATATATGATGATGATGATGAAAGAATCCCCGAACCAAAACGCTAGGGAAAGGGAAGAAAATGACGTGACTACACAGAATCGTCACACGGCAATCATCATCATCAAGTGCCGTGCCGGCTGGCGTAGGCGTTCATGGCTCTCTGTAGATCTCAGTCTTTGTTTTTTTTAATCAACTCTGCTGCTGATATTCCTCCATGCCACGGCAATATCAATAACAATTCATCTTTTTATGTGTAAGGAAGTTATCTACAGTCGTGTAGAAGGGAAGAACTAGACGAGTATGAATTCGGAATGGCGAACTCTCTCCCCCTCTCTTCTCCTCCCTCTACCTCCTCCCTCCACCCTTCTCCTCTTCCTCCTCCCTCTCATCCCTCTCCCTCCTACCTCCTCCTTCTCCCTCTTCCTTCTCCTCTTCCTCTCCCCTTCTCCTCCATCCTCCTCCCTCCTACTCCCTCCGCCTCCTCCCCCTCCTCCCTCATCTTCCCTCCTCCTCCCTCTCCCTCCTCATCCCTCCTCCTCCTGCCTCCCTCCTCCTCCTCCTGCCTCCTTCTCCCTCATCATCCTCCCTCCTCCTTCTCCCTTCTTCTCCCTCTTCCCTCTTCCTCCTCCTACCTCCTCCCTCCTCCTCCCTCCACCCTCCTCCTCCCTTCTCCTCCTCTTCCTCCTCCCTTTCCTTCCTCCTCCTCCTCCCTCTACCTCCTCCTCCCCCTACCTCTTTCCTCCTCCCTCCTCCTCCCCTTCCACCTCTCTTTCCTTCCTCCCCTCCTCATTCTCCCTCCTTCCTCTCCCTCCTTCCTCCTCCTCCTTCCTTCTTCTCCCTCCTCCTCCTCCTCCCTCCTCCTTCCTCCTCCTCCCTCTCCTCCTCCTCACTCCTCCTCCTCCCTCTACCTCCTCCCTCCTCCTCCCTTCACATTCCTCCCCCTCCCTCCTTCCTCATCCCTCCTCCTCCCTCCTCCTCATCCCTCCTCCTCCCTTCTCCCCTCCCTCCTCCTCCTCCCTCTACCTCCTCCTCCCTTCACATTCCTCCTCCTCCCTCTTCCTCCTCCTCCCTCCTCCTCATCCCTCCTCCTCCTCCTTCTTCCTCCCTCCTCCTCCTCCCTCCTCCCCTCCTCCTTCCTCCTCCTCCCTCTCCTCCTCCTCACTCCTCCTCCTCCCTCCTCCTCCTCATTCTACCTCCTCCCTCCTCCTCCCTTCACATTCCTCCTCCTCCCTCTTCCTCCTCCTCCTCCTCCTCCTCCTCCTCCTCCTCATCACTCCTCCTCCCTCCTCCTCCTCCTCCTCCTTCTTCCTCCCTCCTCCCCCTCCTCCTTCCTCCTCCTCCCTCTCCGCCTCCTCCCTCCTCCTCCTCTCCTCCTCCTCCTCCCTCCTCCTCCCTCTACCTCCTCCCCCCTCCTCCCTTCACATTCCTCCTCCTCCCTCTTCCTCCTCCTCCCTCCTCCTCTCTCCGCCTCCCTCCT
>JACEFZ010021136.1:0-130000 GCA_014155875.1 Cepaea nemoralis | reverse complement strand
TTCAGATATCTAGGTATGCACATGGATAACAGCATATGGAAGATGCATCACTGGGATAAAGATCAGAATATGACAAGCAAAGGCTGCATTCTATCAATTGAAGAACATTTTGTGCAATAAATCCTTGTCCCTGAACATTAGAAAAAGAGTTCTTGCATGTTACATAGACCAATTTTAACATACTGCTGTGTATCCTGGACAAATAGTAAACAGGTGAACAAATCCATAGAAGCCTTGGATGTTGTTATAGAATACTGCTGTAAATTAATTGCACAGTCAAACTGAGCAATCTGAACTTTCTGAATGAGCCTAACTTGCAAAGACAACTTATGACAAACATCAGAAACAAACAGTCATCATTGTTGGCTACGGTGTGAGAAGACAAATACTGGAACATGTGACAATCGAAAAGATTTGTGGAAAGACATAGCGTGAGAAAATGCTTGCCAGGCTTGTGTCATGGGACGGAAGGGAGTCAACATATGAATTGTTTTCCCATGGTAGGCTAGTATCTCTATGTCTGTTTTCCTTTTGGTTTGATGCGTTGAGATAAGTCAAGGGCCGATATCACATCACTCGGCACATTCCTCTACACGCACCGTCCCATACTTCAACAACGAGCGTAGAGTTTGAAATACTGATGGTACCTGATGTGGTCTAGTTATGTGTCCATCAGGCCTGTCCTCTGAGTACTCAGTATCAGCCAGATCCTCATATCATTCACTTGGATTTGATGAATGATTTAATAATGCCTGCAGATGCTAAGACATAGGCGATTTTGCCTTTCTCTCGATATTCTCATTGATATTCTCAGAAACCACATCCTCACTGCGTCCAGTTGTATCACTATTTAATTCCTCATTGCCCAGTATTCGCATCCTTACAGCCGAACACAATGTTTCAGTGAGCTGATTATTTCAGCCTATGGTGACTCAGTGTTTCATTGAGTTGCACATTCTACTAACCGGGGGTCTCTGTGGCGAAATTGTTAAGCCGCCCAAGTACCTCTAAAAATTATCCATTTGTGAAGCTGCCAAGGCTAGTTCTGTTAATGAAGATCAAATATGTGCAGTCTAACATAGTCATGACTGACAACATACCTTTAGGCCTCAAATCATGTCAGTTATAATAATGTTCATTCATTCATCATGTGCCATGCCAATATTCGTGGGCGGTCATATTTTGCCATTCTCGTGCGATCACCAGAGTCGTGAATCAGCTCAGTGTTCTTGTCTCGACAATACCACGTGGCCAAGCCATCCAGGTTCTTGTGACGTTCTGTAATTTGAAGAATGTTAACTAATATTATAAGCATTGGTAACTTCACATGGCTACTGTGCTGGAATAAGAGACACACAATAACTAAGATAGTAAGAATGTTTATTGTACTCTTATACTGGAAGGCCCCGGTTAACGTCGGGTTACGTTCTCGGAAACGACGCATAGTGAAACGACGCATAGCACAACACTATTTCCCATAGAATTGAATGGAACGCCATGTATTATGTAATCTTTATTTTGATGTTTTTCATATTTATTGGCTAAATAAAGGTGGGTTGGAGGGCGAGTGGTCGAGTTATTGGACGTAGAGGCATTACATTCTGCCTCTTCATCTGAGAATGAAATTGTAACCTCTTCCTGCCTCTTTTCCTGGCTCCACTTAGCTTGAAAAAAATCCTGGAAAAACACACTGCACAAAATGTAAAATGGTGACGTTAAGGCAAAACTGACAACAATAACTGAGTAAGGAGACGTTCCACGACGGCGGCATTACGAAGTTCCTCCGCAAGCTAGCAAGTTCCTCCGCAAGGGCGCGGCATAGCAGCACAGGTGACGACGTTATGGCTGAACGTAGCGACTTAAAGTGAAGCTATGTCCCATTGTGACAACGACGTTATAGCAAAACGAGGTAAACCGAAGCGACGTATAGCGGGGCCTTCCTGTATTCTTATTTTAAAACATTTTCCTTCACTAATAATTTATTTCTGCTTTGTGTTCTGAAGGTTAACGTTTCGATGTCGGTCTCCGTTATTCGGTTTACAAGTGCAGTTGTCTCTGAGACTCCTGAGGGTCGTCCCTGAAGCTGCTGGGTTCGTGTTTTGTGGGATGCTCCCGGAAGACAACCCTGCGGAAAGAGATTGGGCCATCTGGGATAAAACCCGATGCATTGAAGTCGATCCTCTCGTCTTAGCCACTTAGTCTTAATTCTTGGCGAACTAATTGATTGTTTTGCTTTCGATTTACAGAAATAGATCCTACAATATACGGTGTGGAGCTGTTTGTGCGCACATTCACAGACATAACTCGATTATTCCTGATGATGTCTCTGAGTGTGGAACGATACCAGTCCATTGCGAATCCACTGTCGGTGTCTAAGGTTCAGGCCAAGAGACGAGCGTTGATCATGAGTTGTATGACATGGACAGTATCGATTATTCTCAGTGGAATATCCATCAGGTATAGCCATTGCAGACGATTATTTCTTTCTGCATTCTGTCGTTCTTTCCATTTTTCCATCTATCTTTCCTTCCAGTGTTTTTTTTTTTCATCTATCCATCCATCTATCCATATATCCATATTTGTAATATGAGAAGATAAATGATAAATGTCATTAAACTGTCATTTACTCGTTTATCACCCACATGTTTGTTCTACATAGAATGGCTTGCATCACTGGAAAAGACAAAGGTGAAGAGAAAAGTGTGGATTTTCTGCGAGGGCATGTGCGTGTGCAATAAGATGAAAAGGCTGATAGAATGGTCGCAGACGCTCCTTTAAGCATTGAGTTACAATATAACAAATGACAAGGATGATGAGGTGAAAGACGCTATGGATTCGAGTGGAAAGTGCAGAAAAACAGACAAAAGGTCCATATCTGGAGTGGCTGTTTCAGCAGAGAGCGTGGACGACATTCAATGCACAGAAGTAAATGCAGGCGGACGCTTCATTGGGTGGCTACTGGTACCACCAGAATGGGAATTCTTCGCTGGCTGCTAAAGAAGAAGATTTAGCACGTGTAGGAATGTCCCGAATTGAATTATGTTGATTCTTGAACTCATACAATACTCGTCTTATTGCTGGAATTTAAGCCCTGGATAGCCGACAGGAGAAAGGTATTTGAGATTTTAGCTCAGGTGGGTTCCCCCACCCTCCTAGACTTGTCAACAAGATGAAGAGGCCCACGCGAAGGTGGAACTCACTTGAAGAACAGAAAATACAGCGCATTCATACAGGCTTCTGTCAGAGCGCTTCTTTATATTGTACACCAACATGCAACTGGGTAATATTATGTAATAATATCAGCCTATTAATAGAGATGTGCGACATGATTTTGTAATGACTCCAGATCTTTCTTTTTTTCTATACAGTGGAATTATTTTCAGAAATGTAGAAGATATGAGAGGAATCACCATTCGGGTACGAAACGTCAATAACATTAGATATGCGGATGATACAATATTGATTGCAGACAATCAGCAGGATATGCAACATTTAGTAGATGCGGATGTTGTACACAGTGAACAATTAGGGTTAGAATTAAATTTTAAGAAGACAAATATTATGGTCGTCTCTAGAAAGAACGAAATACCACAATGTAATTAATATACAAGTAAATATGACCAAGTTAACCTGTACAATTATCTCGGAACAGTCATAACATCTTACGGGAGATGTTTAAAGATATTACAACAAGAATCGACATGACGAAGATACCCTTATGCAATATGGAAAACATACTAACCATAAAAAGATGTCTAATATAGCCGTTAAGATGAGAGAAGCTGTTTCGTATTTTTGAATGTTACTTTGTATTTCCCAACGTCTTTCTTTTACCCTGAGCATTGGTTTGGAGTCTCTTGACCATGAAATATCTCAAACCCGTGGAGGAGACATTCTCAACCTATGTCTAATCCCAGACAGTCTGTGCTGAATAATCACTAGCTTACATATGCCTTTAGACAGATGTGAAGTTCATTATGGATTCAAAGAATATACTTAGCAAGGTGGAGAAAGGAATGTTTTTTTGTTTTTTTTTTTATTATAGGTCTGTCATATTTATTAGCACATACAAATAACAGATGCATTTAATAACAAAAGCCGACAGAGACAACACTAGCTAAAAGAGTTAATGGCTGCCAATGTAGGCCACAGCAAAATGGCAGTACACATGCTGATACATTGGTCAATCGCAAGCTGTGACGAAGAATGATGGTCCTCGTCAGTAGACAAGGTACTTGATGGTGACGGAAATGATGATGGTGATGGTGATTTAAGGCCAATGAACCCACATTGCTTGCAAATGGTTCACATTGTGTGCACGTTCGTGAGATGTTGAACAGTTTAAACCACTGATGCAGACTACACGCGTTTATAAGTCAAATGACATTCGCATGCCAGACACTGTACCAGCTAATGACAGAAACACTCCGGTAACCTCCTGCTGAGTTACGAGCAGATGTGATTCGCTTTTCGAACATACGAGGGAATCTACGTGAAACGTATACCCTGCTGGGATGTAAATGTCAAAGGGGTGGAGTCGCTTACAAGTAGGTCGTACAAAAGGCCTGGTTCGATTCATGGGCTTGGCGGTTGGGTAATGCAGCGATGATATACCCCCCGTATCCCAGGAGTTCGACATCGGACGTCTAGTCTTCTCCGACAAGGGCGAATACCTTGGCGGTCCCGTATGTACGACGCATACGTTTAAACCATTCAACATTTGAAAATCGAGGTGTAGGCTGAATATACCTCTGCCCAGGCAACAATTCAAAATGAGAAAATGTAAACACAAATAATATTCACCAAACACGAGATGTAAATGATACGCTTTACTAGAATACTATTCATTCATTCATTCAGTAGCATGTCCTTTGCAGAACCTCGCTCCCATAACAACCTTCCGGAAAACTTCTCGATCATAAGCAAGATGTCCCGCGACCGATACACCCATCTGGAGATCATCCGCCACATCCTGCACCCATCTTCTCTGTGGCCTTCCTCTTCCTCTCTTCCCAGGCATATACCCCTCCATTATTGTTCTCTCCAAACTTTCGTGACGTTGAGAAAGGAATGTTTCGTGTGGAATGGCTCTCGTCGCTTCAGCAGTCACAGATCGTGAGAATTGTATGGGTATTTTGCCCTGGCCATGCGGATGTACGAGGGAATGAACAGGCAGATAGGCTAGCAGGGAATGCACCTCTTGGTGGTAGTTTGCCTATGGACAAGGGGGAGGCGGTCGTGCGCTTGTGGGACCAGGTGGAGAAGGCGGAGGAACAGATTAAGAACCCATATGTAGAAAGAATGAGCTTGCGGGGGATCGGCAGAGGTTATGGAAGAATCTCAAAACTGAGAAGGAAGACCAGGAGAACTTTTAATCAGATACCGGTGGGAACGATTAGTAGTATGACTCTTCGCTGGCTGTTGAACGAGGGGACGGAGCGCGTATGGGAATGTCCTGAGTGCAGTGATGTCGGTTCTTAACTCAACTCGACTCAACTGTGAAGTTCCAGTACCGGTCTAACACACTCGCTAGTTTATGAGCATGGAGTGAGGAAGAAGACATCTTTCAGCACAATCCTAGTGAAGATCATTCTATGGTGCTGGATCGGGGAAAAGTCTCTACGGCAACTTCTCTCAGAAAGACGTGTAAGCATTTTCCGTGGCTCTATGATCTGAACGTTATTTCTTCAGATATAAGTATTAAAATCTGAAAACAGGTTATTCCCTTAGTGAGTTTAAACACAGTAGCCATATATACAATATTGCTCGATTTATTGACGCATTTTTCGCTGTATCTCCTCAGGTGCATACTGCAGAGTTATGTGGGGGGAAATGAATGATACTGCGACTGAAATATGATGTACATCGTCGACGGAATGGCGCGAATGTGTAGAGCGTTATATTCCCGGGAAGTCTAACACTTAACCGGAAGTTCTTCTGTTTACATGGCGACGGCTGGAATAGACTAATATATAATCTTCTTCAGCGTTCCGAGCCATTGAGGTTCTTTGCTGCAGACACAATCCGTCTCCATTCGTCTCTCTGGTTGACCTTCTCTTGCCAGTCGTTGATTCCAAGTGCTTGTAGGTCTGTATATATATTATCTCTCCATCGTCTTCTTGGTCTACCTCGGGGTCTACGGTCATTTATTTCCTGTATGTAAGCGAGTTTTGTTTCCCTATTATCTTCCATTTTTTCTATATGCCCCAGCCATTGTAGTCTATTAGCCTTCATGATACCAGTGATTAGCGGGGACTTAAACAGATCATAAATGTCTTTGTTACTTCTTTTCCACTCTCCACATTGTGTATCCCTAATGGGTCCAAAGATGCTACTAATATATAATGCTTCGATACATCTGAGCAATCGATTATTGTTCGTGGAATGAAGTAAACGAAATGCGGTCTGCTTATGAATTATTTGGCTACTAATCAGAAAACGTTCCGTGGTGGTCGAATTCAACATGTTATATAAACTGTCGACTGTATGGGGGTTCCAGAAGAATGAATAACTCTCTTTTCCACCCACATTGGTATGTATTCGGTTACTCAATTAGCTAATTGTCTTTCCCGTTCTACCTATGTAAGTTACTTGGCACTCACATTGGAATTGATAAATGCAGTTTGATTTGGTGTAGGGAGGCAATAGTTCTTTTACAGATGGAGTAGGTATCGAGGTGGTTTTATATCTGATAATTGGTTCAGCAACAAAAAATGTGTGGTTTACTGCTGTTTTAAGTTGATCGTGTGTTCGTTTCATTACGCCGTCCTCTCGAAAGGTGAGATGAACAAATACTCAAATTTTGGGAACCATTGATTCTGTGGAGGTGGATGTGGGTGGCTGGCTGAGATATTTGATGACACTGATTGGATATCCATTAGATTTCAGAGTCTGGTGAAGGGTGACTAGTTCTTCCTTTAGTGTGTCATCGGAGCAAATCTTTCTAGCTCGATTAATTAGGGTCCGAACCAACCCACGCTTATATAAGTATTAAACTGTAGTCTTCCAGATGGTTCACCAACCAACCCACCTTTTCTCTTTCTTATTTCTTCATTGGACTGCCACGGTTTTTCTATTTTACTGTGATTATCAACATTTCACAACATCCACAAATGTCCAAATCAAAGGCTATTTTAATAAAAATATTCAGATATGAAAGTCAAGAGCAAATGTGAGTTTGCTTTTACATTTGTCAATTCCCTCCCTCGTCACGAATTACCATAAGAATACATAGCATATTGTTTGGGCGTGCTTGTAGCGATAACTAGGTGCCTGATGCCTAACCATGGCTAACAAATCAAATAAACCACAGCTAATGCAGGTAACTGACCGTTAGGTCAATAAATGTTCGTTTGGATTGATTGATGTCAACTGCAAAGCTATTAGCAACAGGGGAATCAGTCGGCGCGTAAATTTCATAGCGACAGTAGGGGCAAAGGTTGAAATTCTAAACATTCTGCAGAAATGTGCATGTTGTCGATGGACGCGGGCTGCTCGTAAACATCTGTGAGTTATGCGGGTGCCAGCTCTTGGACGGGTATCCCCATGCTAATGTTATTCATCAAGGGTGCATCGTGCTAGCTGGTGCGCGTGATGATGTTGCGAGTGGTGTCTTGAGGTATAACAAAAATCAAAGTAATGAGAGATATTTTTAAAACTTAAATAAATACGTGATGTTTGTCTACATATTTTCAGACATACAGTAAGTTGCGTGTTCTTTATATTACGTCGCAATCAACCCCAGTATTTACTGACTGTTTGTTATGTTTTAGACAATTTTACGTTTACTAGTTTGTCATTGAACTACTGAACGTAACACTTGCCTAGTACATCAACAGCAGCTGAAAAATGCTGGTGTTGACTGCAACGTCCCGTAAGGGATACGCAATAAAAAAAAGTTTGTCATTAAAACATCGTGACGACTGGAAAGATCAGTGGCAAAAAAGACAGAGGCAGACCGAAAGAAATTATGCTGGATGGTGAGAGACGGTGGTGTGGAGGAATATCATCAGCAGAGTTGATCCAGGTCACAAGGGGCCAAGATGTATGGAGAGACATGAATGCCATCGCCAGCTTACGAGGCATATGTTAACAATGATGATGAGTTGGCCATTGCTTTCTCAACGGCCTACGCTCATTGCATTGTGAAAATCAACTCAAAGAGCGTGGCTTTTAAATCGCCTATTTCTGACTTGGAATCCGATATATCGAGATTGTGAAATTGCGTTCACAACCCCCTAAGACGCCGACATTTTAGGACATATGTTCACTGTACTGTTGATGGACCCTTGAATCAAGGACACGACAGAGGCATGCTGTTCCTGCTTATCTATTAAACCTATATACAAAAAGAACCTTGAAACAATTCGAGGGGCAACCATGATTAGTAATTGGTGGAATATTCATTATTACTAATGATATAGTCTAAACCATTAGTAAAACGTTATGCCGAAGCAGTTCTTTTGTTAAAGTTTTTTTTAAGTCTTAAAAGTCGAGAGGATCGACTTCATTGCCCCGGGTTATATCCCATTTGGCTCGGTCTCTTTCGGCAGGATGACCTGCCGAAAGCATCGCACAAAGCACAAACTCCGTAGCTCCGGCAAAGACCCCCAGTGTCTCCGAGAAAAATGCATTCGTGAACCGAAAGACGTAACCCGGAATCGAACCCACAACCTTGGGAGCGCGATGCAGACTGTTTTATCACTTCGCCACGGAGACTCCAGAAGTTCTTTTCTATGGATCTGTACTGTGATATGGGCATCACAGTTTGTAAGCTGGAATACACCGGGGAATAGGTGGCCAGATTTTTCCTCTGTTGAAGAATACTGGTCTCAAAATTTCGTCCAATCGCGCTCATGAGATATCAGCGTAGCTCCCTGTCGGCTGCACTAACTCGCCTGCTTTGATGTAGTGTTGCCAACAGGATCTTCAATAATTAATCAAAAGTATAAACAACATAAGTCATGATTATGGATTGGCTGTTAATGTAATCAACACAACAAAAGTAATAATTGGCTAGGCAATGAGAAGAAATAAATTGGAGAACATTATCAGAAGACAAAAACTGGAACATGGTGTGACAACCGGAAGGATTTGAGGAAAGAGAGATAGAGGAAGACAGCGAGAGAAAATTCTTGACAGTCTTGCGACATGGCACGGAAGGGAGCCAACACATGAATCGATCCATGCCGTCGGAGATCGCAATTTGTGGAGAAGCATGGTCGCCCACGCCAGCCGGCAAGACACAGGGTGATAATAACGTTTAAGACAAAGCTGGTGCAGAACAGTGTCACTTTACTAATGAATTGGAAACAATATGAATTGGAAACAAAGATCATATTGTTATATCCTGCTGCAGCGCTGCTTTTTTCTTTCTATTCCATATCACTTTACTAAGCATACTCCTTGAGTATGCTTAGTAAAGTGGAGAAAGGAATGTTTCGTGTGGAATGGCTTGCCTCGCTTCAGATGTCATAGATTGCGAGAATTGTGTATATTTTCTGCCCTGGCCATGTGGGAGTGCGTGAGAATAAACAGGCCGATAGGCTAGCAGAGAATGCCCTTCTTGGTGGTAGATTACCTATGGACAAAGTAGAGATGGTGGGACCAGGTGGAGAAGGCGTGGGGACAGACTGAGAACCCGTATGTGGAAAAAATGAGATTGCGGGGGATCGGCAGGGGTTCTGGAAGAATCTCAAAACCGAGGGAAGACCAGGAGAACTTTCAATCAGATAGCGGTGGGAACGATTAGAAGTATGATTCTTCGCTGGCTGTTGAACGAGGAGACGGAGCGCGTATAGGAATGTCCATGATGGATGGGATGGAGTGCAGTGATGTCAGTTATAAGCTCAACTCAACTCAGCGTGTAATATTCTTTCTTCTTTCTTTTTTAGCATATCCTTTACAGGACTTAGCTGTCAACACCAGCATCTTTCAGCTGTATGTTGATCTCTTTGCAAGATTACGCTCAGTAGTTTGCCATTGCTTTCTGAGCGGCCGGCTCAGTATCCCGCAAGTCACGAGCGGGGGTCGAACCGCCTCAGCTCTCGCTCCGCCACGAGACTCTGCGTGATAAACGGGATTACAGAGAGAAAGTGTTGTAACCCCACAGCCAGAGAGACCGGCAGCGTGTAATATGGCCGAAGTATTTCAGTTTGCAAGACGTGATACTCTTCACGGGTGTTTTCTTTGATAACTAATACTAAACAACTTTCTTTTTCAGTTACTTTTGTGACACTGTTCTGCATCAGCCTTGTCTGGACAGCACCAGTGGCGCGACGACAAACTGGGGAAATCTGGAGATCTACGTGGAGATGCCTCTGACCGTATTGTCCATCCTAGCCATTGCAGTCTGCTACAGTCTCATCGTCATAATTTTAAGGCAACAGCGAAAGAAAATGGCAGGCCACCTAAAGACCAAGATGAATCAAATTATGCCTGTAGACACCAGCAAGATGTCACAAATACAGTTAAACAATGGAAGCAAGGTAGAGATATCGGAAGCCAAAGAGAAAACAAGCAACATTAATCTTAACAGTACGCAAGACGTTCCACGGCAGAGTCATGTAACCGCGACTGTCAAGGGTGAATGTAATGTTAGTGTTAGTGATTGTGTAGTTAAGAATGAAAAATATTCAGATAATGTAAAAACTGACAAAGCAGATGATAAAGATAATCACAATACTAAATTACACATCAGTATTACAGATTTAAACAAGGTGAAAGCAGACGGTATCGAAAATAACAATACAGAAGTTCCTCAACAATTAAATAATAATTCTGTCAGCAGTGATATTAACAGTAATATGAGAAAGCAAAATGCGAGTCATGAAGATATAAACAACATCAGTGAGAATGTAGAAAACATCAACTATGGATTGCACTGTTGCAGCACTGAGAATAAAAGAAAGATGTCGACTTCATCAAGATCGCCCCTGATTATCAACTCCGATGACATTGTCACAGAGAGCAATGACTGTCTCTGTGAAGATGCCAAAGGAAGTCCAGAGAGTCATGTAGTAAACGATACCAATACGGCTACAACGCACACCATTACACACTCCACACACTCTACTGTTGAAGGTAGTCAAGCACATCCGTCTCTACAAGGTCCCAAGCAATCAGTCAAGGGTGGAACATACTCTCTGGCAGACTTTGTGGTAACAGAATCTGCTACCGAACTAACACACAATGTCTCTAGCATACCTCAAAGAGACCCGTCTGGTCAGACTCACATCCAGAGATTGATGACTGTGCAGTTGAATCTTACTAATGATAATGGACATACCTTTGAAGTGACGAGTGGTCAGCCTTCTCTTTCTTTACAGTCATCCGATAGATATCATGAAATTCAACACTCCATAGGACAAGGGAAACAAAGACAATCTTTCCTAAGCAGAGCTACGGCGAGCAATCCCAAGGCATCACCTCGGCTAAGAAATATTCATTCTCAGAGACTGCAGTCAGTAATTGCTTTCTTACATGCAGGTGAGCCTTCACGTGCCAAGAACAAACTATCCAGCAAGAATACATTGTACTGCTCTGGCATACCAACAGATTTTAAAGTTACCTCTGTCTCAGAGGACACAGATCATAACCAGAGTCAGGTGCCCAATCTTAGCAAAGCAGAAAACCCTCGCACAGATCAGCCTATACATTTAACAAATGATAATCCTGTAACGCCATCGGCTATCTATCTGAACTCCCATTCTCCAAGTTCCTTGTCAGACTACACTCATTACTCTTCTACAAATACAACCCTCCAAACTTCAGTCGACAGTGACTTAGGCAATGCCCAAGAACATCTTCTTCAAATCTCCAACAAAGACACTGGTTCTGTAACGATGCGATGTGAGCGTAGTACTGATAATCGTTGTTCAGACGACATGTCTACATGTAACAACATTCCGTCTATACCAGAGATACAACCCTCTGATCGACAACAACAACCATCACAGTTAGCAACGAATCGCATCAATTCACCGTCTCACCAACAAGTCAACGAACACACTGAGACAAAAGATTATATATCAATGCCAGAAATTTCCATAGTAGATACTTTAAAACAAGACATTCCAATCTCCGTCGACATCAATCACCAGACACATTCGTGTGAACAAAAAATCATACCAACTGATAAAAGCAACGATAAAGGACAAGACAAAAGTCCTCACGTCACAGAAGGCAGCAAACATGTAGAGATCGTAGACATGGATGGAACAGTCCACCTACAAATAGTCAACTCACAAAATACAGCACCAATAGAGGGGGCTGTCTGTCTCATGAACCCACGAAATAAAGAACAAGGAAAAAGACGAGTTGAACTAAAGGCAGCCATGAAAGTCGGACTTATCGTCTGTTGTTTCGCGTGCCTGTGGATGCCACTTCCGCTGTCCGTGTGTATTTTACGGGGAACTTCCTGTTGGACCGATTCAATGAAGGTCGACATGCTAGCGGTCTTTTCCTCATTGGCTACCAGCACCGCGGCCATCGATCCGATCCTCTACGGGCTGCTAAATCCTCAAATCCGCAGTGCTTTACAAGCGACGTTGTATAAAATTAGAAGAAAAGTTATCTACTACTGCACAAAATGAGAATACATTCATATGTATGCAGCAACACACAAAAGTTATAAGAGAAGTGGTAGATTATCGGCTAGACAGCTTAATGCCGGCACGATGGTCATGGATCTTTAATCTAAATCGAGGCGGATTTTAACAATTAATCTGGACGTTCAGGTCGACCTAGTCAAAAAATGGTATCAGAAAATGTCTGGAGAAGTGAACGCGGCAGCTTGAGATTAATTACGTCATCCCTGAAATGCTGATTGGTGTATAATATATGGCACTAGCATCAAATGTCATAAAAGCGTGTAAAATGCGCGTTACTGTTTATATAAAGTAAAGAGAGTAAGTTGAAATTAGAGGGTACACTAAACAGTATCAGAAAAGAAATATGGCTGCACATCGGGATTTGAATCCACTCAAACCACATGACGATAGTGCCTAGCTGAATGAACAAGCAAAACATCGTTTTCATGTTATTGCTAGCGATCAATCCAACACGTCTATCCAATAGTTATGCATATACGTTTCTTTTCAAACTGAATACCAGACTTATTATTTTTAATGCATTTACTTTACAAACACGATACGTCTTGAGAACTTCACAATGTCGTGTTCTTCTTCGTGTTGTAAGTAATTTGTTAACACTGTATTTTGTTAGCACATCGGATTTTATTGTACTGACATGTTTGTAACCAAAACATCTTAAGACTAAAGATCACGCGACAAAAAATGCTTATTTCAGTACAACGCTTTTCTTTAAATAGATGACGTTAGTTAGTTAGTTAGTTAATCGCAGTTCCAACTTCACAGCAACGGGTCGTCCCCATTATGCTCCGTTCCTGTGCCAGTGAATATCATACAAAACGCTCCCCACTGCCCAATGTGAAAAGTGAAAGTAGTCTCGACAAACAACAGCCCGCACAGATGCACTGTGCATAATGCCGCCGCCAGAATGTCAACACAATAGTCCCCCACAAAACACCCAGTTCATTTCTGATGAAATCTGCAGCCATTTTCCCATCTGGATGTTTCCTAGATGTTCACCCACACATTCCACGAAATACAGTTCATCGTCGATGGCAGTGGCAGTCAACCAGAAGCCCAGCAGCCACGCATTTCTGCATAAGGCAAAAACCGGTCAACTCTGGGACATAGCCATCTGCCATCACTCCGAACATGCAGTCACGTTCCAAAAAACATCGGGCAGATTCAAAAGCACTTCACACGAAACTCACAGCTCACAGTGTCGCACCACGCACTCAGTAGCAGGGCGACGTGTTCTGTGGTAACTGTCATAATAAGAAGAAGGGGTGGAAGTGCAGGAGGAGGAGAGAAGAAGAAGATGATGAGGAGAGGGTGGCGGAGGAAGACGGAAAGAAAAATGAGAAGAGGAGGAGACGACAGCAGTAGCAGGAAAAGAAGAAGAACGAACGAACGAACTTTATATTCAAAGGGTCATAAATTGGGCACGCAGGCCCGTCTTACATTCGAGCCTTCCAATTACTCATCATTCGTTCATAAGTTATATATTGTGTATGTTACATTCACATAGGATAAATAACACATTGTCAAATGAATGTTGTAAACATAGCAGTGCATCTTACTATGTTATGCGATAGGCAGGCAGACACGTACACACACAGACACACACACACACACACACACACACACACACACACACACACACACACACACACATGCATAAGACGCATACATACATACGTGCATAAAAATTTACATCATTTACACAAACTCTCACAGTTATGCACCCACTCAATAACTCACAAATGCACACTCCCTCGCATACACACAAACTCACTCACAATCACAAACTCACTAATAAAAGTTTACTTATAAGTAGTTATAAATGTGCAAAACGAGTCGAATTTGCCGGAGCCTCCGGCAATTGACCTTGACCTCGGCTGATTTTCACTCCCCCTCGGTCATGAAGTTGGGTAAGGGGTGGGTAAGGGGTGGTATGTAGGGGAGATATTTAACTCTTATGTTTTGGGTTGTGTAGTAAACATGTGTGTACCACATAATCAACATGAAGCACCCTTTTGCAGTGGTTAACAAGAAAAATCATTCATACCACTAAAAAACCAAACAAGAGTTCGTTTTCATAACTTTTTATTTTTCATCATATTTCCAATAGTGTGTAGAAGAGTCAAACCATTTTCATTGACAAAGTACATTCATTTTTATTGGTCGTGACAAACGTGACATTGAGTCTTTTATATAGCCATTTCATATATATGACCACTTCAATAGAACATATAGACACCAAACATTAGAAAACATATATACATAAGTACACTAGGACGTGTTATATGTCTAGGGGTGATGTAGTGACCTTGTCTTTGTGAACTTGACGTTTTATGTAGAAATAGGATAGCGAGTTTCTGTGTTGTGTGTATGTATATACAGAAGAGTCTTGTGTTTTGAAGCCTATATTGCTTCCCCCACTCGCTGTCTGTGTGTCAAGTACATCTAAAAATGTTTGTCTGTCTAGGTGTGCGTTGTGGTGTTTGGTGAGGCCCTTTGTGCTTGTTTTATTGTAGTCTCCGAAACAATGGTATGTTTTACTACATAAGGATACCATTCCATCCCCTTCGTATTCTAACTTGAAAAGACCAGGGGTTCTCTTTTCATAGGCTTTGATAGTCTGGCAATCCTTACAGGTATCAGTACTAACTTTATGTTCAGAGCAGGTTTCAGACGGGAACCACTGATTATAGACTCTATCATACTCTGTTCTAAGGTATGGTCTAACTGCTTCCGCTAGGTTAGGTGTGCTAAGCACTAAGTAAAGAGAGTCAGTGTCCATTTCGCATAATTGGAAATCCTCCCTGTCTAAAAATTTATCTAAAAAGTCATAGTAGAAAGCCAACATTCTTAATTTGGCATACTGATAAACGAAGAATCCAATCTGTAGAGGTAAATCCCAGACTGTTGTCTTTTTCCCTTTTACTACTTCAAATATGTCTTCGGTCAGGGGTGTCATCTTCTTAAATAAGGGATTATTTATTAACTTGGTTGTGTCTTCACCCTTACAATAGGAAACATTGGTGTGCTTGGCCTTATTGGTTAGAGTTTTGCCGTATGCAGCATTCCCCAATAATTTCATGGTTTCTGCCTTAACGGTAGAGGTTGTATTACTGTCACCTTCTCTTCTGGCATCAGAAACCATATCACCAAATTCTTGGAAGCAGCTAACTGGCTTATATTCAATGATTTGGTACACATGGGTGACCTCTAGCCCATGTTCCAGATACCATTTTAATAATGGCGTGGCTAACATGATCTTTTCTCCGATATAGCTACCTATAAGTGTCCGTCTGGCACTTGACAGCAGTTTATGGGACTGGGCGTACTCACACATAAACTTACCTATATGCTCTCTGCCCACTTCAATATTTTTGAATATTGGTGTCATCTCTGAGAATTGCGCTTTGTATTTGTCTGGCACATGGATATCACACTCTATCAACCCAAACAAACTCTCAGCTCTTACAGCCTTTAGAATCCTTTCTTTGTTAATGGTCTTTTTATTATGCCATGGTTTGACATATGGGAATCTGCCCTTGACAAAACCCTTAACGTCACTATTGGTCTTTTTAAGGTTCCGCCACTCACATTCCCACATTTCTACTACTTTAACTTTCACCTCGTTAACCAAGTAGTCGTGAATGTCACAGGTGTTGTCATATAGTTCTGTCAGAGGTATCTTATTTACTGGATTTATGTCAATACCATGAGTCAGGGGACAGTCTGGGTGACCATGGAATAGACATCCGTGAAACTGATACACGGTTGTATTCACCCTATCCCAACCATCTACTCTAATATGACGCGGGCCCAGAGACATCTCTCGCCCATTGAATTGTGTCCTCAACTCTATATTCTCACTATGCTCTATCCACGCTAGCCACTCTCTGCACTGAACAGTGTAAAATCTACCCTTATGAGTCTTGAACTCATCTTCTGCCTTTCGAATGACAGGAAAACCCGTGGGCATCTTTTGCATTAGAGCCCACAGGTAGAGAGCGTTAGCGTCATACCCTTTCAAACTCTTAACAAGCTTACCCCCTCTGATGCGTGTCTGACCAATCTCATGGTACCTATGAAAGATTATGGACGGCCCTCCTACAATATTGTCTCTAAGTGTTTTGTGCAGGTCTTTCTCGTTCTCAGAACATAGTGAAAACAGTACGTTTTTGGGCAGAGTCCTAAAAAGATATTTTAAGGTTACTCCGGGGACGGAAATGGCATCCTTACACATGTCTACACCTAAATCCTTGTAGAAGGTAACCTGTTTATCTAATGCCTTAATAAAAGGCTGTACATCTTTGTTATTATACCACACTAGAAAGTCTTCTAATGTGGTCATCTTATTTTCTACCCACAATTTCTGACACTCTTTATACTCTGTCTCAGTAATATTACAATTTCTTAGTTTTGAAAAGAATGCCTCGTGTGGGGGTAACTGTGTTTCTTTTAGTTTTTCTAGATTAGTTATAAACTCATAAGGGAAATTTCCCTTAGTTTCTTTAATTTTGTAAGCGGCTAGGTACTTTGAGTAGTTGAAACCTGGCGCTAAATAGTTACTGATATCAAGAAACTTCAATTGATCTGTGGCAATACATATAAAATTATTGTTTCTCTTGACAACAAAATTACACGACACTTCCTCCGATTTTATGAAATAAGAAAATAAGTATGGCTTGATGAGGTTCATATCGTACTTTCCAGAGTTGAACCCCAGGACCGGTAGCGCTTTCAAGTACGCATCGAACCTACCAATTAAAGTGCTCTCATTTTTCTCCTCTAGTGCAGTGTACACATCTTCGAACTTAGCATGCAGTTCTGAATACGCCGCATCAGCGATTCGGGTCAAATGATCAAGCATCCTATTCACCAGATCTTGAGGATCACCCACTGTGATGAAGCATACCGGGGCCTCGAACCCAGGTACGTTGGAGGCGACTGAGCACGACATGGGAACATTTTTTGCTAAAAATGTTGTTGAATTACTATCACTAGGAAGGTTTGAAGCCTCAAAGAAGCATTCAAAATCGTATGTAGCCCTGTACGGGTAAACATACTTAGGATCGACTGGGATGCCTTGGTCAGCAATTAATTCCCAGACGGTTTCAGGTGGACTGTAAACCCCTCCTTTAAAATGCTCTATAGTTTTACCTCCGTTGCAACTGTTTTCATGACGTTCCATGTCCCTAAAGATCTTCCACAACTTCCCACATTTTGGGCAACTAAAAGCGTGAGCTGCTTTATCAATATCTACAATATGCATGAAATGCTCTTTAAAAAACAACAGTCTTAACGTTTCATCGTATGTTCCACTACCTCTAAGCTTTGGTACCAGTGAATGGTTATCATCGTACTCAAAAATGTCTACATTGAGAGCAAAGCATTCTTCTAAATTGGGGACATCAAGAAGTTTAATACCTGGAAAATTAGTTAGGGATTCTATGTTCTGATACTCTTTCCACTTATTAGCATACTCTTGTGTGCGTTTCCTAAGATCTTTTGGTGGTGATCCTTTGTGTACAGCTAGCGCTCTAAAAAAACAAAGGTTATCAGTGTATGGCTTAGACCTAGAGTCGTGTTGTAATATATTGATGGCTTGGTTGTGGGTAATGTAGTCGGGAATATCAGTCAGGCAGCAACCAATAGGAAATTCAGGAATGTGAAAAAGGTAAAACGACGTAGCAGCTACTGTCTCTACACTGTATTTGGTGTCTGGTCGTTGCTGCATAGCGTATGTAAGGATGTCATGTTGATGCACTGTCTTGATGCAGTCGTCAAAGTCGTATCTGTTATTAATTAAAGCTGGAAATTCTAAAACGGCAGCATTGTTGGAGGAACCATGAAAGAATCTAAGGTCCTGTGTTTCTCTATGTCTCAGAATTAAATGGTGGGAATAATTGATCTTGAATCGGTTTGTCTGAGTATTAAAGATCTTGTATAGGGTGTCTGTCCAGTCGATAGGGTGCTGTGTCTGTGGGCTAATGTAGTATGTGTAGACTGACATGTGTTTACCACACTTGTGATGTGTCCTAATACTATCCCAGTTTTCTCTATATGTGGGTTCGATTTCCTCAGGGAGGTTGTCTGGTGTTTCTATTTCAACTTGTCCAAGTTTCTGTTTTTTAGGTGTATGTGTGTCTGTGGGAGCTTTCCTTTTAAGTGCTGTGGTGTTTGATGCAGTAGTATTTGGTATTGTAGTGTCCATGTTTGATGTTGAGGGTGTAGTGTGCATTGAGGGTGTAGTGTCCATTGATGATGTCTGGTGATGCTTTTTAATGTGGCACTTTAGGTCGTCTTTTCTTTTGTATGAGTTATAACATATGTGACACTTGTGAGTTGTGGGGTTGTGTATGGTGGAAATGTGACGTGTGAGATTGCGCTGTTCAGTGAAAGCTTTGTCACATGTAGGACACAGAAAGACATTCTGAGTAGTGGCCATAGTGATAGACAGAACTGTGGTGATGAGTCAAGTTTCCGGAGATATAGTGATAAGCTCTTGTGTATCCAAACTTTTCCAAATTACAGATCTTGGTAGTAGACAGTGTTATTCAGCAAAATAGACTTTTAACTTCCGGTATTGGCTTGGTAATATGAATCAATAGTTTCCGGTTGATGATAAGGTGATATTAAGATCTTGTGTAGTTGGTAGCTTTTCCAGTTAGTATAGTCAATATTTTTTCCTGTGTTGGCTTTGATGATAGTAGGACTTTGTGTGGATCCAATAGATAACGGCTTGATAGTGAAAATTAGTTTGTAGGTTCCTATCGTTCCACTCTTGTATACATCTCGAGTGAGCACTGGGCAGCAAACAGCTGTGGAGAATAACAAAAATCCGTTTTATATTTTTCGCCACCATATGACATATCTACAGAAAATATTTTATAAGACATACCAAAGGGTATGCCGTCACATAACACTTAGTATTATATTTGCATTTTCTCTGTTTTCTTCACATCCAGTCCTTATGTAGTTGATGGTGAAGACAAACAATGACCTTTTTTTAATTTTTTTTTTTTTAATTTTTTTTTTATTTTTAGTTTATTTATTTTTTTATTTATTTATTTTTTTATTTTTTTGTTTGTTTGTATTTCTATTCTCTGTGTTATTTTATATTGGATGACACAACTGTGGTATACTAATGAACATTGCTGAATATGACCACCAAGGAACACTATATATGGTTGAAAATATTTAGTCATGTGTAATATGAAAAACGTTGAAGGCATACCAGTGGTAGACAGTTCCCTTCCTTTCCTTGTACGTAATAGCCTCGAGATTGTACTTCCTTGTAAGTAATAGCTTCGACGTGTCAGCAACTTTTCAACCTGATGAAAGGATAAATACTATAGATATAACAACAAAGTAAAATAAGATAGGGATTCTTGAAACAACTAATGGAAACAAAGATAAATTTGGCTAATATGAAGAAAATCACAGAAAATTCAGAATATCATATAAAACGTCAAAGAAACTCTCAGTGCTTAGAAATTAAAAAACAACGCAACAGTAAAATACGAAACTAATACAGAAGAATTCAACCACTTACTAATCAAAGATCAGCAGAAGGCTACCTAAAGACAACAGCTGGATAAAATAATAGAATAGCTTTTACACGTATGATCAGAATATTGAAAAAACCTTTATGAAGTTAACAGAGAAGAATATAATAAGGAAGGGCCACCGTTTTGAATGTGGAGGCTCTAACCATATGAAAGCTACCAAAAGCCCGGTTCAGACAGCATCATAGCATAAATGCTTAATACTTTAGAACTGATGATCTACAAACGGCTGGAAAAGACCTTAGACATGTAAAAACATATAATGAAAACTACAAGCTACCATAAAAATTGATAATGAAGTAGACCAATTTCAGCCTATTGAGAGAGGTGTGAGATGGGTATGTGTAATGTCGCCTTGTACAATGAAACTGTTTCCAGAAATATAGAAGACATGAAAGGAAACAATAACAGCTAGGCAGATGGCACAGTCTGATTACAGACAATGAAGAGGACCTGCAACATTTAGTAGACCCACGCAGTCAATAACTAGGGGTGGAACTGAATAGTAAGAAGACACAGATTATAGCCCTTACTGGAAAATAGGTACCTTACACAATGTAACAATTGAATTTAATATCTGTTGAAGCAAAACATCCTTCTTCGTTGAATGCGAAAATGAGAAAAAGACTTGGCCTTCGTTTCGTCACTGGTTTTGATACTGTCTGCGTGAGAGAGGTGTATAGCTGAAATGAACAACATCAATCAACCAATCAGAACACAGATAACACCAAATCACAAAGGGTATATCCCTGTAGTGGTCTGAGGGACATTTTGAATCAACCAATCAGAGAACAGATAACATCAACTCACAAAGGGTATATCCCCTGTAGTGACCAACGTTCTATCTGCCTGATATTTTGAATCAACCAATCAGAGAACAGATAACATTAAAATCACATAGGTCATATCTCCTGTAGTGGTCTGAGGGACATTTTGAATTAATCAATCAGAACACAGATAACACCAAATCACATAGGGTATATCCCCTGTAGTGGTCTGAGGGACATTTTGAATTAACCAATCAGAAAACAGATAAGAAATTAACACAAATGGTCTTTCCGAGATGTAGGTCATGTGACCGGAAGCCCACTTTGGTCATTTATGTCCACGTCTTCCAGATGTATGTTTCCAACCCGAAGCACCACCTTTGACCTAGTGTAACCCACTTTAAATATGACCAACACCATTACACAGACCGATGAAGAGTCATACATCTCTAAGACACCACCAGTGGTATGATTATATTTAACCCATATAGACATCACTAACCACCATTAAAATACACCATTGGTTACAATAGTTATATATCGAAAAAGTCCCAAGTCGGCTTCTGATGTATCAACTTCTAACACGTGGCACTATTTTCACTTTATACAGAAAACTATTTTAGTAATTAAAGTTTGTTTTAAATGAAACCAGAAGTATTCTAATGTGTGAACTTTGAAAATTAATTGTCTTGTTGCGAGAAGTGTATATAAGAAAATGTTCCTGGTTGATCCAGAAATCTAAATGTGTACACACATGCCTTACTACTACCATTCAGTAGCATGTCCTTTGCAGAATCTCGTTCCCATAAAAACCCATCCAAAAAAAAAAAATAGAAACAAAATAATAAAAAAATTCATGGTCACAACCAAGATGGCCATTACAACCAACTGGAGATCATCTTCTTTTGGGTCTTCCAAGACATACACCTCTCCATTATTGCTCGCTCCAACCTTTCATGACGTTTCAAGTGACCAAAACACCAATTTTCTTTGCTTGTCTTTAAAAAACCATCTTCAATAATCTTCAAGTGTGGATGAGTTTGTTCTTTTTACCCAAGATATTCTTAGACCCCGTCTATTACATTTAAATTCAAGTGCCTTTATGACGTGTTTAGTGTCTCACAGGCGTAGGTTAAATACTCTTAAAAACATAATTTTCTGTAGTTCTATCTGTCCCACTCTATTAAGTTGTCTTTGAAGAGCAACTGACAGTCGTTTTAATTTTCTTTCATTGTGTCACTGTTGGTAATCAATATATTCGAAAGTTCCCACCACCTGGTTGTTATAGGGTTCTTGGCTTTGCCGAAAGCACATTACTTTCCTTCTGGACAGTGACTATTTTAATCTGTGACCATGCTGATGATCTATCGGTCCAGGCCAACAACAATATGTTGTTACATTTCATCCACCTGCTTCCATGGCTTCACATAACCCTGATTCGGGTACTCCACCCAAAAGTGCTCAATAGAAGAAAGAAGGATACCCTGTAATCGGGACTACCATACACAAGTAAATTTTAGGCCAATCTCTCAGAATATCACACACACACACACACACAATCAGTCATACACACTCTCATTGTGAGTTCTTTATAGGCTGTCTGATCGTTGTGCTAACATTAGAGGTCTTAGAGTGACCAACAACAACAACAACAACAACAACACCAACAACACAGGCGGACACCCACTCATAGATACCAGTATAGCCACATAGAGAACCAGAAACCCAAAGACAAATAACCAGATACACACAGACAGCCAGACAGACAGACAGCCAGACATATAGATAGACTCACAGACAGATAGACGGACACTCAGTCATAAACACCAGTATATCCATATTGAGAAACCCACCGACAAATAACCAGATACAGACAACCAGACATACAGACAGATAAAAAGACAGCCAGACATATAGATAGACACACAGACAGATAGATGGACACTCAGTCATAGACACCAGTATAGCCATATTGAGACACACAAACCCACCGACAAATAACCAGATACAGACAACCAGACATACAAAAAGACAGCCAGACATATAGATAGACTCACAGACAGATAGATGGACACTCAGTCATAGACACCAGTATATCCATATTGAGACACACAAACCCACCGACAAATAACCAGATACAGACAACCAGACATACAGACAGATAAAAAGACAGCTAGACATATAGATAGACTCACAGACAGATAGATGGACACTCAGTCATAGACACCAGTATAGCCATATTGAGACACACAAACCAACCGACAAATAACCAGATACACACAGACAGTCAGACATATAGACAGACACGTTTTTAGTCATACGCGTAAACACTGATACAAACCATTAACAGATAAATGAAACAACAAACACACGGCCCGAAAAGTTCCCCAATCACTTTACCTTCTTACTTTTCAATCCTTGTGCTCATAATATGGTGAATTTTAGATTTATACTGATGACATCAATCTGATTATCATGTGGTTACACATCTATCCATCCATCATGTCACTAAGCGGTCATGTTCTACCATTTCACTCGCTCACTAGAGTCGTGGAGCTGGTCTCGACCATACCCCAGTGACCAACCCATCCAGGTATTTACTTCTCGGTTTGTTCCTCTCGATCTTGCCAGTTGTTACCTTGTTTATTTCTCCTAAAATATCCAACAATTTTTTCTATGTCCAATTTCTATAATCTATTTACGCTTTTCATTTTGTTTCTTGTAGATTATTTTCTGCCCGTGGTATCTTTTCTCCACATTTCCATCAGATGTTTTTCAGCCTGTTCCACACATCGATACAAAAGTATGAAGCGCTTCAACACTTTTCTTTTTCTAATTGCTATCTTTTTGGTCAGTTTCATCTTGCTAAAGGCTACATTCGCCGTGGCGATTCTTGTAATCTCTTCAAACCATTGCCCAACAGAACTGTTCCGAGATAATTGTAATTGTTTTCCTATTTACCTGTGGTGTTTTCCTAATAATCTGTGTCTTTTTAGTTCTAATCCTACTTGTTCACGTCTATTAATTCTTGTAGGTTCTGTTCCTTGTCTACAATCAAGACTGCCTATCTATTGATGTCCCGCAATAATCTTTTCATATATTTCTGGTGTACAAGGGGAAAAACATCCCAGTCTCACACCCCTTTTAGTTGGCTGATATTTACCTATTTCATTATCAATCCATACGACAGATCTGTTTTCTATGTTTTTCTTTCCCCACCAATTTGTAGATTTTCAAACATATCTAATTTGCCGTACACAGCCTTATCAACGTGATAACATTCACAACTGTTTTTGTGTGTTAAAAGTATTGTGTGTTGCTTCGTGTGTTATTTTACATTCCTTTGAAAAGGAGTAACAAGTAAAAACGAAAAGAGAGCAAGTGAAAACAGACCTTGCCCCGTGAGCCCGCCTTTCCCTGTGCTCGCGTGGGCTCGTGCCTTGGGGAATTTATATGAGAAACCAGACAGAGGTCACAAACACTAATCGGAAGATATAAAGACACAGTTTTGGGGGATAGATAATGCAACAGATCTATAATTGTTGGACATTGTAGTAATATGGAGTGGTCTATCAAGAAAATATTAATAATGGTATCAAAAGAAAGTAAATGTTTTACAGGACATCGCTGTCAACAGCTTTCAGCTGATTTCTAGGCCAGATTACGATCAGTAGTTTGCCATTGAGCGACCGGCTCACATCATAAGTATGAACCAGTGCTGATTCTCACAGTGGTCACGTTACTTACGAAGAAAAAGTGCAACCGGGGATACCAACAGTGGTAACACCAAATGTGACATAGAAACATAGAAACAAGTGATTAATGTACAGAACAAGATAAATTTTAGAAAATGACAAAGTAAGAGAGTGGTAAATAGTTTTGGTGTGTGGGAGTGAATGTTGTAACAAAAAATTAGAAGCAGCTGGTTTGTAAGGTGAATTTCCTGTCTAACAACTAGAAAAGAAACAACTTTCTTTAGTCATATAAGAGACGCATGAACATCGTGACAACTGTTATCTCAGTAACATACAGAGATTAGAAATTATGGTAGTTTTATGTCAACAAAGTCGCTTTCAGAACACCAAAGACAGCGTCATGAAGGCCTACAGCATTTGATGATGATAGTGTCAGCCAAGTTGGTTTCAGAACACCAAAGACAGCTATGTGTTGTGTGGTGCGAAAGAAATAAAGAAGTGTGGGTTTTGTACAGAGCGAAACGAAAAAAATATAACCATTCGTTCACCCAGAACATGGCGAAATTTAGATTTATTGTGATGATATCAAAATTAAATCTAATTATCGTGTTAGTAAAACACTTACAAGGCGAGCCTCAGTGTTCGTCTGGGCTGGC
Source organism: Cepaea nemoralis (assembly GCA_014155875.1). Lineage (NCBI taxonomy): Eukaryota > Metazoa > Mollusca > Gastropoda > Stylommatophora > Helicidae > Cepaea > Cepaea nemoralis. Next base: position 104,709 of record JACEFZ010021136.1, on the reverse strand, counting down.
GAATAAACACACCGATTCCGATTCCGATTTGTCGAAAAAAAAAGAAACTTTCCACCTCGTTCAACCCGTCTCAATGACGTTGGTTATAGTTGTGGTGGTTCATAGTGCGGTATAGGTTTTATGGTCTTTTGTGCGTTAGACAGCTTCTATTACTGCCTGTCTGGCCGAGTCCCTCTTTTTTGCCATCCTTTTTGCTTTTGATGTTGTTGCTGGTGTGTCTGCTATCATTATCGGTTTGCCCATCCCTCTCGTTTGATGTCTTCTTTTCCGGAGCTGACCTTGGGGGGTGGGGAGGGGCTGTCTTTTTTTCATCTGTTTTCTTGGGCTTGTCCTGGGGAGGGGGGGGGGCGCCTGTTATCGTCTGGGCTTGTTTTCTTGGGTCTTGGTTCAACGGTTTTTTGTCAAGCATAGGGGTCGGATTGTATCGTCTCTCTTGTCCAATCGTTGGGGAGGTTTCCTACGGTCTCATCTTGTCCCGCGCCGGAGGGGTTTCTTGCACGTCCGTCTTATCCATCGTCAGGGGGGTTTCCCATCGTCTTCTCCATCGTTGGGGCAATTTCCCCCCTTCTCCTTGTCTCCCGCGTCGAAGGGGGTCGTTTCGTCTCTCTATTGTTTGCCATTTGAGAGTTTAACGCCCCCCCCCCCCTATATATTTCCTATTGTCTGGTTTTCGTGTGGTCGAGTTTTTCCTCACTGTATTTTATTTTGCTGTTGGCTTTATTTTCTGTTGGTTATATTTCTTTCCCTGTTCTTGCAATGAATTGTTTTGTAAGCTTTTGTACTTCTTTGTCGCCTTCCACCTGTAGGCATTCCTTCATCGTCATCGTCGTGTTTCTTGTTTGGAAGTATTCTACTAGGTCCCTGCGTTCCTGGGCATAGGCTGTGCACGATAGTAGGTAGTGTTCTATAGTGTTTTCCTCCAGGCAGTCAATGCAAAGTGGTCGGGTGATTTTATCTTTCCAGTTCCCGATTCTCAATCTCCATAGTTTCTTGTACATTGGTATTTTTGTGTTGTCTTTCACTTGACTTTTCAAACTTGGTTCTCTGAGCATGTGGTAGGCGTGTCGTCCTTTATTGCTGTCTCTCCATTGTGTGACCGGTGTTTTGTTATCAAGCGCGGTCATCCGAGAAAGCTTGCCAACACGTCTTCTGGACAAAATTCGCAACGGAACGAAATTAGCCACAAATGTGCAACCTGTTGAGTTTATAATATCAATATCTCTTGATATATTTCGTAAAACACCATCAAAATTGTTTTTTAAAATAAACGACATCATAATCTTTCATTTGATTATAAGTTTTAATACTTTGACCTATCAAAAAGTTATTTTATTACACATTTAAGGCGTCATACGACGCGTCCTTGTTCGATTGTGCATACATAAATAATTTTTTAAAATATATAAGAATGGTTATTATGCTATATTGCCTTTTAAAATACTTAAAACTTGGTATTATTAAATAATACAAGGTTCATTTTTCTGATATTTGAATAATTGTGTCTAAATCTGACTTTCCCCCAAGTAGGCATAGCACAGTTTTACATATAAATTATGTTACTTTTTATACAACTGAAAACCATACTTTATTGGTGTTTAAACATAATGGCGGAGTAATTTTTTTTGTATAATATGTTTATAAATGTCTGTTCTAGAAATATGTTTTGTCTATCGCTGTAATTCTTATATTTATCATCTCCGACAGTCACACTTGAAACGTTGCTGTTGTATCTTTGCTTTGTAAGATCAGTGTTACCAGAAGTAATAGCTTAGTTGATAGCGCACTTGGCTCGTGTTCGGTTGGAAGTGGTTCGATCCTCAAAGTGTAAATTTTTTTTTTTTTATTTTTTTTAATTCTTTCGCACGCTTTAAACCGGTGTTCATCAAAATACCGTTGTCTACTATTTTTTCTTTTTGGTATCTCTTTCGCTTACGCACCACAGATAAGAAGATAGACACTTTGTAACGCCGAAAAAAGAATACATTATGTTTCATGTCGGTAACCGCTCTGGGTCTATCATTATCATGTGTCGATTCTTCTTTCGTTCGCTTGAACTATGTCTATGATTGTGATATTGTGTCTTGTATAAATTTACCGGTGTTTGTCGATAAGACTTCTCACTCAAGTTTGTAACGAAAAGACATAACAAAACACTACCAGCTTAGTTATTAATTTTAAATAAATTAGATGGGGTTTTTGTGTAGGGCAGTAATTCTTCAGTCATCGTGTGCCATGTCGGTGGGCGTGACCAAACGTGGTACATTTTACCCTGTTGATAAGTTTAATAAAACAGAGTACAACAGACAAATCTGTCAATAATTGAGTTGATTAAATCGTTTCTTACGGGAATCCACACAATTTCCTTTGGGTTGAGTGAAAACCAGATAATTGAGGTTGTAAAAAGTGATACATTTTTCGGGTTGGTGGAGTGTGATATAGAGACCCGACTGCTTTTACAAGAGTCCTTTGTCGAAATGCCCCCCTATTTTTTAAGAACACATAAGTGTCGAGGGACGATATTGGCGTATTTATGAAGTATTTATGAGTACCTCACGACGGACATTGATTGGTAGTTATTTCGGGAAGAAAATATTATTAGCCACCCCTCTTTTAAAGTGGTATCTAGCCCATGGGTTGGTGGTTACACCAGACAATAGAGTATCGACCGGTTAGTTGTTTTAAACAATTTGGGGAAACAGTGTCTAATGCCCGTCGCCAAGGGGATAAAAATCCAGCTGAGAGTATTACGGCAGAAACAATGAAATTGTTAGGTAATGCCGCTATATGTTTTCTACTGTTTGGTGTCTATATGTTCTATTAAAGTGGTCATATATATGAAATGGCTATATAAATGACTCAATGTCACGTTTGTCACGACCAATAAAAAATGAATGTACTTTGTCAATGAAAATGGTTTGACTCTTCTACACACTATTGAAAATTTGATGAAAAAATAAAAGTTATGAAAACGAACTCTTGTTTGGTTTTTTAGTGGTATGAATGATTTTTCTTGTTGACCACTGCAAAAGGTTTCTTCATGTTGATTATGTGGTACACACATGTTTACTACACAACCCAAAACATAAGAGTTAAATATCTCCCCTACATACCACCCCTTACCCACCCCTTACCCAACTTCATGACCGAGGGGGAGTGAAAATCAGCCGAGGTTAAGGTCAATTGCCGGAGGCTCCGGCAAATTCGACTCGTTTTGCACATTTATAACTACTCTTATACAAACTTTATTACTCACTCTCTATCTATCTATCTATCAATCTATCTGTCAGTCTGTCTGTCCATCTGTCTGTCTGTCTATCCGTCTTTCCGTCTGTCCATCTATCCATTTATCCGTCTGTCCGTCTGTCCGTCTGTCCGTCTGTCTGTCTGTCTGTCTGTCTGTTAGTCTATCTATCCATCCATTCATACTTCCATTCCTCCATATATCCATCCATCCATCCTTCCATTCATCCATCCTTCCTTCCATCCATTCATCTATCTGTCCATCTATCCACCCATCTATCCATCCATCTATCCATCCATCTATCTATCTATCTATCTATCTATCTATCTATCTATCTATCTATCTATCTATCTATCTATCTATCTATCTATCTATCTATCTATCTATCTATCTATCTATCTCTCTATCTCTCTCTCTCGCACGCCCAGATATCTTCATTCATACATACCGTAAAGTACAAACATACACTTCTTCCCATAGATATAAATAATCGACACATACACACTTTCACACACGCAAATACACAACACCCACACAGTCATACATCACACAGTCACAGACTATCTTACAGACACATGTATACACTCACTCGCAATCACAAACACTAAATCATCCACTCATTCATACTCTCTCTCTCTCTCTCTCTCTCTCTCTCTCTCTCTCTCTCTTTCTTTCTTTCTTTCTTTCCTTCTCTCTCTATCCCTCTCACCCCCACTCCTCGTTGTAGGAACAAGTGTACTTCGACGCATTGATAACTAGACCACCCTAGAACAGTGGTTCTCAACCTTTTTTTGGCCCGTGCCCCCCCCCCCCCTTTCACCGTATTTTCAGAACGTCATTCTCCCCCCCCCCCCCCCCCCCCCCACCTTTCATATTTCCTATCTAAAAATCCCCCACCCCTACACAGTATACTGTAAAAATGGAAGGTAAATTTAATAGCATATACTAAAACAAGTCTAGACATCCACATAAAACATGATTTGTGGGTCTACTTACTTTATAAAATGAATTTTAGAAGGATCAGACGTACATAACTGTAAAGTATGAACGGAAAAACAATATCAAGTAATCGGTTCTTGTATTAACGCGATCTTGAAATGGTCTTCATCCCCCCCCCTGGAAACCCTAAAATTCCCCCCTGGGGGAGGGGAATTCCCCACCGGTTGAGAACCACTGCCCTAGAAGGTCATGCGTCGAAGTACACTTGCTCCTACAGCGAGGCGATGTGGCTATTTGGAGGTGACAGGTCCGAATCCCTGTCGGTTACTATAGATTTCAATTTTTATGTTGTCTAGTGCAGTGGTTCTCAACCGGTGGGGAATTGCCCCAGGGGGGAATTTTAGGTTTTTCGGGGGGGGGGGGGGGGGGGTGAAGATCATTTCAAGATCGTGTTAATACAAGAACCGATTACTTGATATTGCTTTTCCCTTCATACTTTACAGTTATGCACGTCTCATCCTTCTAAAATTCATTTTATAAAGTAAGTAGACCCACAAACCACGTTTTATGTGGATGTCTAGACCTGTTTAGACCTTCCATTTTTACGTATACAATGTAGGGGTGGGGGGGGGGGTATTTTTAGGTAGGAAATATGAAAGGGGGGAATGACGTTCTGAAAATATGGTGAAGGGGGGCACGGGCCAAATTTTTGATAGGAAGGGGGGAATGACGTTCTTAAAATATGGTGAAGGGGGGCACGGGCCAAAAAAGGCTGAGAACCACTGGTCGAGTGAGTCCTCTAATCCTTTCTTCTTTCCTCTACTTCTATGAACACCAAACAATACATGCGTGTATATTTATTAACTTTCTTAGTGGCTTCAAAGGGTTTCCCAGTTGATAGTTATGTATGAAACATCAAGTACACCTATCCCTCTGTCCATTACTGAATACAAAATGCGATAACCTTTTCGCATCAAAACCCAAGGTAGGAAATTTCTTCGGGACAATTTAAATAATAATGTACTGTACTGGTTGGTATCTTGCCGTCTTGACTGACGATAGTTTGTTACCGTTTGCTTCAAAAAGGCATAATAACTACAACCCACGGCGGTAAGACTGGGCTGAACTATAGATACCATGTGTTGCCCATTCAGCATGATCCGTCTCTCGGCCTGCCTAGTTTACTCCAGAGGAAAGGTAACACCAATACGTCTGGAACAAGAACATCTGCAGAAGCTGCTGGATCAGAAAAGCAACTGTCCGCCTGTCGGAGCTTCGATCCTAGACCAGTTGCCAACGGAGGCTTAGGGCCTTGTCTGCCTTGCCACAACATTTAGTCATTAGGTTGCATTTCCTCGCACCAGAATAATGCTTGTACCCTCCCAAATGCGCTCCTCCACACGAAGCCGTTGGCACAATGTAGGGTGTCGGGATTGGTAAGCGCCGCCCAACATTCGACGCTAACAGACAGCAATAAGTACCGTAGTAAATAATAATAATAATAATAATAATAATAATAATAATAATAATAATAATAATAATAATAACAACAATAATAATAATAATAATAGTAATAATAATAATAATAATAATAATAATAATAATAATAATAATAATAATAATAATAATAATAATAATAATAATAATAATAATAATAATATACAGAGGCCTTGGAAAGAAATGATACACAAAGGGGAATTCGGAGCTTGTTTCCCAATGAGCAGCCACACTGACCTTGGCTAGTTGCTTGCTTGCTTGCTTGTGTTCGTTGGCTTGAGCTCCAACGCGAAGTCCTGTATGTCGGATGAAGACATCCTGTTGTCCAACATCAGTGTGATGTCATACAGGACCTGAGGTTTGCGTGAGTATCCGTTGTCCCATGTCTGGCTTATTGGTGTGCAGACTGGTGGTTCCTCGCCGTACAGGCAGACACTCTCCGACTTCGGAGGAATCAGCGATCCTCGGGAAGGGACCTGTTGCCCAGGACGCTCGACGAGGACGCGTCAATAGGTCTTGGCCAGTATATAACCCGGCCCTGGTGCCTTGGAAACACCTCTGCGTCCCACCTTGGCTAGTGATATCGAACATAATGCACAAGACTTATTTTTGTTTCTGTTTTTAAATTGCCCTGAAGAAGTTTCCGGCTATGGGATAGTTCTGTGAAAAGGCCATCATATTGTGTTGGTGTGAATGAGGGAATAGGTGGCCTGTGTTTTCCTCACTTAGCAGGCCACGAAGGCAGGCTTATAATCTTTGTCAGGTCGTGCCCAGGGCATTAACAGCGCATTTGCCTATCAACTCCGCAAAAGCGCCTTTCCATATCTGTAAGTGTATACATAGTAAAATGTGTTGAGTCCATCTTGTTATCACATTACCCTATAATAAAATGTTTGATTCCATCTTGTTATCACATTACCCTATAATAAAATTGTTGATTCCATCTCGTTATCACATTACCCGATTTAAAAAATAAGTTGATTCCATTTTGTTATCACATTAATCTATAATAAAATGTTTTGATTCCATCTTCTTATCGCATTAACCTTTTTTTTTTTTTTTAATGTGTTGATTCCATCTTGTTATCACATTAATCTATTTTGAAAATGTGTTGATTCCACCTTTTTATAAGATTTTTTTGCATATCCTATTTACATGACATTGCAGTCAACACCAGCATTTCTCAGCTGCTGTTGATGTCTTAGCAAGTTTTATGTTCAGTAGTTTGTCATTGCTTTCTGAACGACTGGCTCACATATCTTTCCGTAAGAAACCAACGCGACGCGATCCGCTACCGAATCTCACGCAGCTGTGTTTCGTAAGTGAGTATACGGGATTACGAACAGCGTCCTTAGCACCTTCGCCAGGGAGACCGGTGTTATCACATTACCATATAATGAAATCGACGTCACTGCACGTCGGAGCGAACTCGACAAACGCGCAGCCTCCTTCAGCAGACATCCAAATTTGAGTACGTTCATTTGAACCATCCTAAGCTGGTTGTGGGCATGTCAGCACCTCCCTGTCAATTGTCCTAGTCGCTCGTCAGGGGTTACACGACTTTCTCCGTAATCCCGTATACTCTCGTGAGTAACGTGACGTGCGCAAGAATCGGTAGCGGTTCTCTCCGCGTCGGTAACATTAGGGGTATGTGAGTCCGGTCGCTCAGAAAGCAATGGCAAACTACGTGAGTGTAATCTTGCCAAGAAATCAACAAAACAGCTGAAAGATGCTGATGTTGACAGCGATGTCCTGTAAAGGATATGCAAACAAAGAAAACAAGTGTCGATTGTCGTCTCGAGAAATTCGCAATCCCAAGCCATGTTGCTTTAACCGCTCTAGGTAGCCACACATTGCTTTGTCGGCTTTGGACAACCACCTTTCTGTATTTAGTTTGGTCAACCACATGTTGCTTTATCCGTTTTAGATAATTACATATTGCTTTATCCGCTTTCGGCAACCACATATTACTTTATCCGCTTTGTACAACCACATATTACTGTATCCGCTTTCTACAACCACATATTACGTTATCAGCTTTGTACAACCACATATTACGTTATCAGCTTTGTACAACCACATATTACGTTATCAGCTTTGTACAACCACATATTACGTTATCAGCTTTGTACAACTACATATTACTTTATCCGCTTTGTGCAACCACATATTACGTTATCAGCTTTGTACGACCACATAATACTTTATCCGATTTGTACAACCACATATTACGTTATCATCTGTGTACAACCACATACCACTGTATCCGCTTTCGGCAACCACATATTACGTTATCTACTTTCGGCAACCACATATTACGTTATCTACTTTCGGCAACCACTTATTACATTACGGAATACGATCAGCGTTGCCATTAGCGGCTTGTGCTCAATCTTCAAACCTCAGATCCCAAACAACCAAATAAATCAATTTGATTATTAGGCGCCTAGTGTGCCTTGCCAGATCGAGAAGGTCTGATCATTCGGGGCCACATCGATTGAAGGATGTCAGTCGCCGCAATCGGGCAAATTGTGAGCTATAGCCTACACTGGGTGACATTGTGATATTCTAGTAGTATAATTTGGTCATGTCCAGCGTGAGTTGCGTGGTCAGTGGTTGCACACCCATCTCACATGCCAGTGATCCGGAGTACGATCCCGAGTCCAGTCAGGGATATTCACTACTGACGAGCTTAAAAGAGTACATTTACTTGAAACGCTCAATTACAGTAAACTTCATGACTTAAAAGAGAACATTCAATTAAAGCAACATTCATGACTTAAAAGAGAACATTTACTTTGAACATTCAATTACAGTAACATTCATGATTTAAAAGAGAACATTTACTTTAAACTTTCAATTACAGTAACATTCATGACTTAAAATAGAACATTTACTTTCACTACAGTAACTTTCGTGAATTAAAAGAGAACATTTACTTTAAGCATTCTATTACAGTAATATTCATGATTTAAAAGAGACTTTGACTATTCAATTACAGTAACATTCATGACTTAAAAGAGAGCATTTACTTTCATTACAGTAACATTCGTGACTTAAAAGAGAACATTTACTTTGAACATTCAAGTACAATAACAATCAAGACATAAAAGACAACATGTACTGTGAACATTCAATTATTGTAATATTCATGACTTAAAATATATCATTGACTTTGAACATTAAATTACAGTAATATTCATGACTTGGGGCTGCGGTAGCGTACTGGCCAGACTTTCACATGCCGGCCTTATGGTCACGGGTTCGAATCCGCATGAAGAAGAATGTTTAGATTGACCTGGGCTCAGAGGTGTGCCCAGCCTTAAATGTGTATCAGGAAATGTCTTGGAAAGTAAAAGCCGCCAGCATAATACTGACCACATCGGCCAGCGAGTGTTGATAGGTCTCTAAAATATAGGCCTAATACCATACGTCACAAGCACCCTAATACGTGTAAAGGGATCATTTACTTTGTTTAACATCCGTGGGTCTGATGTCTTGGCAATCTTTGTTGAAACTGAAGAACCGGTGAAATCCTGTAGCTATATGCATCTCGTTGGGTATCTCTGTAGCGCTGGGGCTAGAACTACTAAGCTCCAGAGCGCTGATAATGTGTTGGAACTTCCATCTAGATGGGGAGTTTCTTGTTCCACTGATTTGCGCTCTCAGGTCTAGAATGAGCTGAGTCAAGAACCGACATCACAGCGCTCGAGACATTCCCTGTGTAATCCGACCTCATCCTCAACAATAAGGGAAAAGAACCAATACTATTGGTATCAGTAGCAGTCGGATCCACAACACAGACTGGTATACAAAACCTAATTGCCTCAACCCAATTGAATAGGTGAAAATCACAACTTATATCTTAACATAGCAAAATTAAAGATAATGCATACCGATAAAACTACTATGGAGAAAGAAATATACATTAATGGGGAAAAATTGGAGGTGGTGGAAAATTTTGAATATCTTAGGTCATTGATTACCAACAACGGTGACACAATGAAAGAAATTAAACGACGACTATCAATTGCTCTTCAAAGACTAAAACAACTGAATAAATTATGGAGTGGGACAGACAGAACTACAAAAATTAGATTTTTAAGAACATGAATCTTCCCCATTGAAACATACGCCTGTGAGACCTGGACACTTACTAAACAAGCTGAACAGCGCATAAATTCCGTTGAATATAAATGCTTATAGACGAGTTCTAAGAATATCTTGGGTAAAGAAAAGAACAAATGCATCCATACTTCAAGAGATGAATATTGAATAAGGCTGGCTATTCAAGACGATAAAACAGAGGAAGTTGAAATATTCTGGTCACTTGTATCGTCACGAAAGTTTGGAGAGAACAATAATGGAGGGGTATATTCCTGGGAAGAGAGGAAGAGGAAGGCCAAAGCCAAGATGGATGCAGAATATGGCGGATGATCTCCAGATGGGTGTACCGAACGCGGGACATCTTGATTATAATCGAGAGGTTTTCCGGAAGCTTGTTATGGGAGCGAGGTTCTGCAAAGGACATGCTACTGAATGAATGAATGAATGAATGAATGAATGAGCAGTCGGATTATGTGTCCGTCTGGACGCTCCTCGAAGTCCTGAGTGGCGGCCAAACCCTCTGAACACTCCCTGCAAAACAATTCTCTCCAGACAGTAATGATCTATCTCGGGTGTAAAAATGTGAGGCTCGGACCATTTAACCAGTAAGCCTGATTGTATAATTAAGGGTCCTTAAGTTGTACTTTACTGATATACACCATCCCGTTGTAGATTTCATTGATGCCGTCTCAAATACAGAGTGTATTTTTAATGACTGTGCATGGACTTTACAGAGGGTGAATACAAAACTTGGACCGGCAATATTTTCAAACACTGCACAGTCATTAAAAATACACCGTATATAAGTGTCCAGATCCAGCGAGAATCATGACGATAAGACTCGTTGGCCCAAAGTTGTAAACAATATAGACTTATTCTGCAACGGATGCCATCTAACTGTAGGATACCAGGAAATGATCGGGCAGAGGGTCTCATCAAGGACAGCACTGGAGTACAGCAGCCAGACCCTCCAGCTACATGCCATCTAAAGTAGGGCTTGGTAAAACACGAGTAGATATACCTGCTAGACCAGTGGTTCTCTGGTATCATACTGGTATCATTTTTTCACTATCATTTTTCATTGTGTGAGTGAGAGAGTGGGTGAGAGAGTGAATGAGAAATAGTGTGAGTGAGAGAGTGATTATGAGACAGAGAAAGTGAGAGAGTATGTATGTGCGTGTGCCTGCGTGAGTGAAAGAGTACATGAATGTCTGTGTACACGTATGTGTGAGAGATTAAGTGAGAGAATGAGTTAGTGTGAGAGAGAGGTTGTAGTGTGTGTCTGACTGTCTGTGTGAGAGAGTGAGAAAGTAAGTGAGTGTGAGAAAGCCATCGAGTGAGTGAGTGAATAAGGGAGAGTGAGTTAGTGAGTGAGGGGGAGAATTTGTGGGTATGTGTGTATGTGCGTGTGTGAGTTAGTGTGTGAGCGAGTGAGTCTGTAAGAGAGAGACAGTGGGTGAGTGAGAGAGTGCATGAGAAGTGAATGAGTGAGAGAGAGAGTGGGTGATTGTGTGTATCTGTGTACTTGTCTGTAGTGTGCGAGAAAGAGAGTGAGTTAGTGTGGTTTAGAGAGTAAATGAGTGAGTGTGAGTGAGAGGGTGAGATTATGTGAGGCATGCGTGTATGTGTGAGTAAGTGTGCGGGTGGTTGGGTGGGTGTGTGTATGTGTGTCCATATATGTGTATGTGAGTGTTTATATGTGTGTATGTGGGTGTATGTGTGCATGTCTGAATGTGCGTATGGGTGTGTATGTGTAAGTGTGTGTAAATGTGTGTATGTGTGTGTCTTGTGTGTGAGTATGTTTATATGTGTGTTTATGTGTGCGTACATGTGTGTGTTTATATGTATGTGCGTGTGTATATGTGTGTATGTGCGTGTGTATATATGTGTATGTTCGTGTATGTATGTGCATATGTTTGTGTGTATGTGTGCATGCAAGCAGTGTATGCGAGGGAGTATGTATTTGTGTGTACGTGTGTTTAAGTATGTGTGTATGGGTTTGGATGTGTATATGTGTGCGTGGGTATATGTGTGTATTTGCGTGTGTAGATTTTATGTATGCTCGTGTGTGTATGTGTATATGCTTTCGTGTGTATGCGAGGGAGTGTGTATTTGATAGCGTGAGGGTGTGTGCTGTCTGTGTGTGAGTGAGAGTTAAAGAGAGTGGGATATACAGTGAATGAAGGATGGAGAGAGTGACTTTGTGTCTGTCTGTGAGTGAGAGTGAAAGAGAGTGTGATATAGAGTGAATGAAAAATGAAGAGAGTGACTTAATGGATGAAATAGTGATTGCGAGTGAGAGAGAAAGAGAGAGAGAGAGAGAGAGAGAGAGAGAGAGAGAGAGAGCGAACGAGAGAGACAGTGGGAGAATGGATGTGTTAGTGTGTGTGTGCGCGCGCGCGCATTGTTTGTGAGTGTCTGTGTGTGTGTGTTGGGGAAAAAAGAGAGAGAGAGAGAGAGAGAGAGAGAGAGAGAGAGAGAGAGAGATTTGAGCGCGCACATGCCATGTAACATTCTATTCCATATTTTGTATGTATTCTCATGTTCATATTATCATTTTGAATGCCAAATGATGTTATGTATAATATGAACACATGTACACCGGTGTAGAGTGAGTGAGAGAGTTAGGGAGTATGTGAGAGAGAGAGAGGTAATGAATGTGAGAGTGTGTCTGTGTGCCTGTGTAAGAGAGAGAGAGAGAGAGAGCGAGAGAGAGAGAGAGAGAGAGAGAGTCAGAGAGAGAGAGAGAGAGAGAGAGAGAGAGAGAGAGAGAGAGAGAGAGAGAGAGAGAGAGAGAGAGAGTTGTGCGCACGCATGTTCTGTAACATGCCATTCCATATTTTTTGTGTATTCTCATCTTTCATATTATCATTTTGTATTCCACTTGATTTTATTATGTATAATATAACATTATTGTAATGTGAGTGAGAGAGTTAGTGAGTGGAAGAGAGAGAGAGAGAGAGAGAGAGAGAGAGAGAGAGAGAGAGAGAGAGAGAGAGAGAGAGAGAGAGAGAGAGAGAGAGAGAGAAGAGAGAGAGTTTAATTGCATCACTAATTTTACGCTACACAATGTATATGTACAATTTTTTCTCCATTTCTTACAATTTTTGCGAGAATGCTCACGACAATCGTCAGTGTCTCAACTGTGTGTAAAGTGTGGGAGTTTGTTCTTATTAGTTTCAGTGATCATGTGAGGCATCATGTATGTGTTTAGAGGTGAGGATGTGTGTGTGGGTGTGTGTGGGTGTGTGTGTGTGTGTGTGTGTGTATGTGAGAGATGTGTGTGTATGGGGGGTGGGGGGAATGTATGTGTCGAGGGGTTGTGTGTGGGTTTATGGGTGATGTGTGGATGGGTGAAGAGGTGTGTGGTCGATGGGGGATGTATGTGTGTGTGTGAGGGATGTGTGTGTGGGTGGGGATATTTGGGAAGATGGTTGGAAGTACGTGGGTGTTGGTGGGTTGGGTGTGGGTAGGGAGGGTGAACGTGTGTGTGGGAGATGTGTGTGGGTTGGGGGATTGGTGTGTGATGGGTGTGGGGGATGAGTGTGGGGTGTGTCTAAGAATGGGATATGTCTGTGTGTGTGGGAGTGTGTGAGTGGGGATGGGGTAAATGTGAGTGGGTGGAGGATGTATGTGTGGGTGGGAGGATGTTTGTGGGTGGGGGATGTGTGGGTGGGTGGGGAGATGTGTGTGTGGGTGAGAGATGTGTGGGCGGGATGTGTATGCGGGAATGCATGTGTGGGGATGTGTGTGGGGGGAATGTGTTTTATGGGTGGGGTGTTGTGTGGGAGGGGAGAGGTGGTGACGGAGTGGGGGCAGGGTGTGGGGATGTGCAGGGTGGATGAAGGATGTATGTGAGGATGGGGGATGTGTGTTGGCTCGGGTGGTTGGGGTGTGGTGTGGGCCGGGGATGGTAGATGAGAGATGCATGTGTTGATGGGTTGGTGGGTGATGTGGTGGGTGTGAGTGGTTGATGGATGAGTACGTGAGTGGGTGGATGTGGTGAGAGATGAGTGTATGGAGTGGGGTTGTAGTGTTGTGGGTGCGAAGATGTGTGTGAGCGGCAGTGTGTGTGGTGTGGTATATGTGGGTGGTGGGGTGTGTGTGGGTGGGAGGGTGTGGTTTTTGGATGAGGAATGTGTTGGTGGGTGGGGATGTGTGTATGGGTGTGGGGATGTGTGTGTAAGAGTGTATGGGTGGTGAGAAATGTAGTTAAGGGATTTGTGATTGGGGATTGGAGATCGGGGGTGGTGGTTGGCGAGTGGGTGGGTGGAGGATGTGTGGGAGGTTGAGTGTGTGTAGGTTGGGGTGGGTGGGGGATGTGTGTGTGTGTGTGGGTGCTGGATGTGTGGGTGGTAGAGATTGTATGGGTGGGAGATGTGTGCAAGTGGGGGATGTGTGGGTGGGTGCGGGTTTTGTGTGTGGGTAGGTGCGGGATATGTGAGTTGGCGGGAATATATGTTTGTGGGTGTTGGATATGTGGTTGGGGGATGTGTATTTGGCTGAGTGGTTGGCGGTGTGTGGGTGGGTGGTGGAGGATATGTGGGTGAGTGAGTGTTGGTAGGTTATGGGATGGGTGGAGGATGTGTGCGTGTGTGTTGGGAAATGTTTGAAGGTAGGGGGGGATGTATGAGTGGGTGATGGATGGGTGGATGCATGCACGTGTGCCTGGTTTGTGTGTTGGTGGGTGGGAGATGTATGTGGAGGGATGTGTGGTGGGTGGGAGATGTGTGGGTGGGATGTGTGGATTGGGGGATGGGGGCATGTATGTGCCTGTAGGTATGTGTGTAGTCTGGTGGTGGGTGTGTGTGTGGGGGACACGCGGATGGATAGGGGATGGGTGGTTGGGTGGGTGGGGGATTTGTCTCATAACATTGTAACATGCATTGTTTATGTTTACAACATTCAATTGACAATGTTTTTCCCCTATGTTAATGCACTATGCACTGATGAACGAAAGATGAGTGATTGGAAGGGCCTAATGTAAGACGGGCCTGCGTGCCCAATTTGTTACCCTTTGAAAATAAAGTTCGTTCGTTCGTTCGTTCGTTCTCAACCTTTTTTGGCCCATGTCCCCCTTCATCATATGTTGAGAATGTCATTCCTCCCCTTTCGTATTTCCTCCCTATAAATCCCCCCTCCCCCACCCTGCCCCTACATAGTATACGTAAAAATAGAAGCTAACTTTAATAACACATACTGGAACAAGTTTAGACGTCTACATAAAACCTGATTTGTGGGTCTATTTACTTTATACGACGAATATCAGAAGGGCGAGGAGTACAGAACTGTAAAGAATGGAGGGACAAACAATATCAAGTAATCGGTTCTTGCAATAATGCGATCTTGAAATAATCTTCATTCCCCCCTGGAAACCCTAATATTCCCCCTAGGCGGGAATTCCCCACCGGTTGAGAACCACTGTGCTAGACTCTTTGATGACTATCTATTGGGATTGAGTTGAATAAGTTGGCGTTTTTTCCAATACAATATTTCTTGCATGCACACGCACATACACACACACACACGCGCGCACGCACATACACACAAACATACATACACAAACATATATACACATATATACAGACATACAAATACTCTCACGCACATACATATACACACATATACACACATACATACACACACATGCACACACATATATACTCACACATACATACACAAAATACACACAATACACACATACACACGCATACACAGATGCACACACATACACACACGCACACACACACATACATACTCATATACATACATACACAAACATAAACACAAGCATATACATATGCACACACATACATACGCCCATGCACATACACACACATATACTGTACACTCACAGACAGACAGACAGACAGACAGACAAACAGACAGACAGACAGACAGACAGACAGACGGACGGACGGACGGACGGACGGACGGACGGACACGATGATGTCACATAGATATTTACAATGACGCCCACATGTCTCATTATGAGAAGACTTCTCATCATCACTGACCACTGATCATGTCTGCATGTATGCTCACTCATGGAGGGTTCATTAATGTCCTTTGAAAATTAATCTGAAAGCTGACTGCTCAAAATCACCAATAAAAAGTAACACACAAGCATTACATTTTATCCATCAAACAAACAGCAAAAAGCAACGCAACAGCTACATTGACAAGAAATCCGAGGAGAAGAAAATCCTACATACTTAGGCATCACCCTCCATCGTCATCTGACGTGGAGAACGCAAATAACCACAAGACAACAAAAGACCGAATAATTCCGTTGATATGATCCTATTATAAAGAGCATGTCACATTAGGATTGTTTGAGTGAGACAGAGAAAGTAGCGGTTACATGAAGAGTGAGATGCGAGTGGAGCACAAAGGATGCGTGAAAATGCGGAAAGAGAGTGACTGAGTGAAGGCAATTCGTGAGAATTAAGTAGTCTGGAGGATAGCCGTCACACGGAACGGATGGATTGTTGAGCCCCAGATAGGTATGTGGCAGCTACAAGAGTTTCTATTGATGTATAAGGTCTGAGATGCCACTTGTTTGTGAGAGTATTTAATGTAATATATTTCCAGAAAGACAGTTAGCTTAGTGTAAGAGAGTGCGTCAAATAAAAACCTTAAATTTTGCTGTTATTTTTCCTTTTTCCTTTTTTTTTTTTTTTTTTTTGGTTTTGTTTTTGTGAATAAATTCTGAAAAAGCAAAGAACAAATGTATCATTTTTCGATGTAGTCACTTCTGCGTTTAATGCAAGTCCTCAAGTGCCGATAAAGTGCTTGGATTCCTTTAGAAAATAATTATCTTGGTCGCATGTGCATCACCCACTGTACCTCTTCATCGTACCGAAAAGTTGTGAAACTTCCTACTCCACTCATATACTTGCTGGACTGACAGGCATGCATCACATACCGGACCCTCATTCGCCGATGAATTTCTATAGGTTTACCCCTTTACTGATTTTTTTTTAATGAATAACAGACCGCAGCTCTTCTTTGGGATATGTCAAAATCGGGCGGCCATCTTTAAACTGTTCTTATAACGTCACCGTGTTCGTTTGCACCGCAATGTCACGTGCTTAACTCTCTTGACGTCCTTAACAGCAATGTTGATAGGTTACAAGCCAATGGCATTATTATTGTAATTTCTATCACACTTTTGAGGTTTTAATTTGAAGTCCCATCGTATAAGAGACAGAAACACGGAGCTGATCCACGACTCTGGTGATCGAGTGAGATGGCAGAACATGACTGTCGTGTCCTCCTTTAAAGTGTCGTCCCTGGAGTGAGGAGAGTCAACACCCACATTATAATATTTTCCCTTATCAATATCCTGGAGAATCCACCAGCTTCCGTCCAACACACTCCATCAGCCCATGGACACCTTTTCCTATCACTCTCTCACTGTCGTACTATGCCCCCTCTCATACTTCCCCAACGCAACATACTCAACAACTCCTGCTTCCAAAAAATTAATAAAGATTAATTTATTAAAAGAAAAGTGTAACGTATATGAGACGTGTATGCGAAGAAAATGTGTGTCGTGTATTCTAACGTAAATGTATATGTCAGCCTTCAAAGTTCAGGATCAGAGTCCACGCATCATGGCAAGGATTACACGACATCACACGAGTCAGTACAATAGACCTCACCGAAGTCGTATCCTTCTCTCCAGACATGTCCTCTCCCAGGAGCTCTGATGACCATGAGATCTGAATCCCATGTAAATATAATCCGTGAAAAATACTATTATTGTTCCTAACACAACTGTTCCTAATAGTTTATAGAAACTCAGGCTTCATAATTCCGGCGCAGTGAAACAAACATGGAGCACTGTCCTATGAACATGACGTTTTGTCTCTTGCTAAATGTTCTATAGTTCTCACTATTAAACAGTTATTGTCTATACTCCAATAGAGTCCTTTATTTTTGTTCTAGTCATAAGTGAACTGAATATCCATCACTACTGGTGTGTTAAAACTGGTATGACCTAAAACTCATTCGGTATTTATCCTGTAGGATACATATACCATTCAGCTCCACTGAGCAATGTTGATCATCTTCCTCTAGCATAAGCTCTTTGATAAAGTTGCTGGCCAATCTTCCTGCGCCAAACTTTATCCGGGATCGGATTTTTCCTTGGTTCCGTGTTCTTCATTCCAACCAGAGGGAACCTGTAAAATAAATCATACAACTGGTGATAGCCTCCCCGTCACTGATCTCTATTAGATGATCGTGGCCATTCGGCCCTCGCTCAGTAAAATACAAGTGAACCTACTCTGTCAGGGACAGATGACTCAACCCATTGGTTATCATCAGGCCAAGACAAGAAAAAATAATCAACAAACAGAATGCGGAATCCCGCCCACCAGGAACACCTACTGGAATATCCCAATTATCCTTCATTACTCAATTCTC
This sequence comes from Cepaea nemoralis, assembly GCA_014155875.1. Lineage (NCBI taxonomy): Eukaryota > Metazoa > Mollusca > Gastropoda > Stylommatophora > Helicidae > Cepaea > Cepaea nemoralis. Next base: position 86,492 of record JACEFZ010021136.1, on the reverse strand, counting down.
AACTAGTAAAGCTTATCAACACTTCACTAATCTATTTTCAACTAACAGAGCCAAGTATCACTTCCCTACTCTAGCTAGTTTTCCACTAACAGTGCTAATCATCACACTTTAGTTTTAACAAGGCTACAGCCTATATTAATTAGAACTAATTATAATAGGTTCTACCTTAGGCAACACCGCAGTTAGATCAAATTACATCCACTCTTGCCATGACAGGCACGTGTAAAATTAAATTAACTCAATTCGCACACGGTAGACATTTTCCAATCAGAACCGCAGTGCCGAAGCACGTCCGCCTCAATCAACGGGTTTTAGTTCAACTCCCCTCTCCAATCATGGTTTATGGCAAAACCTAAAATTGGTCACGTGACGGTATTCTTCCTGTCCACACAGGTGTTATTTGGACATATCATCCATTGTCAAGAATCTATCTTCCCTGGCTTAGTCACTGTCAGAGTTGTCATCACTTGTTTTGACATCCCCAACAAGCTAGCGAGTTACTGTATGATCCCAACAACAGTTTTCCATAACAAGCTGCCAATCTGCGTGATGTCCGGAAACTCCAATTGACAGACGGACTGTTTTCTTCCGAGCTGAGTACTTCCGCTTCCAATCCGACCTGTTTATAAACTGTCAAAGCGATGTATGATTCAGCTCACCCACTTCCCCTACACATCTGCAGCTGTTAACTTTGCCCGACCTGTGATGGCTGACATCCGATTGCAACCAGGATCCGACGGGTTCCATCTGTATTCGAATGTTGACAAACTGTCAAAGCGATGCAGGGACTTGTCTCACTCACCACCGAGTGTTCCCAATCCGTCGACCAGATGTAAACACGTGCAGCTACATTTTCTGGATTTGTTGAAACAACCTTTGGCCTCGAACATGCCGCTAATTCAGATCGCCTTTTATTCTCATCACTGGTTAAATCATGTTGGACTATTATGTGACAATGACCGCCCACGTTTACCGGCATGGCACATGATGGATGGATCGTATAAGGTTTGAGTTGTCACGTGTTAGTGTGAGTATTAAACGTAATATATTTCCAGGATAACTGTTAGCTCGATATATAAGATTTGAGATGTCACTTGTATGTGTGAGTATTAAACGTAATATATTTCCAGGATAACTGTTAGCTCGATATATAAGATTTGAGATGTCACTTGTATGTGTGAGTATTAAGCGTAAAATATTTTCAGAAAGACATTTCGCCGAGATTTTATCTACTTTATATCAGGAGCCTGTGTTGTCTTATGTCCTTTACATATTATTTTTCTTGTTCTGTTTTTCCCCCAATCACCTAGTGGGGCATATTCCCTCAACCAATGCACCTTACTTTTAGTTATCTTTTGCTTTGTATATCCATCATCATCATCAAGAGCCATGTCGGCTGGCTTATGCGTTAATTACTCTCCACAGACCTCGGTCTTTGGTTTTCTGGATCAACTCCGCTGTTGATATTCCTTCATGCCACTGTCTCAATTCATCCAGCATAATTTTTCTTGGTCTCCTCTGTCTCTCTTCCCCTCGATCTTTCCAGTTGTCACGATGTTCTCCAATGCCTCTCTTCTCATCACATGACCAAAGAAAGCTTTTTGTCTCTTTCTCATTGTCGTATATAATGTTCTAATTTCATTAGCCTCTTTCAGGAAGTTGTTGCTAGTTACTTTGGCGGTCCAATATTCGTCTCAGGAACTATATCTCTGCTGCTTCCAATTTTTGGTAATTTTTTTCATTTACATTCCAAGATCCACAGTCATACAGCAAAACAGGTTCTATATAGCACACTTCAGCGCTCTCTTTCTCAAATTCAATTGTAGTGACTTATTGTCTTAATTTTCAGACATGCTGCCTTTGCTTGCTCTATTCTGCTCTTAATCTTAGTTGTGCATCTTTCATCTAATGTTATAAATGCCCCTAGGTATTTAAATATATCCACGTGGTAAAAGAAGAGTGTACATTCTATCTCTATTTCACATTTTGGTGTCACCTTTTTGTTTGATATCACAATTGTTACTGTTTTCTTGATATTCTTGATATTTCTTTGCACTCTCTGTTATTACAATGTCCAACAATTGTTGTAGATCTTTTGCATTATCCGCCATCAATACTGTAATCTGCATAGCGTATATTGTTTATATTATAACCTCCAAATATTATTCCTGGCTTATCTTTGATCTCTCTCATTATTAATTCGCTATAGAAGGAGAGAAATGAAAGGCACGTTTTAGGAAAACTTGGATTGGGAAATAGAAATGATGCAGTTGGCAAATTAACTGAATTTTGCACAGAAAATGACTTAACGATAGCCAACACACTTTTTAAACACCACCCAAGAAGACTCTTCACATGGAAGTCCCCGGACAGTATTACCAAAATTCACATAGATTATATAGATCTTATTTTAATACAAAGAAGCTGGAGATCAAGCATTAAAATCTGCAAACAGCCTATCATGTGCAGACTGTGATACAGATCATCAGTTATTAGAAGCAGATCTGAAATTAAAACTCAAAAAGCTTATCCAAGGACCAAGGCCTCTTCGTTTTGATCTCACAAAAATACCAAATGCATACAACGTAGAAGTGAGGAATCATTATGGGGTCTTAGTATCCATACAAGAGGAAATTACACCTGATGAACTGGCAGTACAAGCTAGACATATCTTGATAACAGCCGCCAAAGATTTAATTCAGACAAGGACTAAGCAACATAGGCCATGGATTACACCATGCACGTTAGAATCAATAAAACAACGAAGGGAACTGAAACCAGAAATGAGAAACCGTTAACAGTAGGATGAAGTATACATCTTTGACACGAGAAATAAGAAATAACACAAGAAAGGACAACAATCAATATACACAAGATTGTAGTATTAAAACAGAGCAATATAATAAGAATGGAGGAGATTACGAAATGTTCACAGAAATGAAGTTATTGACAAGAAATGTTCAACCTCAATTAAATGTTATCTGTGACAAGTTGGGAAATACCTTAACAGAATCTAGACAAATTCTAGAAAGATGGCATGAATACTGCAAGGGAATGTACGATATTAATGACTGTGAGGATATGAATGATATTTTTTTTTTAATTCGCATATCTGTCAGATTCTCACCAGAGTTACAACGCGTTGTCTGTACCAACGCCAGGCAATGCAACCGAGCTCAACACTGAGCAATGTTAAACACAGCAGATGTAACGCGGCGTATTCGACGGCGCCAGAGAAGCCAGCGGGGCTCAACACTGAGCGACGCTAAGTAGTCGCTGGTCAGCGGGAACACAGCGTGAACCTTGTGGGGCACAGCAGGTGACTCGACCTGTGTAGGTTGAAAGGCTGATCAGACAGGGCTTGGGAGTCGTACTAGACAGACGTGAGATCGAATGAGGCTTGAGTGTTTGGGCATGTATCGAGAGCTAGCCTGTATGGCAGTTGGAGACTGAACGCCTGTGTGTTTGACTTGTAAGTGGTTTGCATTGATTGTATTTATGATTGTGAATTTGCATTGTATTGATTGTATTTATGATATAATGTTGTGAATTGTGATTGCGCGATGCCTGTGTTGTATCTAATGAATGCATTGCGCGAATAAAGAGTGCGAATTATATCATCGGGTATTCACGTGATTTAGTAGTAATATAATATATCTCACTTGTCAGTAAACGAGCTACATTTCTTGCCTTACGCAAGATCCTGACCATTGCGAACGTGGAGGCTTTACGTCCGGGTTTTTGAATCAAATGCGAACGTGTAAAAGATAGAACAGAAGTGTGAATGTGATGATAGAAGTCGTAAGTGATAGATAACTAGAAACTAACGATCTATAGTGTTGATTTAGTTAAATTATAAGTGCGAAGACTATGTTATAAAGCCAACCGGGGCGTCTTCGTACTTAGCAAATTTCTACCGATCTAGTAAATAAAATAAAATCCAAAATGGCGGCCGTGCCCTTGAATGTCATTGAGTAGGGATAGTGTGAGCGGAAAGTTTGAAAAGAGAATTGTTGATTGCGGTGACGACTAACAAGAATACTTGACAACATACAAACCTATAAAAACTTAAGTGACATTACATACACCACACACTTGCACATGTTCTAATTTCTTCTAGTTCCAAAAATAACAGATTGTTTTGTGTCAGCCATACCTGGTCCTTGTAAACTTCAAATTTTTTGTCGACCCGAAGTACGATCCAGGGTGATTTCGAGCAGTACTGAGCAGTCATTGTCCAGCACATTGTTTCAGGAGTACTTGAGTATAAATTTTTTTTCCCTTCTTTATACTTTCGTTCATCGGGCCAAAAACATAAGCTGTGTTAGTAAGAACTGTAAATTATTGAACTTAAATTACTAACATCATAAGTAATTGTGTGTGTGTCTATTTCATCATACATACTGTTCATCATGTCTAGTTTAAACGATTACATCTAAATGGGTTTAAAGATGAATTTTTCTGGTGAAGAATTGAGAGTCTGGAGTGAAAGGAAATTTGCAGAATACCTTCTATTACAGGAAAAAAAATAATGAGCGGGATGAGAGAGCAGCCGATAGAGCGTTGAAACAATCTGAATTAGATGCTGCTTTGAAACAGTCAGAAACTGCTTTAAAACTTAAACAGGCAGAATCAGATGCTGCTTTGAAACAGTCAGAAGCTGCTTTGAGACAAGCTGAAATTTTAGCTCAGAGCAAAAGAGAAGAGCTGGAAGTACAGCTAAAGATTGAACAGCTGAAAGCTGAAACTTCCAAAGACAAGGAAGATAGAAAATCAGACAAAGATCAGCCTTACAAGAAATATCAAGGTCTTATTAAAGGTTACACCACAGGTGACTGCATAGCAGCCTTCACCCAAAATTTTGAATGTATCAATGGATGCAGTGTCGGCAACCATGGTTTGGGAGAGAGAAATGAAAGAGGATACAGACTTGTAGAATGGGCAAAAGAACAAGAAATGGTTGTAGGAAACACCTGGTTTAAACAGCACCCTAGAAGATTATGGACATGGAGGAGTCCAGACAGCAGGATTAAAAACCAGATAGATTACATCCTGATTAGCAAAAGGTTTCGAAATGCGTTAACAGTCGTAAAAACAGTTCCAAATGCAGACTGTTACAGTGATCACAGATTAATTACAGGCACATTAAGGGTAAAGTTAAAGAAAGTCAAGTATACAGCAGGAAACCCTAAATATGACTTGTGCAAATTGAAAACTGACAAAGAAATACAAGATAATTTTAACATAGAAGTAAAGAACAAATTTGATATATTGTCTGATCTAGAGATCCTATTTCAAGATGTAGATGATCAATGGGAAATGATGAAGAATTCAATCAGTTGTGCAGCAGAAAAAACTATTCCAAAAGTAAAGAAAGTGGGCCGTAAGACATGGATGACTGAAGAAATTTTACAACTAATGGAAACAAGAAGACAGAACAAAAATAATCCTGCCAAATATGAAGAAATTCACAGAAAAGTCAGAAGCCTTATGTAAGGAAGAAAAAGAAACATGGCTTGAGAAAAATTGCAGAGAAATTGAAAAACAACACAACAGTAACAATGCGAAACTAATGCACAAAAGAATTCAGGAGCTTACTAATCAAAGAACACGTACATCAGCAGGCTGCCTAAAGACAAAAGATGGAAGAGTCATAATAGAAAAAGATCAGATCTTACATGAATGGTCAGATTACGTGAAAAACCTTTATGACGATAACAGAGACGAACAGTATAATAGCCTACGATGGGTAGCGTTGTGATATTCTGTTGCGAAAATTTGGTGTGTCCAGTGTGTGCCGCGTGGTTACACACCCGCTTCACACGCGTGATCCGGGACTGTTTCCGGATCCGGTCAGGGATATGCACTACTGACGAGCTCAAATGAGGGCGAAACTCGAGTATAGTGCTTCCGTGTTGACGTGGATAGGCCTTAGGTTCATACCAGAATGCGATCGGCGTTGCCAGTAGTGGGTTGTGCTCAATATTTAAATGTCAAATCCCGAAACAACCACATAATGAACAGTATAATGTTCAAAATAATAATGAAGGACCAGCAATTTTGAAGATGGAGGTTCAGAATGCTCTTAACCACATGAAATCTGGCAATACCCCCGGTTCAGACAGCGTCACAACAGAAATGATTAATGCTTTAGAAGAATATGGAATAGATAAAGCCACCAGTCTGCTTAATACAATATATGATACTGGAAATATACCTCAGGAGTTATGTAATTCTGTATTTATTGCAATCCCAAAGAAATCGGGAGCCTTGGAATGTGATCAACATCGAACAATTAGTATAATGAGTCACATCACAAAGATTTTGCTAAGAATTATCATGCAAAGAGTTAGGAGGAAAATACAACCTGAAATAGGAGAAGAACAATGTGGGTTTGTGGAAGGCAAGGGTACAGTAAATGCTGTGTATATACTGAGAACCATAATCGAACGTTCTATAGAAGTAAACAAAGATCTACATCTTTGCTTTATTGACTACACAAGGGCTTTTGATAAAGTGAGACATGTCAACATGATAAGGATGCTTGAAGATCTACAAATTGATGGAAAAGATCTTAGACTTGTAAAAAACATATATTGGAAACAACAAGCTGCCATAAGAGTTGATAATGAAGTAAGCCAATATCAGCCTATTAAAAGGGGTGTGAGACAGGGATGTGTAATGTCTCCAGATCTGTTTTCCCTGTACAGTGAAAGTATTTTCAGAAATATTGAAGATATGGAAGGAATCAACATTGGGGGACGATGCATCAATAACATTAGATATGCAGATGATACAGTCTTGATTGCAGACAATGAACAGGACCTGCAAAATTTAGTAGATGCGATTGTTACACACAGTGAACAACTAGGGTTAGAATTAAATTGTAAAAAGACACAGATTATGGTCGTCACTAGGAAGGACGTAATACCACAATGTAATATACAAGTAAATGGGAATATTCTTCAACAAGTGAGTAGGTACAATTATCTCGGAACAGTAATAACATCTGATGGGAGATGCCTTGAAGAGATTAGAACAAGAATCGCCATGGCAAAAGTAGCCTTTAGCAAGATGAAAAACATATTGACCAATAAAAAGATGTCAATTGAAACGAGAAAAAGAGTGTTGAGATGCTACATAGAACCTGTACTTTTATATGGATGTGAAGCGTGGACAATGAGCAGTCAGGCTGAAAAACATCTGATGGCTGTAGAGATGTGGTTTCTGAGGAAAATGCAAAGAATACCATGGACAGCCAGAAAGACCAATGAACAAGTCCTTCAAGAAACAAATGAAGATCGTAAATTGATTAGAGAAATTAGACGTAGACAGTCAAAATTCTTTGGGCATGTTATGAGAAGAAATGGATTGGAGAATTTGGTGACAACTGGTAAGATCGAGGGGAACAGACCAAGGGGAAGACCTAGAAGCAAGTACCTGGATGGCTTGGCCTTGTGGCATGGTCGAGACAGAAACACGGAGCTGATCCATGACTCTGGTGATCGAGTGAGATGGCAGAACATGACCGCCCACGCTTACCGGCATGGCACATGATGGATGGATGGATCATTACCAGATCCCAAAGTCTGAATGGAGTATAATTTACATGAGAAGTCTTTCTGGGGAACCTCTGAAAGTGATAGAGTCTATCCCAAATGACCTGAAGAAAGATTATCTGTATATGAAGACTAAAATTATGTCTCATTTCTTACTGGATGAATCAGGTTATAGAGAACAGTTTGGGAAATTGTCTCCTAAACCAACACAAACGTTCTCTGATTACATCTCAGAAGTTCAAAATATTTTTTCTAAGTGGCTGTCAGCAGCCAAAGTGAATGGTAATTTTGATAGATTGGCAGATCTTATTTTGAGAGATAAAATTATAACATCTCTCCCACCTCCATTTTCGAAATTTCTATTGGAATGTCAGTGTGAAAGTGTTCAACAGATTGAAAGTCGTGGCTCTGGTTATTTTTCAGCCAATAAACAATGTTTCTCTAGTGGGTTGACTAGCACAGACTTTGTAGCAGCCGCTACATATGGTAAATCTCAGTCAGTGCCCTATAACAAACAAAAGCCCTATAAACAATCTGCAGAAAAGTTCTATCAGTGCAGATATTGCCACTTATCACACAATGAAAATGATATGTGTGACCAACATCCTGAGTACACTTCTTACTTGCAGAATTACATATCTAAGCAAGACAAAGATAGAAAGAACTACAGACGTCTTACCAAATGTTATCTTTGTAAGGCATTTGGTCATTGGCGTAAAGATTGTAAAGGCAAAACAATGACCAGAAAGGCTAATGCAGTCCATGTTTGATAGTTCTTCCTCAGAAGATGAAAGTGTAGAAGATCACCCTGTAAACTCAGCACATTCCATTGATGTGTTTCACCATGATAAATGTACCATCTGTGATCACTTTCATGAGGATGGCGTTTTAACATGCGGCCATTCCATACCTGTTACAAATGAGGAGGCCAATTTGGCAGTTAAATCCCTAGGTAAATTAAATATCCACCATGGGTATATCAATGGTAGAACTGACTACCATTACGGGATAGCGGCAGTACTCTCATTGGCGTTAAGAGAGACTATATCTTACCATCACAATACAGTGGTAAATATGTTACATGCAGAACTTTCTCAGGGAACATCGAGAAATACCCGCTTGCATGGGCATACATAAGTACACCATTTCTTTCAGGAAAGGTTAAATGCGCAGCATTAACCAATCCTTGTTGCGATGTTATCATTGGTAACCTTCCTGAGGTAAATGATATGCCACATGACAGTATTACATCCACTGTCACTTATAACATTGATAATACCATTTCACCTTCATCACAAATCACCATTCATGATATATTACCACCTGTAAATGAATGTATCTATGCCAATTTGGCAACGCCAGTACATGAATGTAGTTGTGTGAATGTAACATCAACTTGTGATGAGAATGATAACTGTGATATTACAAATGCAGTAACCAGATCTACTGCTCAAATGCAAGATCGAATCGATCAAACAGAGGCTTTACAACGAATAAGTCCAGTTGTAACATCTCCTGAAACAACCAGGGAGAAGTTTATAACAGCTCAGAAAGCCGATCGATCTTTGCAGAAGTATTTTAAACTTATAGGCCAAAAGCCACGAGTAGCAAAGAATGCTAAATGGTATTTTGCTTCTGAAAAACGGAATTCTGACACGGTACTATACCAAAAGTTCTAGCACTACAGAACAAACAGTGCTACCTTCAGAAAACCGCAATCAAGCATTAAAGCTAGCGCATGACATACCCTTCGCAGGGCATATGGCTTATGCTAAAACAAGAGCAAGGTTACTTACTCAATTCTATTGGCCTAAAGTTTTGCAGTGACACCAAACAGTATTGCAGATCGTGTGACATCTGTCAGAAGCTTGAAAAAAAGGGTAAACACCCGCAAGCTGAATTACAAATCACTGATTTGGCTAGCAGACCGTTTGAAAAGATCTCGGTCGATATAGTTGGTCCTCTTAACCACATAACATCGAGAGGAAATAGATATATTGTAACAATAATTGATCTCTGTAGTCGGTGGCCAGAAGCAATTCCGATGAAGAACATAACTTCCAAAGATATCATGGAAGTCTTCTTTCATATTTTTGCAAGAGTAGGATTCCCTGATACCATCCTCTCAGATCGGGGTGGTCAGTTTATTGCCGCAGTTACACAAGCCTTTACTAAAATGTTGGGTGTGAAACAGTGTTTTAACAGCCCCTACCACCCGCATTCCACTGGAATCATAGAAAAGATTAACGGCGATCTCAAACATATGCTCTCAAAAGTGACCCAAGAACACCCTGAAGATTGGGATACATATTTACTGCGATTTTATTTGCATATAGGGAAGTGCCCCATTCCAGCACTGGATTCTCACCATTTGAAATTGTATATGGTGCCAAACCACGCGGCCCGTTATCTGTGTATGAATCTATGTTGACTGAAAGTAAAACCATACCTACACCCATTTCATCGTATGAACATGTAACATCATTGCGTGATAGAATCATGAAATCATGTGTGTTAGCGAAAGAAGCTCTACAGAAATCAGGAGCTATCTACCGACAATACGCTAACAGGGGAAATAGAACAATTACACTGATGCCAGGACAGGACGTTCTTCTTCTTTTGCCAAGTGACAGACATCTTCTCACAGACTCATGGCAAGGACTGTTTAAAGTATTACGACAAATTTCGACAGTAGATTACGAAATTGCAGTTATGGACAAACATAAAATCTTTCATATTAACATGCTTAAACCATATTACCACAGGGAAGACGACACAGTAGAGACTACAGCAAGCACAACAATAGTGGACCAGACTGACGACAACGATACTGACGAGATACCGACACCAGTTCTTGACACGACAACCAACCTACAGGACATAAAGGTAAACCCTAAACTGACGCAGACACAGACTGACAGTTGCAGACAAGTGTTACAAGACTATAGTACAATTTTTTCTAACAGCCCAGGACAGACAGACTTAGTGCATCATCATATTATTTTAACAACCGACATCCCAATAAAGTGCAGACCATATTCTATTCCTATACATTACAAAGAAAAACTACATCAGGAAATTATTGATTTAGAAGCAAACCATATCATCCGACATTCACAATCACATTTTTGTTCTCCTATTGTCATTGTGAAGAAAAAGGACAACACCATAAGACTCTGTGTTGACAATCGAAAGCTCAACAGCATTACACAGTTGGATTTAGAACCAATGAGCAACTGTGAAGACATACTAACTGAACTGACTGACTCACGTTACCTTACTAAACTTGACATGACAAAAGGTTAGTGGCAAATACCTGCACACGCTGACAGCATACATCTGACAGCATACATCTGACAGCTTTGCCACACCCTGGGGTCTATACGAATGGTGTAAATTACCATTCTAGCTTGTTAATGCTCCAGCCACATTTGTCAGAATGACAAGACTTTTTTTGACAGACATTTCTAACATCATTTTGTACATGGACGACATTTGCATACACACAAAGAACATGACAGACAACATAACAGCACTACAGCAGACATTCGACAGGATTAGACATCATGGACTGACAGTAAAGCCATCTAAAGTTGATATAGCCTTCCAGGAAATTTCATTTTTGGGCTATAAGTTCTCAAATGGCTTTATATCGACTGACGATAACATCATGTCCAGAATTTTGAAATTGTCGCTTCCGACAACCAAGAAAGAGTTGCGAAGTGTATTAGGTCTTTTGAATTACTATAGACAATTTATTCCTCATTTTGCTGAATTGACCAAATGTTTCACTGATTTACTAACAAATAAACATCCTAATGTCATTGTAAACAGCGAATGTTTGAGGCCTGCATTTGCGAAGGTACTATCATATTTTTCTAGTGAACCTATTCTAAAATTACCCAATCTTAACACTATATTTAGGTTAAGATGTGATGCGTGCTCCGTAGCCATTGGAGGGGTGCTTCTTCAAGAACACGACCAAATCTTGTACCCTGTATACTACGTCTCTCGAAAACTGAACACCAGCGAACGAAATTACAGCACGCCGGAACTCGAAGCCCTAGCTCTTGTGTTTTCGGTACGTAAACTTTCTAGATTTCTATTAGGAAAACATTTCATTGTAGAGACAGATAATAGTCCTTTGACGATTGTTACCAGAGGAACGCCAAGTAATTACAAGGTGGCAAGATGGTCCCTTCTTCTACAGGATTATAGCTTCGAGATTAGACACATAAAAGGGTCCCAAAACTCGCTGGCCGATCTTCTATCGAGATGTTCATACGACAAACATAATAGCCATGTAACACCCGAGCACATTGCAGATGGTGTATAAACTGCAAAGTAAATAGTGCTCAATACCACAGCCAATTGTGACATTATTTCAGTAACGCTGTGAAGAATGATGTGATAGGGAAGATTTAATCTCCCATTGTAAATAAATTGTGTACATACTATTGTTATTATGTGAATGAATGTGTCGTATAACTGTGAGATATGTGAAAGAATGCCATTATCATTGTAAATATGTAATATTATAATAAATAGACACCACAAGTGTCACTGGACAACACTACAGGATCCAAAGAATTACCAAACTTGAACAGCGTCAAGTAATTCTGTATACATCCACAAAGATGAGTCCACGACGTTTTAACAAGTACGAATGATGACCGTGATAATATAATCCGATCAGAACACGGAAGAAACTATCCAACAGCTGATTACAACAACTTGTTGCTCTGTTTGTTTAAAGTCCATCTAGAACGGAACACCTTCATGTGAATGTCAACAGAACACATGTGTGTAACAACACAGCTGTACACTTCCGGTGTTTTTGCATAGTAATTTGAAAGTTAGCAGACTATACTAAAATGTTTATAAATTTATGACAATTGTATGAAAGTTTGGGTATGAAATATTTCCATATACGGAATTGTATATGTTGATTTTTGTTAGATGTAATCTCAGCATCGTAACTTGAATTACTTTTTCACAAAAGTGACTTTTTGTGCACGTTTGTCAAGAAGTATCAAATTATGACACTAAGAAATAAGATTGTACTTGTAATTCATTCCATTGAAAGTGTGATAGAATTACTGTCCCTAAATTTTTGTATTATAACCAAGGGACATAACTACAAATTGTTGGTGATGTGTAAATATGTATTGAAACCATCAACATGTGTGCCTGATGGGTAACACGTCAATGTGACGTCATTTGTGTATGGAGAAAATTGCCAAAACTGTAGATCCTTCATTGGACACTCTAATTAGAGGTCTAATGTCGGAGTTATCTTACAGGTAGATACTCACAGTTTGACCTGATGATTTTTTTACTTTTTGTTCTTGGTTGAGAGGTAGGGGCAAGTTAGCCGTAACCTACCGGACTAGCTGTGTCACAGTGAGGTAATGTCCATCAAATTGATTGTACTTGACGGGTGTACTTGATGGTTAAGCATAAAGGTTGTATGCATATTGTTTACTAATCACCTGTACATGTTAATAACAACCAAAGATTTATGCCAGATGAAATGCAAAGTTCGGGTCTGACAAGGGAAATAACACCTATATATAGTACATGAAAGGAAAACCTTTCATGAAAAAGGGGGGTAGAGAGGGTCAGATTCTCACCAGTGTTACAACGCGTTGTCTGTACCAACGCCAGGCAATGCAACCGAGCTCAACACTGAGCAATGTTAAACACAGCAGATGTAACGCGGCGTCTTCGACGGCGCCAGAGAAGCCAGCCGGGCTCAACACTGAGCGACGCTAAGTAGTCGCTGGTCAGCGGGAACACAGCGTGAACCTTGTGGGGCACAGCAGGTGACTCGACCTGTGTAGGTTGAAAGGCTGGTCAGACAGGGCTTGGGAGTCGTACTAGACAGACGTGAGATCGAATGAGGCTTGAGTGTTTGGGCATGTATCGAGAGCTAGCCTGTATGGCAGTTGGAGACTGAACGCCTGTGTGTTTGACTTGTAAGTGGTTTGCATTGATTGTATTTATGATTGTGCATTTGCATTGTATTGATTGTATTTATGATATAATGTTATTGTGAATTGTGATTGCGCGATGCCTGTGTTGTATCTAATGAATGCATTGCGCGAATAAAGAGTGCGAATTATATCATCGGGTATTCACGTCGAGTGATTTAGTAGTAATATAATATATCTCACTTGTCAGTAAACGAGCTACATTTCTTGCCTTACGCAAGATCCTGACAATATCCTTTACATGACATCGCTGTCAACATCAGCATCTTTCAGCTGATTGTTTATTTCTTGGCAAGATTACGCTCAGTAGTTTAGGAATGATATACATGAACCAATAACAGCAGAGAGGTAACCTGAACCCTCATTTCCCCTCTGCCGTGCGTCCACCTTGACGAGGTAGAGGGGCTTGAGCGTTCCAATGACCCCAAGAGCTATGCCGACGGTAGCACAGCTACTGGTAGGGTCACCCATGTCGGACAGGTCAAGGGAGAGGGACCAGACGAAGTGACGCACAAACCTGCTGCCTTGTAGGTAGACTGGGGACAGTCAAAGGCTAGGGAAAGCATCCCGAACAAATGCTTGTCGAAATCGGATGTACTGAGCCACAGGCTTGACAAAGAAGTGCAACGTAACTTTATCATTTCATGATGCCACAGATGAAAATTAATCGTTATGGTGCTAATCCCGTGAAGTCCCATCAGGCGGTGATAGTGCCGGGCCCCCTGCCTCGAGGGGGTCCACCCATGACTACTGGTGGTCACCTTCCCCTGTGCTGTGGAGTCAAGGCACAGAGGAGTAGGTTAAGAGCTATTGACCAAACACCCCGGACACTCAACATACTACAATGGAATGCAGAAGGAGTTTATAACAAGAAAGCCTCCCTAACACAGCGTCTTCATAAAGATAGAATAGATGTGGCATGCATTCAAGAGACACACCTCAACGCCAATCGCACATTTTCAGTCGAGGGATATCAGGCCACACGTTTCGACCGCGAAGGACACAAAGGAGGAGTTGTAATACTTACACGAAATACAATACCTTGCAGCGAAGTATCTGTGATCTCTGACAACCAAACGGAAATTATAGGTGTTGATATAATGATAAAGGACGTGAAAATAAGAATTTACAATCTATATAGCCCGGCAGATAAGGATCTTACACTCTCAAACATGGAAATAACTGACACAAATTGCATTGTTGTCGGAGACTTTAATAGCCGTTCAGAAAGATGGGGATACCCAGATACTGACAAAAGAGGAGATGAAGTGGAGGACTGGGAAATAGACTCAAATCTCCATCTACTTAACAAAGCGGATGACACACCGAGCTTCTACTCCAGAAGATGGATTACCACTTCTACTCCAGACTTAGCTTTCTGCACAGGAGACATCCTCCACAAAATCGATCGCCATGTGCTGGACCAATTAGCAGGTAGTGACCACAGACCAATCAAGCTTGTAATAAATATGGAGTATGTTCCACAGGAGCAAAAGCCTTTGCCCCGTTGGAATTACAAACGAGCAGATTGGGACAGATTTGCCATACTAACAGACAAATATTGTGAAAACGTAAATACACGATATGGCAACATGAAGCAAATGGTGGAAAGTCTAAACAGAGCAATAATACAGGCGGCCACTGAGTCTATTCCAAGAGGAGCAAGGAAAAATTACAAACCATACTGGACTGAAGAACTACAATTTTTGGAGGACAAAGTTGAAGATGCTAGGAAGACCGCAGAGAGAGAACAAACAACTGAAGCGAACATCTCTCTCAAAGCCATCTCAGCAAAATATAAAAGAACAGTAAATCAAACAACAAGAGATTGTTGGAGGAAAAAAACAGAAAACCTGAATTTTGACAGGGATGGAAACAAACTATGGAAACTAGTGAAAGCCATGAACAATGAAGGACCTAGAAACAAACAAATAACAATTAAACAAGGAAATGCCTTGCTTACAGGAAAAAAGGCTGCAAATGCACTAATGGAACACTATGCCAGTGCAAACCACATTGATATTACAGCCGAACAGAAGAAAGCAATCAAAGATAAACAGATACATCATACATATACAGAGACAGCAGCAGAATATATGATGGCAAATCTAACAATGGAAGAAATGGAACAGGCAATGAATACCCTAAAAAAGAAGACATCACCAGGAAAGGATGGAATCACAAATGAAATGCTAATAGGACTAGGCACTAAGGCAAAAAAGAAACTACTAGCAGTCCTAAATTACAGCTGGAAGAGGGGAATAGTCCCACAGGCATGGAAGGAAGCTATACTAATACCAGTCCCAAAGAAAGGAAAAGACCTGGAAGAACCAAATGGCTATCGACCTATCAGTCTTCTTAGCTGTGTAGGAAAATTAATGGAACGCATTATCAATGGCAGGCTAACATGGCATCTGGAAGAAAACCAACTCTTAACACCTCACCAAGCAGGATTCAGAAAGTACAGATCTACTGAAGATCAAATAACCTATATAGCTCAGGAAATAGAGGATGCCTTCCAAGAGAAAAAGCACACACTAGCAGTCTGGATAGATTTAGAAAAAGCATTTGATAAAGTATGGAAGGAAGGACTGAAAGTAAAACTGCAAAAAATGCATGTTTGCGGGAAAATGTACAAATGGATCAGCCACTACCTTGAGAACAGAACTGCCAGGACAAAAGTACAAGGACAATCCAGCAAAATGATGCTGTTGGAGCAAGGTGTCCCCCAAGGAGGAGTTCTTTCACCAACATTATTCCTAGCATATATAAACGACATCACGGAAAATTTTCCAGCCAGAGTACACACATCATCCTTTGCAGATGACCTAGCCATATGGACATCTGAAGAATATATTAGTACAGCTAACAGCAGAATACAGCAAGCCCTATTAGCGCTAGAGGACTGGTCAAAATCATGGCTAGTGAAGATAAGTGAGGAGAAAACAACATGCACAGTGTTCTCCCTCTCAACTAAAACTCAGCAACCTAAGCTGGTATTGAATGGAAAAATATTGCGCCATGAAGAAAATCCAAACTATCTAGGAGTCACCTTTGATCGTCGCCTGACATGGAAGACACAGGTTGAGAAAAATCGAACAAGAGCAAGGCAAAGAATGGCAATCATGAAAAAGCTTGCTGGTACAACATGGGGAGCAGATGAGAAAGTTCTCAAGAAGTTATATACTGGACGGGTGAGGCCAGTACTGGAATATGGCATTGCAGCTTGGGCAACAGCAGCTAAGTCAAACTTTAACAAAATAAGTAGAGTCCAAAATCAAGGAATGCGAATCATAACTGGAAGCCTGAAGACAACGCCTATTAATGAATTAGAAAAGATCACTTGTTTACAACCAATGCAGGATAGAAGAGATAGCAGAGCCCAGCAACAAGCAGAAAAATTTAGAAGATTGACAGACCACCCTATGTACAACAGATTTAATGGTTTTGGAAAGGGAAGACTGAAGCGTAGCAACTTTGTAGAAACTGCAAAACGAAGGATTAGGTCAGATCCTATTCTTAACATATCAACAGTCAAGCCCATACACAATGCACACAAGTTCCCAGCTTGGAGACAGCAGCAACTGCCTGAGATGATAGAAAACATTCCTGGTATTGAGAAAAAGAACACTCAGCATGAAACCGAAAGAAGAGAAATAACCCTAAACTACATAAAAGAACATTACCCAAGCAGGAATTGGACCCATGCATATACAGATGGATCAGCCAAAAATTCAATAGAGAATGGAGGAGGAGGAATTCTCCTAAATTTAAAAAATGGAGCGAAAAAAACACATTCAATGGCAACTGGAAAATTTTCAAGTAACTTCAAAGCGGAGGTAGAGGCTCTGAAAACTGCAGCAGAAATGCTCCTGATGGAGGAAAATAAAGAGAAGCAAATAGCTATCTTCACAGATGCAAAGTCAGCTGTCTCAATACTGAAGAGCAATAACAGCACAGAACTAACTGACCTAAGAGCAGCACTCCATGGTCTATGCCAGAAATCCAAAAAAGTTGTAATACAGTGGATCCCATCACATTGCAGTATACCTGGAAACGAAGAGGCTGACAGACTGGCAAAAGAGGGCGGACGACTACCACAGCCTGACATAGACATAACCTATAATGAGGCAAAGAGGTTGATAAAAAGCACTTATAGAACCAAATGGGAATCAGAGCATCCAGGCCATCAGAAGGATGATGCATATTACAAACTCGACCGAAGAGAACAAGTAGCAATCTTCAGACTCCGCACAGGACATAACAGGCTGAAATACCACTTGTTCAATAAACTAAAGATAGGAGATACCGATGAATGTAATTGTAGAACTGGAAAAATGACAGCAAAACATTTGCTGCAGGATTGCCCAACGTATGCAGAACAGAGAAAGATATTTTGGCCCACACCTGCTTCATTTGAGGACAAGCTCTATGGAGATATCAACAAGCTAAAGTTGACCGCAGATTACTTTAACTATATACAGGTTGACATTTAAAGGTGCATGAAGACCCAGAGGCATGAAATGGAATATTGCTTGGATAGCAAATCCATTACGTGGAAAGTCCAAATCAAAAGCCCATTGTGTGGGCTTCATAAAAGGTGGAAAAGTGTCCTAGTGGCACGAAATGGAATATTGCTTGGATAGCAAATCCATTACGTGGAAAGTCCGAATCAAAAGCCCACTGTGTGGGCTTCATAAAAGGTGGAAAAGTGTCCTAGTGGCACGAAATGGAATATTGCTTGGATAGCAAATCCATTACGTGGAAAGTCTGAATCAAAAGCCCACTGTGTGGGCTTCATAAAAGGTGGAAAAGTGTCCTAGTGGCACGAAATGGAATATTGCTTGGCTAGCAAATCCATTACATGGAAAGTCCGAATCGAAAGCTCACTGTGTGGATGTCATCTGCAGACTGCATACTTCTGGTTTCCGGAAGAACAGCCTATGGTGAACGGAAGGCCCAATATACGGAAGTGAGGCTAAGCAGCCATGTGCAGGACGTGACGATTCCTTGGGTGAGCCCAGTACCAGAGCGCTATGTATCGGCTCTGCAAGTATGGAAGCCTCCTTGGATGGCGGGGAATGCCCATGGTCTGCCCCTGCCTTCCCTTGAGGGCTGACCAGGATCTTTGGCTGTTCTATATGGACCAGCTGGGATGGGGGATAACACCACAACAGTGAGAGTCAAACGTCCTAAGAAACCCCCGGGAAGGTTAACCCGGTCAACAAATGCCCGCAGAAGTCGGATGTGTCGGCCTAACGGCGCAAGAACGCAGCTCTGCTGTAAACAGGCACAACGCAATCACATCCGAAAAAAAACTCCGGATGAACGAAGAAGAAGAAGAAGAACCCTCATTTGATGAAATTGCATGGGCAATAAAGAACCTGAAGAATGGTAAATCACCAGAATGTGAAGAGATACCAGCTGAACTAATTAAAGCGGGAGGATCAGAAAGCATCCAAATCTATCACACATTATGTAAAAAGATATGTAAATATGGTATATGTCCAAAAGATTGGAAGAGAACTATGTTCATTCCAATACCAAACAAGTGCAACCTGAAATTATGCACCAACTATAGAACTGTTGCCCTGATCAGTCGTGCAAGTAAAATAAAAATTTTAAAAATAAATAAAGAAACTAAAAATCATAATGGGAAGACTGTAAGAAAATGGAAGAAGAGATTAACGTGGTTCAAGCTGGATTTAGACAAGGAAGAGGAAAAAGAGATCACATACTCAACATGCGTTTAATAATAGAGAAGTACAGAGAATCTAATGTAAACCTATTCTCATGTTTTGTGGATTATTCAAAGGCATTTGACTGTGCACAACATCAGAAACTTGGGAAATCGTGAGGAATATGGGCTTTCCATCACATGTAGTACAACTCATCAAAATGTTCTACCTAGACCAGGAGTCACCAAACTTTTTTCACGGCGGACCGGATAAATGACAAAATGACGAGCGCGGTCCGTATACTCATTATGTACAATACTTGCACCTGCTCCGTGGCGAAGGTCTTACGGACTCGGTTCGTAATCCCGCATATCCGCGTTCGAAACACATCTGCGCACGATTTGACAGCAGACAGCGTTGCGGTGGTTTTTTACGCTATGGTGTTGGTACCGGTTGTTCAGAAAGCAATGGCAAACTACTGAACGTAAACTTGCCAAGACATCAACAACGGCAAAATATGCTGGTGTTGACTGCAAACGTCCTGTAAAGGATATGCAACTAACTTTAACAATACTTGCAAGCCAGACCGAAAGCTCTGGGAAAAAAGACGAAAAACTAAGTTAATCATGGGTGAGTGGTGTGCAATGCACACATAAAGAAACAAAGACAAACAACATATTTATTTACTGAAATTGTTATTAAAAATAAAAAGGCGACGTTAGCACAAAGATAATGCCCTGAATGCTGTGATGTCGATTCTTAAATCAATCAATCAATCAATCATAGTTACATCAGACATGAAGTGCACATATCCGAATCACACAATCAAAGCAGCAAAAAACAAAAGTTAGTGAGATTTGTGAAATTGATATTTGGCTTTCAAGATATCATCAATGTTTGATTTGGAATTGCTGTATCCAATTAAGAGAATTGCTTTCAAATGTTCCTCAGTCAATCTCGTTCGATGTGTTCACTTCACATACTTCATTTTTTTTTTTTTTTCATTTTTGAAAATGTTTGCTCACACACATAAGTTGTTCCAAACACTTATGCCCTATATTCGCATATTCTGTTTACAGAACATCGCTGTCAACACCAGCATTTTACCGCTGTTGTTGATGTCTTGGCAAGATTAGCTCAGTAGTCTGTCATTACTTTCTGAGCGACCGACTCACACACTCCCGTAAGTAGGCAACGCGACGCGATCCGCTGCCGAATCTCGCGCAGCTGTGTTTCGTACGAGAGTATGTTGTGTGTTCATCAATAATTATGATGACCATTCATCTCATCCAGTGTGGTTGAAAGTATGGAGCCGTGAGTTCTAAGATAGGCTGATAAGGCCTATTTTGGCTCGAAATGTTGTTTGACAATGTGGGCAAAGAATGCTTGACGTTCCAGGAGGAAGTATCTCCTGCAGTGGTTTTTCTGTCCAGCCTTGTCTTCACAGCTCTTTGCAGTCCTGGCTGCTTCACAATTGACCGCACCCTTGCGTAATGATGTACGCCACGAATTTCGATCTTTGGCTAGCAATCTCCCAGAGTGTCAAGGTGAATTCCAAAAGCTTTCAGTGAGATTTTCAGAATGTCTTTAAAGCGTTTCCTCTGGCCGCCTTGTGACCGTTTACCACAACGCAGCTCGCCGTAAAAAATTCGTTTAGGGAGCCTGTGATCTGGCATGCGAGTTAAGTGACCAGCCCAGCGAATCTGATTCTTCATTAGTAGATGTGGATACTGGGCATGGACGCTCTTTCTAGAACTGCAGTGTCTGTGATATTGTCTTGCCATTTAATCTTCAATAGCTTCCTAAGGCAGACTGTGTGGAAGTGGTTTAATTTTCTAGCGTGTCGCTGATAAACAGTCCAGGTTTCACAAGCATATAGCAGTGTGAATAATACAACTGCTGTGTAGACTTTCAGCTTTGTTTGCAGGCTTATTCCATTTCTGTCCCATACATTCTTGTACAGTCTGCCAAAGGCTGCGCTGGCCTTGGAGATTCTTGCATTCACTTCGTCATCAATTGTGGCAGCTTGTGACACAGTGCTGCCAAGATAGGTGAATTTGTCCACAACACTTAGTCTATGACCATTCACTTTGATATTCGGCACGGTGTGATTATTCCCTGGAGCTGGCTGGTACATAACTACAGTCTTCTCCAAGTTGATATTGAGCCCAAAGTTGGCACAGGCATATGAGAAAGCTGAAACATTGTGTTGCATGTCTGTCTCTGAGTTGGCATATAGAGCGCAATCATCAGCAAACAGGAGCTCTCTGACGGTGTCGCTGTTAGTTTTGGTTTTAGCTTTCAGCCTTCTGAGATTGAACAACTTTCCATCCATGCGGTAGTTGATGTCTATTCCAATGTCATTGTTCTCGAAGGCATTCGTCAGCATAGCTGAAAACATGAGGCTGAACAGTGTTGGTGCCAGGACACATCCTTGCTTCACTCCATTGGTGACAGGAAAGGGCTCAGTTTGCCTATTTCCTGTACTCTTGCTGCATCATCATGAAATAGCCGCACTATTTGGACAATCTTCGTGGACAGTCGCCATATTGTCGCCATAATCTTCCACATTCCTTCTCTGCTGACTGTATCAAAAGCCTTGGTAAAGTCAATGAAAGTGGAGAACATTTCGGAGTTCTGTTCCTGACATTTCTCTTGCAGCTAGCTAGCTGCCTTGCAGCCAAAATCATGTCAACAGTTCCTCGTTCTTTTCTGAAGCCACATTGACTCTCAGGAAGAAGACCTTGATCGAGACTGGGCCATGAGGCGATTGAGAAGAATTCTGGCGAGTATCTTCCCTGCATTTGAGAGCAGGGAGATGCCTCGGTGGTTGTCATGGATTGGCGGTGTCCTTTACGTTTGTAATGGTGGATTATTGACGCGTCCTTGAAATCTTGTGGCATGGTCTCACCCATATGTTTGTAAAGACTTGGTGAAGCTGCTCTTTCAGGACAGGCCCATCTGCCTTGAATATCTCTGCTGGGATGGAGTCAGGACCAGGCGCCTTACCGCTGGAAAGTTGCTGGATGGCTTTGTTTACTTCCACTATGGTTGACAGGTTGGTACGAAAGTATACGGGATTACGAACAACGTCCTTAACTTCTAAGCCAGGGAGACTGGCACTGATGCCTTACCAGCGGTAAATTTCTTCAGTATTGGAAACTCAACATCAGGTAAGCAGCGGTAAAATTCAACAAGTTTTCCTTCTCTGTGCTTCTCTTTCAACAAGTCATTTGCTTGCAAATAAGTGAGCTCCAACTGTAGTTCAGCTGGCACATCATCAAGGCTACAATCAAACCGATTCTGGAAGAGAAGAATGTCACTTTAAATACTGTCAAGATCTGAAAATCTCTCCAAAAATGCGTCTTCAAGTCACGAATAATTTTTTTTTCAGAACATCGAGGTTGACATCTTCGGCGATTGTAGCGCAAAACTCTTTGAAACATTGAAACTGAGAAAGGATTTTCTCCTTCCAGTTGTGCTTCAAACAATGACAGCTTTCTCCGAAATCACGTGATGATTCTGTAGAGATCACAGACGAGGTTAATCTTTCAGTGAAGTTTTAGATTCAGTTCATTCATGTGGGATGTGACGTCGCAATTACAAGCCGGGGAAGGACTTGGAATGGCGCGAAATAAGCAAACATTTACAAATAACAAGAAAATGTGATACAATAATTTATAATTGAAAATAGTAAATTTAAGACACATAGCAGTCAGGAGGTCTCCGCAAGCATGAAGATCTCCTATTATTCTAATCATAATATTTACATTTAAATTGTATCACGGGGTCTCGTGTTCTTTACGTTATATCAAGCAAGTTCTAGTACCGTCTGCGGGCCGGATGAAATTATGTCGCTGGCCGGATCCGGCCCGCGGGCCGTAGTTTGGTGACCCCTTATCTAGACCAACGAGCAGCGGTTAGAACTGATGGTGAGACATCAGACTGGTTTGACATCAAGCAAGGAGTCCGTCAGGGCTTGTGCTGTCACCCTATTTGTTTAACCTGTACGCCGAGCATATTATGAGAAATGTTCAGAGATGGTATAACAGGGAGCAATATGATGCCCTAAATATCGGTGGTCATGAAATACTGATGATACTGTATTACTATCCATATCACAGAATGGTATAGAAAACCTAATAACCTCAACCCAATGAGTGAGTGAGTGGATGTGTGGGTGGGTGGGTAGGTGGGTAAGTGAATGAGTGAGTGAGTGAGTGAGTGAGTGAGTGAGTGAGTGAGTGAGTGAGTGAGTGAGTGAGTGAGTGAGTGAGTGAGTGAGTGAGTGAGTGAGGGAGGGAGGGATGGAAGGAGTAAGTGAGTGAGTGAGGGAGGGAGCTCTCAACTGCAGGGAAGATACCCGCCAGAATTCTTCTCAATCGCCTCACGGCCCATCTCCATCAAGGTCTTCTTCCAGGGAGTCAATGTCGCTTCAGAAAAGAACGAGGAACTGTTGACATGAAAGCCTTCGTACGTGCGTGCCTGCCTGCCTGCCTGCCTATCTTCCAGATTTATTATGTACCATGTGACGTAAAACTGCAATGGTGCAGCTGAATCAAGTTCCTCAAGCAGGGATTCCTACAGTAGATGTGTTCCGGCGTGCCGACATTGCCTAAAATACAATTCTATTTTAGGGTCTATTATTGTTTTTATTGTTGAATTAAATATCATCATTATCAAGTGCCTTGCCAACTGGCGTGGGAGATCATGCTTTTCCCCAAATTGCGATCTCCGACAGCATGGTTCAGTTCCTCTGTGGACTCCCTTCCATGACTAGATGCTGTCAATGAATTTCTTACGCTGTTTTCCATTCCTCTATCTCTCTTTTCACAAATCTTGAATGTCACTACGCATTGCCCCCCGACACCCCCACCACATACACACACACACACACACACACACACACCACACACACACACACACACAAAATGATTACTGCCTTTTCTGATGTTTGTGATAAGTTGTCATTGAAACATTTTTTTTTTAATGTTGCATATCCCAAGCAGGACGTTGCAGTCAACACCAGCATTTTTTAGCTGCTGTTGATGTACTAGGCAAGTTTTTACGTTCAGTAGTTTGCCATTGATTCTGAATGACCGACTCTCATACCAACACGTTATAACGCAACGCGACACGGTCTGCTGCACAAATCGGTCGAGGCTGCGTTTCGACCGCCTGGTAAGCTTCTCACGAACCACGTTCGCAAACCTTTGGCCACGGAGACCGAATTTTGCGACTTAGCCTTCTTAAAAATGTCCAAATTGCTCAGTTTGGCTGTCCAATGAGTTTTCAGCATTCTTCTATATAACCATATCTCCAAGGCGAGAAATATATATATATACTAGCTGACCCGGCCCGGCTTCGCCCAGACCCAGGTGGGGAGCATCTCATCTATATCTATAAAACAAAGTGTATGTATGTAAATATGTAAATATGTATGTCCTTTATTTTTTCGCTAACGGCCCATCCGATTGAGATGAAATTTTCTACACGCCTTCCTTTCATTCCAGAGCTGTCAACTGTCGTATTTTTTTTCTTCTTCCTCCTCCTCCCTCCTCCCATTCCCAAAATACGTACGTAAATATATGATGATGATGATGAAAGAATCCCCGAACCAAAACGCTTGGGAAAGGGAAGAAAATGACGTGACTACACATTAGCTAAGGGACTTAACTCTAGAAAAAGTTATTTCAAGGGGCATAACTTTTAATAACATTGTTGTATAACTTATAGTCATATTGTTGTATCGTTTTCAATGATTTATAAACTCTTTGTCTATAGTTATGTACCGGCATATGAGTTATAATAAATAATGATACAATCTTTTAGACATTTTCAAAGTTTACATAAAAATAATGCATAATGCATAACATTGTAACTCATCTTTCTATACTTAAGAAGTTATCTAAAAGATGTTGAACAATATCATCGCATCTTTAGTGTTTTCCGCCATCATATCGACACGATTCGCTTGACAGCACTTCTCAGCGCTATCAAGCCAAGACGCCTTACACATTTCAAGCAGTCTGATACGGGGGGAAAATGGCACGTCGTAATAGCACAAAGAAACAAGCAGCTTCCAAGATGCATAGTGAGAAAACCGACCAGACTATCAAGAAGACGAACCTGCCTTTGGAGAGTCTGCATGCAAGCTGTAATAAAGTATCTGAACCTACAGTCAATGAAACTACCAATAAGAAGAGCGACGACTACCCACAGACGAACACAAAAACTTGTGAGAGGAAGGAGGACCAAGACACCAGAATCAGAAACACTGATTCAAACACAGTCAGATGGGTGGTCAAGCGGCACATGCATGAATACGCACAAGATGCAATGACATATGTTCGCGCATATGGCCGCCCAGATTTGTTTATTACCTTCACATGCAATCCTACATGGGATGAAATAACAGAACTGTTGTTAACTGGACAATCATCATCAGATCGCCCTGATATTTCCGCACGTGTGTTCAAACAAAAATTGAAATCTTTAATGGATTTAATTGTCAAGCATCACGTTTTTGGAGAGACACGCTGTTGGATGTATTCCATCGAATGGCAAAAAAGAGGATTGCCACATGCACACATTTTGATTTGGTTGATGGAAAAAATCACACCAGATCAAATTGATCAAGTCATCTCAGCAGAAATACCAGATGTCGACATTGATCCAGAGTTACTTGAAGTCGTCACCAAAAACATGATTCATGGTCCATGTGGCTTCCTCAATAACAATTCACCTTGCATGTCTGATGGAAAATGCACAAAACGGTACCCAAGACATTTACATGCAGAGACAATCACTGGCAATGACGGATATCCACTATATCGTCGACGCTCAACTGAAGATGGCGGCAAATCTATCACTTTAAAAGTACGAAACAATGATCTTCAAGTCGATAATCGTTGGGTTGTACCGTATTCACCGTTACTCTCGAAAACGTACAAAGCACACATCAATGTCGAGTATTGCAATTCGGTTAAATCGATCAAGTACATTTGCAAATATGTCAACAAAGGAAGCGATATGGCAGTTTTTGGAGTGGGAAATGCAACTGCGTCTATCGATGAAATAGACCAATATCAAGTGGGACGCTACATTAATAGTAATGAAGCAGTATGGCGTATTTTATCATTTCCAATCCATGAACGTCATCCAACAGTTGTTCATTTGGCAGTGCACCTGAAAATGGACAGCGCGTGTACTTCACAACAGAAAATGCAAGTGAACGAGCATTGTCACCACCACCAACAACGTTAACTGCATTTTTTCATTGTGTGGGAATGATATGTTTGCAAAGACACTACTTTACTCTGAAGTGCCAACATACTACACATGGAATGCATCAGCGAAAAAGTTTCAACGTCGCAAACAAGGTAAATCAGTTGAAGGACATACCAATTTATATTCGACCGACGCGTTAGGCCGTCTGTACACTGTTCACCCAAACAATGCAGAATGCTTTTACTTGCGATTACTGTTAATCAACGTACGTGGACCGACATCCTTTCAAGAATTAAGAACAGTAAACGGTCAAGTATGTGCCACTTATCGTGAAACTTGCCAAGAATTACATCTTCTTGAAAACGATGCACACTGGGACACTTCACTCGCTGATGCATCAAATACTGCTCAACCACAGCAAATACGCACATTATTTGCCATCATATTGACAACTTGCTTCCCATCCAATCCAAAAGATCTTTGGGAAAAATACAAAGACTGTATGGGTGAAGACATCCTACATCGTTTGCGTGCAATGAATCAAAATCCGGACATTCAATTCACACAAAATGTGTATAATGAAGCATTGGTTTCGACGGAGGACATATGTTTGGCAATCGCTAACAAACCACTGGTACAATTGGGAATGACTGCGCCAGATCGATCTGCAAACGATCTTTTCGATCGTGATTTGCAACGAGAATCACTCTTTGATGTCGACGAATTGTGTGCATTTGTTCAAACGAATCTTCTGAAATTGGTTCCAGAACAACGTATAGTGTATGACATAATTATGCATGCAATTAAAAGCCGAACCGGCGGATTGTATTTCCTAGATGCGCCCGGGGGCACAGGGAAAACTTTTCTCATTTCACTTATATTGGCAACCATACGATCACGACAAAATATTGCGCTAGCTATCGCATCATCTGGAATTGCGGCAACTCTTTTGGATGGTGGCCGAACAGCACATTCAGCACTAAAATTGCCCTTGAATATTCACATCACTGAGACACCAACATGCAATATCCGAAAAAATTCTGGAATGGGTAAAGTACTCCAATCATGTCAACTCATTGTATGGGACGAATGTACTATGGCACACAAAAAAGCATTGGAGGCGCTTCATCGTACACTACAAGATTTCAGAGGAAATGAACAGCTCTTCGGTGGCGCACTTATTTTATTGTCTGGTGATTTTCGACAAACTCTACCAGTTATACCACGTTCAACACCCGCTGATGAACTTAATGCATGTCTGAAATCATCAGTTTTGTGGCGACACGTTCAGAAATTGACTTTGAAGACCAACATGCGTGTACAACTACAACATGATGCATCCGCAGAAGTTTTCGCAAAACAATTGTTGGATATTGGGAATGGGAAAAATGCCAATCGATGAATCCACACATAGTATCACGTTGCCAACAAACTTCTGTAACATCACAGCAACTATAGACGAATTAATTGACAAAGTTTTCCCAAATATGGCACGGAATCACAAAAATCATCAATGGCTCAAGTGCACGTGCTATATTAGCAGCTAAAAACAACGATGTCAATGCCATCAATTGCGCCATTCAAAACGAAATACCAGGCGAAGCGACAACGTATAAGTCCATCGATTCTATGATGAATCAAGACGAAGTTGTCAATTATCCAACTGAATTCTTGAATTCCCTTGATTTGCCAGGCATACCGCCGCACGTTTTAACATTGAAAATTGGTGTGCCTATCATTCTTCTCCGAAACATCAATCCACCTCGACTTTGCAACGGTACCAGGCTTGCAGTCAAAAAGATGATGAACAATATCATCGAAGCTACAATTTTGAATGGGAAATTTAAAGGAGAAGATGTACTGTTGCCTCGCATCCCAATGATTCCAACAGACATGCCATTCGAATTCAAACGCCTGCAGTTTCCGGTGCGAGTTGCATTTGCCATGACGATCAACAAAGCACAGGGACAATCGCTACAAGTGTGTGGACTAAATTTGGAAAATCCGTGCTTCACACACGGACAGCTATATGTGGCCTGTTCACGCGTTGGAAAATCTTCGGATTTATTCGTCTACGCACCAGACAGAAAAACAAAAAATATTGTTTATCAAAAAGCACTACGTTAGACATCATATTTGGTGTTCGGCCATAACTTGAAATTTATACAAGATTTTAAAAAAAAATAATCCTAGCATTAAGCAAACTTTTCTCCTCTAGATAGACAGACAGACAGGCAGGCATGCAGGCAGGCAGGCAGGCAGGCAGGCAGGCAAGCAGGAGAGGAGGCAAAGAAGAGAAGAAGGATGGGAATATGAGAAGAAGTAGAATTTGGGGATGAAAAAAGAGGGGAAGAAGAAAAAGAGGTGAGAAGAAGAAGGCGAAAAGGATGAGAAAGATAAAAAAAAAAAAGGAGGATGAGGAGAATAGAATGAGAAATAGTAGAAAAAGTACAAATGTCTTCATGCTTTTTAAATGCATTATGTTCTGGTGTTTCTTTAACACATTTGATCCTGGGGAAATTTTGGCTTTATGGCATAGTCGTAATCTAACACCTTTAACTTAGCTAGTTAGTTAGTCTTTCCTCTTGAGCCTAAGGCGGTTCGCTGCTATCTGTTGTAGATCCTGATATTTACTTGGCCGTTGAATGAGCCTTCTCTAATGATGGTTCTACGCAGTGTCTCTCTTGGTCTTCCCCGTTTTCTTTTCCTACTGGTGACCATATGAGGGCTTGGTAGGGGAGTCTTGTCTTGTCCATTCTGAGTACATGGCCGATGTAGTTCCAACGGCGTCTTCTTATGAAATTGGATACTGTATCTTGCTTAGTCTCTTGTCTTATTTGCGAATTAGTTCTGAAGTCTGTCCAGTGGATGTTTAGAAGTCTTCTAAGACATTTGTTCTCAAAATTGTCTAATTTTTTATCTAAAGCTACCGTTGATTTCCAACTTTCACATCCATACGTTAACACTGGAATCACACAAGAGTTGAAGATTTTAAGTTTTGTGTGTTTGCTGAGTGTCTTTGACTTCCAGATGTTTGACAGTTTATTGAAGGCACTAGATGCCAGTGCGATTCTAGATGATATTTCTGGTGTTGAGTCCCCTGTAGATGTCATTTTGCTTCCTAGGTATGTGAAGCTGTTGACTTTTTCAAGAACGTAGCTGTTCAATTTGGTGTCATCTGAACTGTTGGTAAGATCAATAGTCTTTGTTTTTGTGGTGTTAATTTGGAAACCAATTTGCCCTGAAACATTTTGGAGGTGGTTTATTTTCTCTTGGGCATCCGGGTGTGTTGAACTCAAAAGCACTATGTCGTCGGCAAAGTCCAGGTCTTCTACTTGGAGTACAGAAGAACAATGCTTTATTAAAGACTAGCTGACCCGGCCCGGCTTCGCCCAGACCCTGGTGGGGAGCATCTCATTTAATTCATATAAGTAGTCATATAAGTTCTCGTTCCCGTTACCGACTATCTGTCTGTCTGTCTGTCTGTCTGTCTGTCTGTCTGTCTGTCTGTCTATCTGTCTGTCTGTCTGTCTGTCTGTCTGACCCGGCCCGTCTTCGCCCAGACCCTGATGGGGAGCATCTCATTTAATTCATATAAGTAGTCATATAAGTTCCCGTTCCGACTATCTATCTGTCTGTCTGTCTGTCTGACCCGGCCCGGCAT
Source organism: Cepaea nemoralis (assembly GCA_014155875.1). NCBI lineage: Eukaryota > Metazoa > Mollusca > Gastropoda > Stylommatophora > Helicidae > Cepaea > Cepaea nemoralis. The sequence continues at coordinate 56,368 of JACEFZ010021136.1, read as the reverse complement.
CGCCCAACTCCTGGTGGGGAGCATCTCATTTAATTCATATAAGTAGTCATATAAGTTCCCGTTCCCGACTGTCTGTCTGTCTGTCTGTCTGTCTGTCTGTCTGTCTGTCTGTCTATCTATCTATCTATCTATCTGTCTGTCTGTCTGACCCGGCCCAGCCCATGGTGGAGAGCATCTCATTTAAATTATATAAGTAGTCATATAAGATCCCATTCCCGACTATCTGTCTGACTGTCTGTCTGTCTTGGGTAAATGGAGGAGGGAAGAGGGAGGTGGAGGAGGAAAGAGGAGGGAGGAGGAGGGAGGAGACAGGAGGAGTAGGGAGGAATAGGAGGGAGGAGGAGGGATTAGGAGGAGGAGGGAGGAGTAGGGTGGAGGAGAAGGGAGGAGGAAGAGGGAGAAGAAGGAGGGGGAAGGAGGAGAAGGAGGGGGGAGGAGGAGGAGGGAGGAGGAGGAATGTGAAGGGAGGGAGGAGGGAGGAGGTAGAGGGAGGAGGAGGAGGGAGGCAGAGAGAGGAGGAGGAAGAGGAAGAGGGAGGAGGAGGAATGTGAAGGGAGGAGGAGGAATGTGAAGGGAGGAGGTAGAGGGAGGAGGAGGTAGAGGGAGGAGGAGGGAGGAGGCGGAGAGGGAGGAGGAGGAAGGAGGAGGGGGAGAAGGGAGGAAGAAGGAGGAGGAGGGGGAGGAGTGATGAGGAGGAGGGAGGAGGAGGTAGAGGGAGGAGGAGGAGGAGGTAGAGGGAGGAGGCGGAGAGGGAGGAGGAGGAAGGAGGAGGGAGGAGGAGGAGGGAGGAAGAAGGAGGAGGAGGGAGGAGGAGTGATGAGGAGGAGGGAGGAGGAGGAAGAGGGAGGAGGAGGAATGTGAAGGGAGGAGGAGGGAGGAGGTAGAGGGAGGAGGGAGGAGGAGGAAGGAGGAGGGGGAGGAGGGAGGAGGAGGAGGGAGGAAGAAGAAGGAGGAGGGAGAAGGAGGGATGAGGAGGAGGAGGGAGGAGGAGGAAGAGGGAGGAGGAGGAATGTGAAGGGAGGAGGAGGAGGAGAAGGCAGGAGGAGGGATGAGGAGGAGGAGGAAGAGGGAGGAGGAGGAATGTGAAGGGAGGAGGAGGGAGGAGGTAGAGGGAGGAGGAGGAGGGAGGAGGAGGAGAGGGAGGAGGAGGAAGGAGGAGGGGGAGGAGGGAGGAGGAGGAGGAAGGAGGAGGAGGGAGAAGGAGGGATGAGGAGGAGGAGGGAGGAGGAGGAAGAGGGAGGAGGAGGAATGTGAAGGGAGGAGGAGGGATAGGGAGGAGGGGGAGGGGAAGAGGAAGAGGGTAGGAGGTAGAGTGGAGAGGAGGAGGGAGGAGCTAGAGGGAGGAGGAGGAGGGAGGAAAAGGGAGGAGGGAGGAGGTAGGAGGAGGAGGAAGAGGGAGGAGGAGGGAGGAGAAGGAAGGAGGAGGAAGAAGGAGGAGGAGGATGGAGGAGGGAGAGGGAGGAAGAGGGAGGAGGAGGATGGAGGAGGGAGAGGGAGGAGGGGAAGAGGAAGAGGGTAGGAGGAGGAGGGGAGAGTTCGCCATTCCGAATTCATACTCGTCTAGTTATTCCCTTCTACACGACTGTAGATAACTTCCTTACACATAAAAAGATGAATTGTTATTGATATTGCCGTGGCATGGAGGAATATCAGCAGCAGAGTTGATCCAAAAAACCAAAGACTGAGATCTACGGAGAGCCATGAACGCCTACGCCAGCCGGCACGGCACTTGATGATGATGATTGCCGTGTGACGATTCTGTGTAGTCACGTCATTTTCTTCCCTTTCCCTAGCGTTTTGGTTCGGGGATTCTTTCATCATCATCATCATATATTTACGTACGTATTTTGGGAGGGAGAGGAGGGAGGAGGAGGAAGAAGAAAAAAAAAACTATGACAGTTGACAGCTCTGGAATGAAAGGAAGGTGTGTAGAAAATTTCATCTCAATCGGATGGGCCGTTCGCGAACAAATAAAGGACATACATATTTACATATTTACATACATACACTTTGTTTTATAGATATAGATGACCCCTGTCTACAGTTTGTCTTGGTCAGGCTCATTGAAAGTTAATCCTGTGCCCATGGAACACCTACCATTCTCCTAGTATCCGAAGTGCCGGAATTTCTCGGAGGATTTTATCTCAGCTCCCCAATCGCTGAAAGTCAATGGGAGAAAAACAGTTCTGAGTGATTCTATTCCATCATTTGGATTATTGTGGTCATTATGGTGAACATTGGTGTGATCAATATATCATTATCATCTGAGAGCTGAAAACAAGTCTCTTGTTGTTAACCCCATTCAAAGAAATCTGGTGAAGTAAATCTTGCAGTGGATTATTCATCTGAGAAGTAACTTAGAGAATACCCAGCAGGGTGCTCACACAGTGATTGTTTGGTGAGACTTGAAAAGTGGATGATGTCGGACTCGCTAGGTGAGATGCTGCAATATATTGGATTTTGTTCCTACCTCTGGGTCTCTTCAGCACGCCATGATTAGCATGTACCAAGAATACATCTCCCATTGTCAGGAGAGTGATATTCTCAACCATTTGAAGTACCCCAGTTGTCAGCTTCACAGACAGTCTGGTCAACATTGGGATTCAGAACAACATCATCACCTCCAATTCTGTTCTCAAGAGGAAATTATCTTGCATGGGACTTATCACAAGAAGGCTGCTACCTGGAGTTTTCCCAACATCAATTACTGATGATAACAGAATGCTAATGATCCGGAACAGTAGTTCCTTCCTTGAGTTTTCCCATAACAAGGATTCTATAATGTTCCCCAATGACAGTGAAGGGATGATAAGTACAGTGAATCAGTTGTGTAGAAAGAGATTAGAGGAGAGGAGGAGGAGGAGGAGAGTATATTGAGATCTGCTGGTGGATTACTTAGGAGTTGTTGTACCATGTTTTATCTGCATGCGTGTTCTGCATATATGTATATTACATACCTTTCTAAGTGTAGATATGACAAATGATGAACCATTGGTCTTCACTCAACCCCAACAACAACACAATAAATAGTATTATTGAACCAGTGTTTTTAAGTACATGTCCCAGGTGAATGTCTTGTACAGTTGCTGTCAAGTATTATTCCTGGTGAATGTCTTAAGTTACTGTGGTTGGTTACAGATATTGTGAAAAGTCATGTATAGATGTTGTCAAGTATCTCTCATGATGTATGTCTTGTACAATTGCTGGTGTAAACATTTCTATGTGAATGTATGTCCCACTTTTGTCAAGAACCTGTCATGTAGATGTCTTTTTCAACAAATGTTAAGTAAGAGTTTGTCTGCTAAAATTGGATCCTAAAGTCCTAAGGTCTAATTGGACAACTGACATAGGTCACTTTGACACAAATAAATAAGGGAAGATCTAATGTGGCGGACTGAAAGCACACTGACAACATTATGATGAGAGAATTGAATCCTCGGTTGTACAGGGGCGACTAGTCCAGATCTCCTTTTGGCCTTTGAGGGGACTTTTTATTTCTTTTATAAATTTCTGTGTAGATACTTGGGAATCTCACAGTGGGGGTTCTGAGCCAGGAAAAATGGTTCCTAAAAAGGGCTATGCGGGAATGATTATCTATCTCATTTGAGAAACCTCTAGACAAAACGTGCAAAATCATATCCTTTATCTTGTCTATCTATTATTCAAGATATATTTTCAGAGACCACTACTAATTGGGTCCTCTGTCTACTCCTAACATGTCACAAGGGCGTAAAACTAAGTGCCTAAAATGGGATGCTAGCTTTCTCAGATAAGGGCGTAAAACTAAGTGGACCTGTGCGCATGTTTGCACGTTATAAATCTATTGGCACCTAGAAAAAGAAAACAGCAGACCTAACAATACAGTGCGTGGGCATGCATCAAAATATGGCCTCCCGCAAATGTGAAATTCCACTACCAATCTTTCACACCCCGTTAGTTTTTGTTTTTTTCCAGCTTGGAGGGGGATTGAGGATCTATGCAACAGTCTTTATGGAGATGCTACTTTGATACCGAGTCTATACCAACCTATCTGAAAGAGGCAAACCTTCTGCAGGTTCTGGCGAACTACACCCCAATGTAACGGATTTAAGATTTAAAATATAAATCTTCCAAAGGATTCTCAATTAATCAACCAACCAAACTTTACAGCGAATAAACACAAAATGTAACATTGAAGCCGAAGGGAAAATACAGGCAGAACAAGCGAGCGTTTCTGTCAAAATCTTTATCAACGAGCAAAAGATATATCTTTATTATAGATATCTTTATCAACAAGCAAAAAGGATACTAAGCTGGAAAACTATAATTATCACGCTTCCAGAAAGTATTCAATGATTACACACTTAAAGAACTGGGCCATGGACACGAAAAACGAACCAATTCCATGCCATTTCGGGAGTCCCGTATCCAATGCATCCACACAGCACTCTATCGTTTGTGTCTGCTGTTTCTCCACTAGATTTTCGGCCTACCATATTTGTTACTTGTTAAACGTTATTTTGAGGACCACTGACGAAACACGAAAATGGCGCTTGTTCACACCAGAAGAAAAGATAGTACGACGTCGGGTATCAAACCATTCAGGGAGTTAAGGACGAGGTTTGGTGAACGATGACAATCATGACATATAAAACTGTCGAATGTAAGCGGGCTTTCCCTTCGAGGACTTCCGCGAGGCGTTGCCGGTAATCTGCCTCACGTTCAATGACCTGATCCATGCTCCGTTACCACGAGACTCGTCATCAAAGGATGCCAACAGGAAGTAACAAAAGCGGGATTAGTAGCTGAGCTTGCGAAGCGTTCGGGGCAAAAGTTCACACCGCTGGTAGCGACTTAAGGAAAAAAAAATATTTCCATAATATTTTCCATGAGAATATATATATATCAGGAAACAGTGTGAATCTCACAATAAATGTGTGTGTGTGTGTGTGTGTGCGCGCGCGTGTGTGTGTGTGAGCGTAAGTACATACTCATACGCACACACATTAAATGTTGAATTCAAACTGTTTCCTGATTATTTAGTTTTGCTTATCCTTTACAGGACATTGCTGTCAACACCAGCATTGTTAGGCTGTTGTGATCTCTTGGCAAGTTTACGTTCAGTAATTTGCCATTGCCGGTCTCCGTGGCTAAGAGCTTACAGACGCGATTTGTGAGCCCGTTTACCCGAGTTCGAAACACAGCTGCGACCGATTTGGCAGCAGACCGCTTCGCGCTGGGTTTTAACGTGCTGGTATGGGAACCGGTCGCTCAGAAAGCAATGGCAAACTACTGAAAGCAAACTTGCCAAGACAACAAAAAACAGCAGTAAAATGCTGGTGTTGACAACGATGTCCTGTAAATAGGATATGCAACCCCCCCCCCCCCCCCCCCCCCCCCCCCCCCCCCCAAGAAAAAAGTTTGACATTGCTTTCTGAACGACCGGCTCCCATTCCAATTCGTTTAAAATCCAGCGCAACGCGTGTTTAGAACGCAGGTAAGCTGCATTACGAACCGCGTCCGTAACGTCTTCGCCGCAGAAACCGTTTCTTAATAGATATAGACATATATATTCATTTACATGTCTGCGTGTGTTCATTTAAATATCTGTGTGTGTTCATTTACCATTAAAAGAACGGAAACATACAAATACCTGGGTACAATCTTCAACTGCTCCAACATCATAAGGGAAGAAATACAAACTAGAATCAATTCTGGAAATAAGATATACTATGCACTACAACATCTACTAAAATCAAAGGCGCTATCTCGTAACACCAAAATCACAATATACAAAACACTGATCAGTCCAGTCGTGCTGTATGGCTCTGAAACCTGGAGTACAACGAACGGAGACGAAGCCTTGTTACAAACCTTTGAGAACAAAATTTTCAGGCGCATCTTTGGACCCATTAGGGATACACACAATGGAGAGTGGAAAAGAAGAAGTAACAAAGAAATGTATGATCTGTTTAAGTCCCCGCTAATCACTGGTATCATGAAGGCTAATAGACTACAATGGCTGGGGCATATAGAAAGAATGGAAGATAATAGGGAAACAAAACTCGCTTACACTCAGGAAATAAATGACCGTAGACCCCGAGGTAGACCAAGAAGGCGGTGGAGAGATAATACATATACAGATCTACAAGCACTTGGAATCAACGACTGGCAAGAGAAGGTCAACCAGAGAGACGAATGGAGACGGATTGTATCTGCAGCAAAGAACCTCAATGGCTCGGAACGCTGAAGAAGAAGAAGTATGTTCATTTACACGTCTGCGTGCGTTTGTTTAAATGTCTGTGTGCATTCATTTACATGTCATTGTGTGTTAATTTAAATGTCTGTGTGCATTCATTTACATGTCTTTGTGTGTTCATTTACATGTCACTGTGTGTGTGTGTGTGTGTGTGTGTGTGTGTTCATTTAAATGTATGTGTTTTCATTTAAATGTCTGTGTGTGTTCATTTAAATGTCTGTGTGCGTTCATTTACACGTATTTGTGTGTTCATTTACATGTTGGTGTGTGTTCATTTACATGTCTGTGTGTGTTCATTTACATGCATTCTTAAAATATATTATTTAAGTTTAGGCAAATTATTAATATTTTAACAATTCCAAATTATCCATGGGAGATACTGATGAACATAATGTGGAGCTCGTAAAACAATAACTAAAGATCTGCTTAAAGCGCGTGCAGCGTATGGAGAACAGCGGAAATTATGTTGGCGCATTTGGACATTATTTCTGAATGGAATTATTTTGGAATGGGTCACCGTCACATTTTTTTTTTTTCAAAGTGAAATTACTTTCCTTTCAAAAATATGGACAATCCAATCTCACTGTCTACCGTAATGGTAGTATTCCTAATATTTCTGCAACCAAAATGCAAACGAACGCACAAATGAATCATATTTGATTTTGATTAAGAAAAAACGCTATCGTGAATCTTCATCATCTCTACCAGACATGGTTAACAAAGAAAAGTAACCCTTGTGTTGTGGCGCACAACGAAATACTATTAATAATACTGGCATTTATACATACATCAGTTAGTACTATGAATAGTCACTTTGTTAGTAATATTCACTAAGGTCACGCTAAGGTCGCCAATGTCTGAACTGTTAATGTAACTGTCAGAAGTGGAAAAACTATCTTAGTTATTTTCATTATTTCATCTGCAGTCTTCAATAAGAGATGCTGTCACAATGTTGTGCACACTGAAGATAGTTTAACGAAGAGGGAAAAAGAAATTAAAACATCATTATATTGTAATCTTATCATGTAATTAGACACCGTCACATTGTTCTAAAGTGAAATGATGTTTAGAAGTGAGCAGAGTCTATTTCTGTCATCTGCTTTAATGATGATAGAATTAATAACGTCACAACAGTACAGTGTTTGGACAGCTGTTCTCGTTATATTTGTATGGGATTTTGTTAGGGCTGCGCACGATTAATTTAAATTTAATAGTTAACTTTTGAAAAATTAACGATTAATTAATAGTTAATTTTGATTAAAGCGAAACATGTATAGTCACATAACTCACATTATAGTCGCATTTGTCATAAATCGAAATAACACTGGATTGTCTTGTTCATATATCATCTAACAACCAACTATGCAAACAGACGAGTATGTTGACAGTATTTGGTTAAAGTGACGAGCGCTTCTTATTAACAATATAACCAGTAGAGTTGAACAATCGTTCACACGGAACTGAGGTGGCCGGTATGCACAGAATGGTCCTTGCAAGGAATATCAATTTTGGATATCGATGTCCATTAAGTTTCCACCTTTGTAGAGGATCAACCGGTTCAGCAACTTTCTTATCCATTTTATAACGTAGAAATTCATCAGAAGAGCTGTCGACATGATCTTCCGTGTCTGAGTCAGACTCTATTAGCTTAACAAGCTTTACATTTGGTTCACATATAGTTTCATTGTCAATGTCAGTATCATTCGTTGCAGCAGTCTCCATCTACTTATTATGAACATCAGCTGCTATTTGTTGTTCAATACGTGACCAAGTTCGTTTTTTGCATCTTTTGACAAACACTTCAGGTATTTGTAGCGTGGATCAAGTGCTGTTGCAATCTGTAGTTTCAATACATGTCATATCAGCTACACGTTCACTGAAGTCATTAATACATGCTACCTTAAATTTAACTATGCGGCCCGGATCATCATCGTTTACAGTCATATGCTTTGTCAACGATGATAGCAGTGGCAATACACAGCTAAAGGAAAACATAATCTTGACCGCCAAGCAGGACCATGGTCTGACAGAATAAGTCAAAAACTTTGACAAGTCGAAATCTTCTCCCAATCCGAATCTGACAGTTTTGGAACTTGGTATTGCATCTTTTCATCTGACATGTAGACAGCCAATGCTTCTCTGGCCTGTAGAAGAGTGCGAGGATATTTTTATCTAATATATGTATGCTGTGCCTAGGGGTTTAGAGTGCCTGGATTCAAGATATAAGAACTATGTTCTAGTTCTCTTCCTTTTTGTATTCTCCAGGAAACTAGACTTAAAGGCTCTATTACTCATAAGTATGGGACTAAGTAGAAGTAGATACCCGTGCAATTCACACTAATAAGACTAATCACCCGGAGAAGATATTGAGAGTCAGGTCAGTTGCCATAGCCTTCAAGGGAATAAGATCCTCTATCTGAATTATTAGGCAATGTACGTTCGACCTCCCACATTAACTCTCACGTTTTTAAATAAACAGTGACACATATCACCACAACAACATTAGTTTGTAACAACCTTCACAATACAGTAAGACAACTCCTGGTTCTAACTATTGCTTTTTAATGTAGAGTTCATAGTGAGTCATGGGAACTCTTAAATCTCTGCTTTCCTAAAACCTACAAAAACTTGATAACAAAATAAACCATCATCCGTGAAGTACACTGTGCATAATCAAACTCAACAACCAATTTCCCACCAAGAAAATCAATACCAATATCTGGGAGGGTTTTACTTCTAGAATACACCTATAGTGAATACAGCAATCTATGTTTATCACATCAACATAGTTGTCATCATCTTACTCTTATCTAAATAACGGTTCGGGTTCATACAGGCAACAATACACTGTTCGCTAGGATATAGAACATTTATTGTATAAAGTGTACAGTTGGCGAAGTGGGTAAACAGACCCGCGCTCTCTTATATTACATATCACAGATAGTTAAACATCAAACATATAGTTGTCATACAACAATCTAGCACACTATCTAGCCTAAGTATATCTATGAATATCTATGAGTCCCTCTCAGGCAGGCCTTGTTGTCTCTCTCCAGTCCGTTTGTCCTCTGCCGGTCTCCGCGTGTCCTAACTCGACACGGGCGGTAACTCTGTCCGAGTTCCTCGTGGACCCCGCATTAGGCGGGCCACATCAGTGTCCACGGAATCATGGACTTTGTGACCAGCTCTTTCGAGAAGGTTCTAGATTACTCGGGTCCTGCGCGACTCACTGGTTTCCCTTGGGCTGGAGTTGCAGCCCTCTATTATATGTGAAAGTGAGGCGGTGACAGGATCCCCCCTCCCCCCTGACATGATTTGTTGTTGGGAATTAGATCCGTTCTAATTCTGTCACCGAATCACATAAAGTTGGTGTTTGTAGTTTGGTGGATAGTAACCTGGTAACCTACCTACTAGCACTAAAAACTCATGTATTCTACCATACAACACTTGTCTGATTTGGTGCAGAGATCCCTGTCTCTCGTGTGCTTAAATATGCTTATCAGACCGAAGTTACGTGGCGTTTTAGTAGTTGTATTTACAACTCGCCCTTCTCATAGTACCCGAAATGGTACCCAGACAAATAACCCCTATATAATAGAGGGTTAACAAGACCGAAGTCTTGGCTAAATAAGTACACCTTCAAATCTTGATCTGTGTGTGTATTTCTATACACTTTTACTCCCGTATGTTATATAATGCTAAATATGTAGTTACCTTGTTCTTTTATCCCCCTCAGACTACATGTGTCCCTGTTGGCTTGTTAGTGTGTTAACTAATAAGTTGATGTATCTAATAAAGTGACTGTATTTTAAATTGATAGTGTTGAGTTTTGAGGTTTGTGTAACGTGCGTGCTGAATGTGTGGTGTAATTCCAAGCGTCACGAGTTGGGATAACCTCAATCATGTAATACTGCACTGTGTGCAATACCTGACTAGGCATTCCAAGTAGTGGTGCTTAGATGTATCCTAACTGCTAAACTAAGTGTATTACAATAACTACTAAATTAAACTCACTACTAAACTAAGTTTTATACATGTATTGACAAATTAGACAAGTCATGCACTTTTACATGGAAGACGCAGACAAATTACAATGAATACGTTTTGCGTACAGTTTGTCCGCCAAGTGTATCGTTCTCTCATTTAATCCTTTCACGCAGTCATTCACTCATCTGTTATTCAAAATAGTAATTGGCTAAAATATATATTTAAAGTTGAGGTAAGCGTTATTGCCCTTAGAAAAAATGGGCTAGGCGATATTTGCCCTTTAAGAAAATACGTACTTTTTGTACAATGAATGAAAAATAGGTTATAATTTAACTAGAGACACTTGTATAGGACGGTTATTTAGCTTATGAATGGTACCGTCTGGAATATTAAAGTAGAATATGTACAAGTTACAGGTTAACACAATTTATATACATCATTAATGGAAATATAATACATATTTAATAGTAAACTAATTAATTACATAATTCCAATGATGATGTGCGCGTTGACGTCCCTTCGTTCGTGTGTTATGCCATGAATGTTAAAGTTAATATGGCTGTCTCTTGAGTGTTGTCGTCGATGTTGTTCTGTTTCGGCTGTTTGCAAAGATTTGTAGCAACAGCAAGTATGGATTGCCCTCACTGTTCCGTATGAAATATTACAGTGTTCAGAGATAGTTCACTGGTTGATATTATTGGTTGAAATAAACACAGTTACTGTTTCTTGCTGGAATCGTTCTAGAGCTTAGGCATTTGATGGTATAGTTCTTACAGTATAGCTCTTCACGTATGTTTATGGGTGTCGTAATTCACCTAATCACTGAGAGTACTCTAGCAGGTGTAGAGTCACACTGTTATATGTAACGGACTAAAAGTATCACAGTTTATAGTGTGGCTACTGGCCAATGTGATTAGAGTCATTCTACTGGCGCATTTGTCTGCCGTGATAAAAGGTCAGCCACTATGTTATCGGTGCCCTTAATATGGCGAATTTCAAAGTCAAAGTCTTGAAGTAGAAGACACCATCTTTGTAACCTGTTGTTTTTGGGCGACCCATGGTTAAGGACTAATAATGGCGAACTGTCTGTGAGGACCACAAAGTGGCTTCCTAAGAGGAACTTAGATAATCTCAATATACAGAACAAAAGGCTCAAACACTCCAATTCAACTGTGGCATAACGAGTCTCAGCCTTCTTCAGTTTGCGGCTTACGTAGAGGATCGGGTGTCGAACGCCATCAACTTCCTGCATTAAACATCCTCCTATTGCGATAGCGCTCGGATCTGTGGTCACATAGTCCCGATTTCAAATGAAAACGCTAACGCTGCTTTGTCATCTACAGGCAAGCTAGTTTTTTTTACAGGGTTTGTTAACAACAAAAAGTGCACGTTAATTCGCGATTCCGGCGCAACGCTCTGTGGGGTTAGGAAAACATTAATAGACGCTAAAGACTACACAGACAAACATGTGACGTGTCGCACATTCTCAGGTACGATAGAGAAATACCCCCTTGCTTTGGTCGAAATTCAAACACCGTTCATATCTGGGCAAGTACGGACTGGAGAGAGACAACAAGGCCTGCCTGAGAGGGACTCATAGATATTCATAGATATACTTAGGCTAGATAGTGTGCTAGATTGTTGTATGACAACTATATGTTTGATGTTTAACTATCTGTGATATGTAATATAAGAGAGCGCGGGTCTGTTTACCCACTTCGCCAACTGTACACTTTATACAATAAATGTTCTATATCCTAGCGAACAGTGTATTGTTGCCTGTATGAACCCGAACCGTTATTTAGATAAGAGTAAGATGATGACAGGCTTTTTGGGGGCTCGTCCGGGATCGTATGTCCACAATGTAGTGTTGTGTCCAGTTGGAACTTCGTACAGGTGTTGCACTTACTGTCTGTTATGGTGTTTATGATGTGTACAGCATTCCAAAGCTCGCTTTCATTGTCGTGCTGATTGTCACATTCATTCAGTGACTCAAGCTCTTCGTCAGACGACGTTTCTACTAATGCAGCATTGGCCTGTTTCAATAACTTTCGGCCTTCACAATCCTTATTATAGTGACCCCAGCTATTGCAGAAATAACATTTAATTGCTCTGTGGTAAGCCATGCGTTTAGCTGTTTGCCTATCCACCATCTTCTGGAGGTGTTGAGGGTAGGTGGGTGCTTTGTCGCACATCCCGTAACTGTCGTGATGGTAATTGCAATATTGGCATTTTACTACTTTACCGACCTTGGATCGTGGTTTAAATCTACTCTCTGTTTGTTTGGAGTATTTGGTGTTCACTACTGCAGCTGCTGTATCATTGTGACTTATGTTAAGCTGAAAAATATCCCTATTTGCTGTGAAAAATGCATTCCCCTTTGCCTCTATTTCCTGGATACTCTTACAGTCCATTTGTTTTAAGAACTTGGCAAAAGGTGTGGGGATGGTGCTAACTATTTTATCTATTATAATCAGCTCCTTAAGTTTATCATGGCTATTGTTGGTTTTAGCCGAGTTAATCCATTTTGTGCATATGTCTTGGACTGTACTGACATAATCTATAAAGGTTTGGTTTGGTTGTGGAGATAATTTGGCAAATTGTTGTTGGTAACCTGCAGTGTCTAAAGAAAAATGTTGGAGAATGCGTTGTTTTAGGTACTCATAGTCTTTTCGCATTTCCTGTGGTATTGTCTCTATTACTTTTAGTGGTTCAAGAGCTAAGTTCCTCATCAGAATAAATGCCCAATCTGATTTAATGATTTTATGATGAGACATGAGACACTCAAAATTTTCTAAGTAGGCGGAGATGGAATCTCCTGAACAGAAAGCCTTCACGAGACCTTTATATTTATTATATTTTTGTTCTTCTTCTTTGCTTCTTATTTCTGCGTTGGCCTCCATTTCCATCTGTTTTAGTTTAATCTGTGTCTCGGCATTTAATTGGGCCTGTTTGGCGGCCGCCTCAAGCTCCATCTGTTTTTCCTGAGCCTGCAATTGTATTTTCTTCTCTTCAATTTGCAATTGCATTTTTTTCTCTTCTGCTTCAATCTGCATTTGCATTTTCTTTTCTTCTGCTTGCATTTGCAGTTTCTTTTCTTCGGCCTCCATCTGCAATTTCTTTTCTTCGGCCTCCATCTGCAATTTCTTTTCTTCGGCCTCCATCTGCAATTTCTTTTCTTCGGCCTCCATCTGCAATTTCTTTTCTTCACGTTCTATCGCTCTTTCTTCACGGGCAATGTTTTCTGCGTGCGTTTTCTGTGCCCATTCTGACAGTTTCTCTTCTTTATAACCTAACTTTATTCCTTGCTCAATGCATTTATCTAAACTAGACATTTTGTATTTTAATTGTTTGTACAATTTATAGAGTTAAATCCCTTAGAAAAATATGTTGTGTGGTCGAAAATTTGGTTAACTCCCCTAATTATTAATGTATAAATCAAAATGCAAGGTTATGTTGGTGACAAGGTCATGAATATGCAAAGAAATCAATATGATACAAAATAATACATTGATGAAACATGAGAAGTACAGCTTAGAAGTACAATGAGTATGAGGTGAAACTTAGCTCTGAATTTTGAAGCTCCTCGATGTTGTCTTGCACTCTCGTTACTGTTGGAAAGGTTTCATCGGTTGGACGCGGCACTTGTTGCGGAACAATCTGCTCGTGGAGCGAGAAAACATTAGTGACTGTCACACACAAAAAATGTCAAAATAGTAACATGTCAAAAACAAATTGTTTACAGAATCAAAATAAAGAGGCACTGTGGGTGGCAATGGTGAGACATTGCCGAGGGACTCAGGTTACTTCTATTTTATCGCTAGATAGCTACTAGTTTTATGTAAACTTGTAACGTTAACAATTTCTTTGATTTAAACAAATCAATGTGTTATCAAAAATCAATGTTTTACCAAAAATCAATGTGATATGATTAAATAATTAATTTTACATGGCATTTAATAGGTTTTTAAGAAGACATTCTATGCCAAAACCGGAAAACTAGCCCCCAAAAAGCCTGTCATCATCTTACTCTTATCTAAATAACGGTTCGGGTTCATACAGGCAACAATACACTGTTCGCTAGGATATAGAACATTTATTGTATAAAGTGTACAGTTGGCGAAGTGGGTAAACAGACCCGCGCTCTCTTATATTACATATCACAGATAGTTAAACATCAAACATATAGTTGTCATACAACAATCTAGCACACTATCTAGCCTAAGTATATCTATGAATATCTATGAGTCCCTCTCAGGCAGGCCTTGTTGTCTCTCTCCAGTCCGTTTGTCCTCTGCCGGTCTCCGCGTGTCCTAACTCGACACGGGCGGTAACTCTGTCCGAGTTCCTCGTGGACCCCGCATTAGGCGGGCCACATCAGTGTCCACGGAATCATGGACTTTGTGATCAGCTCTTTCGAGAAGGTTCTAGATTACTCGGGTCCTGCGCGACTCGCTGGTTTCCCTTGGGCTGGAGTTGCAGCCCTCTATTATATGTGAAAGTGAGGCGGTGACAATAGTACATGACTAAACCTTCATTAACTACATGAGTAGTCCATTAAACTGGTATAGGTCGTTGATTGGATGTCTTTCTCCTAACTACTCCTGTGACATGTCAATCCTGTAACTGAAGAACGAGGTACTAACACCCCACACAGAGCTTGATAATCCACTGAACCTCAGCTCCACTATACGAAAATGATATGACGTTACTATACAGTCTCTTCTATAACGCTTTCCATCGATGAAAGGGGGGGGGGGTCATCCCATTATGGATGGACCTTACAACTGGATATATCACTGTCTATAGTTCCTCTGGCTGGATAAAATATATGAAATGGGGATGCTGGATTATTGTTGTGTAATCCAATCGCGGGATATATATATATATATATATATATATATATATATATATATATATATATATATATATATATATATATATATATATATATATATATATATATATGATGTCGGCATGTTTCCTACGGGCCACCTTCACTTGTGGATGTCTTGAGAGAAAAGGCGAGTCTGCATCCTAATGGTAATTCTACAAAATGGCTGTTTAGCTATCATGCTATTAGCTCGTGAAGCCAGGACTCTGTAATGGTGTTCTGTAATTGCTGGTTGAAGATATTAGAGCGGCAAATCCAATTAGTGTGGGATTCTTACTCTTCGGTGTCTGCAAAGGTAGAATCCAAACATGTCTTGGACGACCTGGATAAAATTAAGATGGCCGTTACTTGTTCCAGATATAAAGATAAGGCTTGCGACCGCGTACAGGAATTTGAGAGATACCAGTCCAAAAGCTTCTGCAGACGAAAGTATTGGTAAATGATCCACTATACTGTACTAAGATCTTGTCTTAAGCTGTATAGCGCACATAATCTCTTCCGGGGGCAATTTGTGGTATGTAGACAACCACGGCCGGTACCACATCCGTTGTGTAAATTGCTTGACCAATACTTGAATTGAGGAAATGCAAAGAGGGATAACCGAGAAACGACTTCCCAGCTGTCGTGGGAAATTATAAGATGAGTTTCTTCCCGTTTCAAGTGCTCCTTGTGATGGTGTCCCCAGCATAATTATTTCATAATTATAGTCTTGTTTCTCTCAGTATACCATGCTATAGGCCATGTATCCTTCTCGCAAAACTGTCCTTCAGGGCCTTTAAGATGAAAAAAATAAAACAAGCTATATACATTTGATAGCATATCAATTGTCATTGTAACTAACATACAGATAGAATAGTTACCAATACAGGGGGGGGGGGGGGGGGGTCTGACAGTCCCCCACCTTTACCTCTCTGATAATTAAGCTGTCCTTAACCCCGATTGGCGAGGGGGGAGGTCTAGTTATTGCCTGTAACCTAGCCGTAGGTTGGTCTGGGTGTTCATGACTATTCCATCTACTGACGTTACAAAATGTCACGCTAAGACACGACGACCAAAACAAACAAAGACAGCCCAAAATATAACACTCTCACATTACATTGGGAAACACCCAAACATATGAGAGAACATATAATCTTGCTCCAGAATAATGCAGTAATCACCCACGGAATATGGATCCACCCTCAACCCATTTCCCTCTTTTAGCAGGAGGGGGTTCACGTATCTTCTTATTATAGCATCCAACACTGCCCAATTTAACTGAACATAAAATCATGGTCACTTAGGCAGTCACACGAATTAGCCTTGCTGACACTGCTATGCAGAGCTGACACACTTTCTGAAGATATGAGAGTTCCACCTTTTCCCATATGAGATTATACTCATAGAAAAAAAACATTACACCATTTCCCCTGCAGATTCCTTAAACATATTACTTAAAATTCACACACTTTGTAAAAGTGCATTATGTATGAATTTAAAAGATGCACCCTTAAGTACACAAGCGTTCACTAAATGTCTAGTAAAGACAATTCTCTAATCTAGAGAATCCTGGTTCAAATATGAAGAGAGAGTGAACAGATTTTCTGCATTCAAAATGCAGATAATAGTGATATACTCTTCACTTAAGATATACTAGTAAGCATAGCAATATAACAAGGTAAGCATAGGAACCAGTAGGAGTGGTATAGACACATTACTTCTACAGAATCAAAATTCAGGCTATTTTTTCAAGAAGTAATTTTCTCGTTATCAACTTCAACAAAAATACATAATATACATATATTCTACTTATCATAAAATACAGGTATTACATTCAAAAAGTCATCTTATCTTACCATTAGCCTCAGAAGGCACAGTTAGGTAAATATCACTCCCTACTAACTACATGTTGACTCGGTCGGTGTTTAAACTCAAGTGACAATTTTTGGCCTAGTCTACCAGCTCGCTAACGCTTATCTATTTCAAGCTACGGTGATCCATTCTCTTTGTCTCTGCGGTACGACATTCCTCTCCTTTTACGGCAATGGTAAACACCACACTCGAGAAAGGCCTTACTTAGAAACGTTGTCTGCAAACTGAGGAGAATGTGTTATGTCACAGAACTCCCCACGTAAGCCTGACGTACCCCGTACTCAGGTATCTCAGTCTCAACAGTTTTCAGACTCCCTTATGACGATCCATCCTTTCTCCCTGATGCTCGACCGCCTTCAATCAACAAGTAAAAAAAAAAAAACGCTCACCCTCGACTTAAAAAGTCACCTTTCTGATCTCATATAAGCCTGATATGTCTCCACGTTCCTAGCTATATGATAGATTCCGTTGCTATGATATACTAACTATTCTGAGTCGCCTGCATTCGAAATATGAATGTACGTTTGCAATCTCAGTAAATGAAGTATAGGGTCTGTTATCAACCCACTTCTGAAGACTTGTAAAAAGGAAAAGGAACTGGTTCAGAGTTCCTCACCTGTCTTCGAAAAGAATGAAAATCTCATCTCCCTACATTCCCACTGGCAGGATGATGGTTCCATATGAGAGTAATTGCTGTCTATTTTCCATTTACCCAGTCATTATGCCATACGGAACTTTGTAAATGTTGACGAGCACAGAAGTAGGGTCCTCACTCATATAGAACTCTCAACTCCTTAATTAAGTTAGTGCTGGCCGATATGTTCCTTTTTACACTACACTAGGAATCTTACATCTGCATCTACGGATCTGGGTTACTATAGAGCGACTGCCTATGTCCCAATCAGGTTCTGGCTGCTTGTATAAGGAATAGTTCCATGGTCTATCTTTGGTAGATATCGTATTTTCTCTGACTAGTGGAAAATCAGCCTCTCTTTTTCTCACATCCAACTCTGTTTCCTATGCCTGTTGAATTCGATGATAAATCCACGTCGAAGGTCGTAGTTTATCTCTCACGACGTATCGACTTATTTCAACTCAGCATATATGAATCTTCAGTCTTATTTGGAATATAAAGCTGAAGGATGATGTCGGCATGTTTCCACCGGGCCACCTTCACGTGTGAATGTCTTGAGAGAACAGATGAGTCTCCATCCTAATGGTAATTCTACCAAGTGGCTGTTTAGCTGTCATGCTATTAGCTCGTGAAGCCAGGACTCTGTAATGGTGTTCTGTAATTGCTAGTTGAAGGAATTCGAGCGGCAAATACAATTAGTGTGAGGTTCTTACTCTTCGGTGTCTGCAAAGGTAGAATCCAAACATGTCTTGGACGACCTGGATAAAATTAAGATGGCCGTTACTTGTTCTAGATATAAGGATAAGGCTTGCAACCGCAGGAATTTGAGAGATACCAGTCCAAAAGCTTCTGCAGACGAAAGTAGTGGTATATGATCCACTATACTGTACTAACATCTTATCTTAAGCTGTACAGCGCACATAATCTCTTCCAGGGGCAATTTGTGGTATGTAGACAACCACGGCCGGTACCACATCCGTTGTGTAAATTGCTTGACCAATACTTGAATTGAGGAAATGCAAAAGGGAATAACCGAGAAACGACTTCCCAGCTGTCGTGGGAAATTATAAGATGAGTTGCTTCCCGTTTCAAGTGCTCCTTGTGATGGTGTCCCCAGCATAATTATTTCATAAGTATAGTCTTGTTTCTCTCAGTATACCATGCTATAGGCCATGTATCCTTCTCGCAAAACTGTCCTTCAGGGCCTTTAAGATGAAAAAAATAAAACAAGCTATATACATTTGATAGCATATCAATTGTCATTGTAACTAACATACAGATAGAATAGTTACCAATACAGGGGGGGGGGGGTCTGACACTCCCCCACCTTTACCTCTCTGATAATTAAGTTGTCCTTAACCCCGATTGGCGAGGGGGGAGGTCTAGTTATTGCCTGTAACCTAGCCGTAGGTTGGTCTGGGTGTTCATGACTATTCCATCTACTGACGTTACAAAATGTCACGC
This sequence comes from Cepaea nemoralis, assembly GCA_014155875.1. Taxonomy (NCBI): domain Eukaryota; kingdom Metazoa; phylum Mollusca; class Gastropoda; order Stylommatophora; family Helicidae; genus Cepaea; species Cepaea nemoralis. The sequence continues at coordinate 37,300 of JACEFZ010021136.1, read as the reverse complement.
TAAGACACGACGACCAAAACAAACAAAGACATCCCAAAATATAACACTCTCACATTACATTGGGAAACACCCAAACATATGAGAGAACATATAATCTTGCTCCAGAATAATGCAGTAATCACCCACGGAATATGGATCCACCCTCTACCCATTTCCCTCTTTTAACAGGAGGGGGTTCAAGTATCTTCTTCTTATAGCATCCAACACTGCCCGATTTAACTGAACATAAAATCATGGTCACTAAGGCAGTCACACGAATTAGCCTTGCTGACACTGCTATGCATAGGTGACACACTTTCTGACGATATGGGAATTACACCTTTTCCCATATGAGATTATACTCATAGAAAAAACATCACACCACTTCCCCTGCAGATTCCTTAAACAGATTACTTAAAATTCACACACTTTGTAAAAGTGCATTATGTATGAATTTAAAAGATGCACCCTTAAGTACAGAAGCGTTCACTAAATGTCTAGTAAAGACAATTCTCTAATCTAGAGAATCCTGGTTCAAATATGAAGAGAGAATGAACAGATTTTCTGCATTCAAAATGCAGATAATAGTGATATACTCTTCACTTAAGATATACTAGTAATCATAGCAATATAACAAGGTAAGCATAGGAACCAGTAGGAGTGGTATAGACACATTATTTCTGCAGAATCGAAATTCAGGCTATCTTTTCAAGAAGTAATTTTGTAGTTATCAACTTCAACAAAAATACATAATATACATATATTCTACTTATCATAAAATACAGGTATTACATTCAAAAAGTCATCTTATCTTACCATTAGCCTCAGAAGGCACAGTTAGGTAAATATCACTCCCTAATAACTACATGTTGACTCGGTCGGTGTTCAAACTCAAGTGACAATTCTTGGCCTAGTCTACCAGCTCGCTAACGCTTATCTATTTCGAGCTACGGCGATCCATTCTCGTTGTCTCTGCGGTACGACATTCCTCTCCTTTTACGGTAATGGTAAACACCACACTCGAGAAAGGCCTTGCTTAGAAACGTTGTCTGAAAACTGAGGAGAACGTGTTATGTCACAAAGAGTCAGTAACATAATAAAAATACTGTTCCATCTTGTTGGTACATCTTGCTGCAGCTTACACAATGGTGAATCAGTACCATTTTGCAACTCGGTTGTGTTTGCGGCACTATGTTTAAAATGTTCGACAATTTTTCGACATTTCCCAAACAATATTTCTGTATCAGCGGCTTTAAATCCATGCAATATGCTCAGTTGTAAGCTATGACCCAAACAAGGAATATGAGCAAAACAGGTTTTATCAACAGCTGAAACCATATTTCTTGCATTGTCAGTAACTAGAGCCTGAATTCTGTTCGTTATATCCCAGTATATTGCAAACTGTTTATATAACTGGGCAACACTGTCAGAATAATGACGTTCAACAACATTCACGCATTCAAGAACAACATTTTTCAATTTCCAGTCATCGGCAATCCAATGGCCAGTAATTCCACAAAAGCTTTCGTTACCTAGAGATGTCCAAATATCAGACGTTAACGCAATTCCCTTTGTGTTTTTCACAGATTCTTTAACATTTTGAATTTTGCTGTTATAGTAGTTATACTTAGCAGTCAACAGTTTGTCAATAGTGCGGCAGGGAGGTAGCTTATAAAAATATATTCAGTATTTTGCAATGCTGTCCGTAAAACTTGTTGAAGGCCGTCGTCATCTACTATTGATATTGGTCTGCCACTACAAGCAATCAAATTTGCAAGTGATATTTGAATATCATGTTGTAATGCAGCACTCAATGGACGATCAGACGAACGAAAAAAGTGACTCAAGGTAGCCTGCTTCGAAGCAGGTGACGACACTGCAATAGACCGTCTTGGCTTAAGTTTCTGATACTGTAGTGGATGTTTCTTTTGAAAGTGGTAAGTAAGCGAGGTATTAGAACCATGGTAGGCAAACGATTTATCATAATCAACGCAATAAACCTTTTCAGCATTTTCAATATTTCCATCACCCAGTACTTTAAAACAAAAATGTTCATGTAATCGTCTGAACATTTGTTTATATTTCTCCACTGCCATGGTGTTACTTTTAGACTTCTGGTTCATTTATATATGTTATGGGAGAAAAGTGTTCGATTAATCGTTAAAACATTAAATCGTTAATAAAAATTAACGATTAATCGATTAATTAATCGTAAACTTCCGAAGCCCTAGATACCACAATGGAAAGATCACTAAAAATAATAGTATTAGTTAACAAAGGGCAGCAACTCTATATGCATCAACAGGAACCATAAACAGAGTGATAGATGCGCGCAGATACTAGCCATTGACACCAAGTCACTGAATGTGAATGAGAACATGAGTCTGAAGCTGATACATAGGAAATATCTGCAATACCTACCCATAGAATATTTCAGGGATGTTGTCAGGATCTTATATTAGGCTCGTTGGCTAACACATGTGAGACAGTACAAGTACAAACGTAATTCGACGTAAGACACAGCAACAAGTTCTATGGATTTATTACCACATTAACTACATAACAATTAGTTACAGTAATGTACAACAGATAACTCACAACCACAAAACAGCTCATAGGTCTAACGCTCACGATATCAGTCGTTCAGCTCACAACCACGGAGATTCACACAAAACGCCTTGCTCTCGACACACACGTCCGTTCAGATGTCCAGTCCCAGCTTGGTCTGAGATTACCACACACTGCCCACTGCCTCTCGTGGGGTCACGTGGCTTTGCGTGCGTCTGTCGTCAGCGCTGGTCGCGCTGTCAGGTAAGAATCTCGCCAGCCGACAACTCTTGTCCGCCGGGGGCCGTAACGATGTTGCTGCACACTTAGGCTCTGACATTCTCCCCGGGTACTTCAATGAAAGATGCCATCTTTCATTCATGATGTATGTATATACTGGGGTAGTATTAATTTCATGTCAGAGACTACTCTTTCCCCGTGGTATGCATGAAAATACATATAAGGCATAGAAATATATACAAAAAAAAATGTAAGTTGCATCGAAATGACAAATGAAGTACAATTTTTAACACAATTCAGGTTTCATCCCCCTGATGCCTGGTTACCTTCATTGCAATAATACCCAGTCAGATCAGTAGCACCAGCTTCACGCATCTACCTCGCAGCTATTTTAAAAAAAAGTAATAATATGATTGTTTTGCAACAACCATCTAGCCAGACTGAAATACGGCTTTGTATTAGTCGTATTAAACACTTAAACTCTGCCCTCATTTGGTCAGGAGCTCTTATGTTGGTTTGCAATGTTGGCAGCTCTATGACATGCTTGGTGGACGCCTACCTGCTGTGCCAAACATTTGAGCAACAAAATGTCTATCTATACAATATACATTAATGAATATGTTTCAAATTATGGCCCTTGATGTAATTCACAAATGCAAGGGAAGTAATTATGACATTTAAGAAATTCCATACATTGCAATAATTATTTAATTTCTTAGCGTCATTGCTTGACGTTTCTTCATATTAACGAGAAAAAGTCGATAATATGAATACATTAATCAAGATATGATTCTAAGATTACACTAATCAAAATAAATAAGTACCGTATTGGTATATTATATTTTATAGATTCGAAAGGATTTTACAAGTGTCATAAATTTTTGGAAATTTGTACATAGTCTGCTAATTAAGTTATACTTTTTAAACTACACCGGAAATGCACACGAAACGAAAAATTTGGTTGATGTTACATTTTCTGCACACAAATGATCCGGTTTTATTTCGGAACTGATAGTAGAATGTTCTCACAGTTCGTGTCTGATGTTATAGTATGGCAACGGATTATGATGGAATGTTCTTATTTCCGATGTGTTCACACGTCGAATAATTTGGATCACATTTGCTGTAGAGGTGATGTAGGAGTCAATGTTCGGTCTACATTTGCACATGTTAAAATATCACGGTGAACAAAAATCACCCACAAATGTCACAATAGTAAAGTTCGCTTCTGATAGTTGGTTAAGCGTTTGTGACACTGTTGTTGGTGTCTATATACAATTAATATCGTTCTCATTCTAACACACACTACACAATTATACTACACTCATTACATGACTTGATTAAAATACGTATATTATACATGTCGTTCTTCAAACCGTATCACAATTTTGATTATTGACCTTACACAGTAGGTGAATGGAAAAAAAAATTCACTCATTGGTGGCTGTGTTGGGCTGAGTGTAATATTACACAGTGCACTCAGACATTGCTTACTGGGTCTGTCGGACAACGGGACAAAAGGTCGGCGATTGTATTCATTCTGCCGGGAATATGGCGAACTTCAAAACTGAAATTCTGAAGCTTCAAGGACCAGCGAGCAATCATGTTATTTGATGGTACTGTGGAATTGATATACCTTAATGGACTGTTGTCAGTTTCGATGATAAAGTGACGTCCTAGAAGATATTTGGACAGCTTTGTTACACTTTCTACTAAGGCCAATGCCTCTAATTGCGGAATGGACCGGGCCCGCTCTCGGGGTCTTAGTTTTCTTGATAGAAAACAGACGGGATGCAGGATGTCGTTGTATTCCTGCAAAAGGACCGCACCGATCGCAATGGAGCTAGCATCTGTTCTCAATCTGAAAGGTAAACGAATGTTGGGCAATTTAAGGATGAGATTAGGTGTATTCTTATCAGAAAAATGTGCCAAAACTTTATCAAATGCATTTCGTAGGCATTCATCGTTTACAACTTTTTCGGGTTTATTTTTGGTTAGTAAGTTAGAAAAAACCTCAGTCAGTTCTGAAAAATCAGGAATGAAGTTCCTGTAATAATTAATAAGTCCCAACAAACTGCGGACTTGTTTCTTATTTGTTGGAAGTGACAATTTTAGAATTTTCGAGACAATTTTGTTGGCTGTCATGACAAAGCCATTGGATATTCTGTACCCCAAAAATGATATCTCTTGGTAAGCCATGCTCACCTTTGAAGGCTTCACTGTCAGTCCGTGCTGTCTGATACGTTCTAGTGTCTGTTCCAGTATCTTTATATGTTCCGTCATTGTCTCTGTATGGACACAGATGTCGTCAATATAGGAAACTATATTAGGGATGTCAGATAGGAGGAGTCGTGTCATGCGTACAAATGTGGCTGGGGCATTGACTAGCCCAAATGGAAGTTTGCACCATTCGTACAGTCCCCAAGGCGTGGCGAAAGCTGTTAGATGTCTGCTGTCTTCGTGTACAGCAATCTGCCAGTAACCTTTAGCCATGTCAAGGGTCGTGAAGAACTTAGCGTCAGTCAGTTCTGTCAGAAGATCGTCCGTATTTGCCATTGGTTCAAGATCTAAAACCGTTATTTTGTTCAGTTTTCTGTAATCTATGCAAAGTCGTATTGTGTTGTCCTTTTTCCGTACAATGACCATGGGTGAAGAGAAGTCTGATAGGGATCGTCTGATGATGTTGTTTTTTTCTAAGTTAATGATTTCCTGATGTAGTTGTTCCTTGTAATGTAATGGTATGGTGTATGGTCTGCATCTTATGGGTGTGTTTGATGTGAGTGTGATGTGATGCTGTACTAACTCTGTTTGTCCTGGGTTGTCTGAAAAGATGGTGTTGTACTCTTGTATCAACTGTTTGCAACTGTTTGTATCTGCTTGACTTAGGTTTGGATTGATCTTGATCTCCTTCAAGCAGTTTGTCGTGTCTAATGTAGGTGTTGGAATCTCGTCGTTAGAATCGTCATCTTCGTGATCTATTATCACGGTGCAAGCTGTCGTATCGTCTTGTTCGTTGTCTCTGTTGTAGTATGGTCTTAGCATATTGATGTGAAATATTTTGTGTTTGTCTTTTATCAGGATTTCGTAGTCAACAGGAGAGATTTGTCTTGTCACTTTAAAAGGTCCCTGCCAAGAATCTGTCAGTAGTTGTCTGTCACTAGGTAATAGTAGTAGAACGTCCTGTCCAGCTGTCAATGTTATAGTCCTGTTACCTTTGTCTGCGTATTGTCTGTAAGTAGCACCAGATAGTTTTAGTGCACTTTTAGCAATTTCACATGATTTCATTATCCTTTCACGCAATGATGTTACATACACAAATGATGATATGGGTTTCAATACTGGAGTGGACTCAGTTAACATTTGGTGATAAATTGTTAATGGGCCGCGTGGTTTGGCACCATAGATGAGTTCAAAAGGAGAGAAACCGGTACTAGAATGTGGTACCTCGCGATAAGCAAAAAGGACAGCTGGTAAGTATAGATCCCAGTTATTGGGGTGATCTTGAGTTACTTTGGCTAGCATGTGCTTCAGATCCCCATTAAGCTTTTCTATTATCCCGCTCGAGTGAGGATGATAGGGGCTATTGAAGACTTGCTTCACTCCTAACATTTTAGTGAAAGCTTGAGTGGATGCGGCGATAAATTGAGTGCCTCTATCAGACTGGATAGTATCTGGAAACCCAATTCTGGAGAAAATATGGAAGAACACTTCCATGATATCGTTGGCAGTAATGTTCTTTAACGGAATCGCTTCTGGCCAGCGACTACATTGATCAATAATTGTTAGTATATATTTATTCCCTCTAGTAGTTGTATGACTAAGAGGGCCCACAATGTCAACTGATAATTTTTCAAAAGGTCGACTGGCTAAGTCAGTGACTTGTAACTTTGCCTGTGGGTGTTTGCCTTTCTTTACCAGTTTCTGGCATGTATCACAACTTCTGCAATATGTTTTTATGTCATTACAGAATTTTGGCCAATGAAACTGTGCCAATAGTCTTGACCTGGTTTTAACATATGCCATATGACCTGCAAAAGGTATATCGTGAGCAAGATGTAAAGCTTGCTTGCGATAAGTAGTTGGTAACACAGTTTGCTTTGTTGTAACGTCACCTTTGGTGTAGTACCTGGTGAGTACATTATTGTATAAAGCAAAATGCCATTTAGCATTTTTCGTTACTCTTGGCTTTTTGCCGATCAGGTCAAAATACTTTGACAGTGAAGGATCAGCTTTTTGAGCTGTTATGAATGTTTCCTTCATCGAGTCACTAGGTGGTACTTCTGGGCTAAGCATTTGAATAGTCTCAGTTTGGTTACTATCATCTTGCACTCTAGCAGTAGCTCTTGTTACTGCGTTCACACACTCAATGACATCAGATGATGATGGAATGATATCGTCAATGATGTGATGAGAACTTAGTGCTGCGTTAGCTAACATACATTCAACTGGTGATATGACATTTTCAATGACATTTGATGGTGATGTGTTATCATTAATACATAGTGATGTTATGTCATGGTTATGATGTTTGTCATTCACTTCAGGTAAATTTCCGATGATTATATCGCACACTGGGTTTGTAAGTGCTGCGACTTTTACTTTTCCGGTGAGGAATGGTGTTTCGATGTATGCCCAAGCTAATGGATATTTTTCAATATTGCCTGAAAATGTTCTACATGTGATGTGTCTACCTGTGTAGTCTGTAGGTGTTATGAATGTTGTTTTCAGGCCAATAAGTGTACTCCCGGTGTCGCGAAGTACTGTAGCACTCTTGCCATTAACGTACCCGTGATAGATGTCTAACTTGCCTTTTGAGTCTATTACTAAGTTACCTTCCTCATTAGCAATAGGGATGGCGTGCCCGCATGTTAAGATACCATTCTCAAAGAAGGTATTACAGACAGTGCATGTGTTGGAACTAAATACGTCACAAGCCTGTGCTGCATGTACAGGATGTTTTTCAGTATTTTCGTCTTCTGACGCTGAACTATCGAACAAGGCGGCATTGGCTTTGTTGGTCATATGCCTGCCTTTACAATCCATGCGATGGTGACCGTACGCCTTGCAGAGAAAACATTTTCGTAAGCTTTTGAACGATTTACGTTCTCTGTCTTGTCTGTTTACCATATTTTGCAAGTATGTTTGGTACCCTGGGTTTTTATCGCACATCTCGTTCAAATAATGAGACATTTTACAATGAACACAATGTCTAAATTTTTCAGAGGTAGGCCTGTTTGGTTTCTGCCTACTATAGTTTTTCTCATAGTTGGCAGCTGCTACCCAGTTACTGTCAGTAGCTTCAGTGGCAAAACACTGTTTATTTGCCGTATAATAGGCCGACCCACGTCTTTCCATTTCTTCCACACTTGTGCATTCATTCTCCTGCAAGAACTTAGAAAAAGATGTTGGGATAGAAGAAATAACTTTATCTCGAATAATGAGATCTTCTAATTTATCATAATTTTTGTTAATTTTGGCTGATGAAGTCCATTTGCTGAAAATGTCTCGGACTAAACAGAGGTAGTCAGAGAACGTTTGAGTTGATTTTGGACTCAGTTTACTGAATTGTTCTCTGTACCCTGCTTCATCTAACATGAAATGTGCCATTATTTTAGATTTAATGTAATGGTACTCTTTCCTGAGGTCTTTGGGGATGGTTTCAATCACTTTCAGAGGTTCCCCAGATAGACTCCTCATATATAAAATATTCCATTCCGAAAGTGGAACTTGGTAATGTTCCATTAAGGTCTCAAAATTTTGGGTAAAGGCTGCTATGCAGTCACCCGAGGTATAGTTACGAACGATACCTTGGTACTTTTTATACTGGTTTTCTTTTTCCAGTCTTTCAGATTTCTTTGACTCTTTATTCATTGCAGTCTCAGTGTCGAGTTGTTTCATTTTCAACTGTAGTTCAAGTTCTTCCCTTTTGCTCTGAGCTGCTATTTCTGCTTTCTTAAGTTCACTGTCTATCTCCGCTTGCTTTGTCTTTGCAGCCATTTCTACTTCGGCTTGTTTCAATGCTGTGTCTGCCTCTATTTGCTTGGCAGCTCTTTCAATGTCTGCCTGTTTTAGGGCTCTTTCTGCTGCTCTATCTTCGCGTTCACAGTACTCAGCGTATTTCTTCTCACTCCATTGTGTTAATTCATCACCTTCCAACTTTAATTTTAAACCCATATCGATGAAATCAAATAATGTCGACATGATGGAGAAAATATGTCAATGAAAATCAATCACACAAAATATATTGTAAATGGTTAGTAGAAAAACAACTTACAATTGATTTGACTATACGATGCGTGCCCACTAATGCATACGTAAAGTTAAAGTGAAGAAAAATATACTCAAGTGCCCTTGGGTATGATGACGAATGGTTGGGCAACCGGGCTAGGAAAACTGTAGGGTCGTACTTCGGAACCCCTAATGACCTCTACGGCAGGGTTATGGATGGTACGCAAAAACCTGCTTTGTTTTTGGAGAGAAATAAGTTAGCGTGTGTTTGTTGGTGTGTGTCTGTAAGTCACTAAGTGTTGATTTGGTTTGGATGGCGTTGAGTATAATTGTATGTCGTAAATTTGTCGTCAACAGTGTTTCTTTCAACAGAAGTTACACTCTTTCCAAAACTCTTTGCGTTCCACAAACTCAATACACAACAACAATCTATCTGTATTTGAACACTCAATAACATTGATGACACATCACTTACATCAAGATGACATTCAGTAAGGACAAAGACATCAAGTTTACAAGATGGCGACAAGGTCAAAATGGTGGCAAAATCACAAGGTTGACAAGGTCAAACGGTGACAAGTTTTACGAATTACAAATGTTTTAACACGTTTACAGGATCAAACAATCTGTACTGTACATTTACTAATGATGTTAAACATATTTAGACAATGTAGTAATGGATCACACTGAGACTTTTCCGATCACATGTACATCACTATAACCTTGACAAATTTTACAAGTCCAAGAATTATAGTTTTAACGCACAAAGACGAACAACACACGTCTAACTATATTAGGTTCTTAAATAATGACGAGCCCCCACGTCCACACATGTCAGGATCTTATATTAGGCTCGTTGGCTAACACATGTGAGACAGTACAAGTACAAACGTAATTCGACGTAAGACACAGCAACAAGTTCTATGGATTTATTACCACATTAAATACATAACAATTAGTTACAGTAATGTACAACAGATAACTCACAACCACAAAACAGCTCATAGGTCTAACGCTCACGATATCAGTCGTTCAGCTCACAACCACGGAGATTCACACAAAACGCCTTGCTCTCGACACACACGTCCGTTCAGATGTCCAGTCCCAGCTTGGTCTGAGATTACCACACACTGCCCACTGCCTCTCGTGGGGTCACGTGGCTTTGCGTGCGTCTGTCGTCAGCGCTGGTCGCGCTGTCAGGTAAGAATCTCGCCAGCCGACAACTCTTGTCCGCCGGGGGCCGTAACGATGTTGCTGCACACTTAGGCTCTGACAGATGTGGTATGCAATTGTTTGTAATTTTGACCGACCGACCGACCAACCGACCGCCCCACCGACCGACCGATCTATCTATCTATCTATCTATCTATCTATCTATCTATCTATCTATCTATCTATCTATCTATCTATCTATCTATCTATCCATCCATCCATCCATCCATTCATCCATCCATCCATCCATCCATCCATCCATCCATCCATCCATCTATCTATCTATCTGTCAGACATGAACCCTTCACTTCCCACACCACTGGCCCTTCCGCACACCCCTGTAATCTTAACCCATACCCCAAAACATGTGTATGATGATGATGATGTTTCTACCACGTATGAGGTAGAGATTACTCACTACAACCAATAATCTTTTCCTTTTTCCGGTTTTCCTTTGAAGATAGAACACGTGTCACTATACACCACCCACCAAGACACCCCACCCCTCTTAATTTGAGGTAACGCAATTTTTATGTATTTATATATACATATGTTATACCCCCGGCCATCCTACATCCTGAGCGGTCACTTTTGTAGACCAGTATCATGTCACCACAGCACCTCTCCTCATTTTAATATTTAATGTCCAATACTCTAACAACTATAGCACTTCAACACCCCTGGATATATCAGCGGAACCGTGTAATCCTAATCCATATCCCTAATATGTGTGTGATGAGGTTTCAATGCATGCTGATAGTGATTAATCACTACACCCAGTAATAACTGCCATCTGTTAAACCCAGCAGTCAGTTTCCCCCCACAAATACGCCACCAAAAGAGAAATGCAGTATTATGCTGTTGTTTCTACCTACACCACTTTTAACACTAACACATGTTTTAAAATACAACCACTGCAACAACAGACAATATCGATATACGCTGAGAAAAGATATCAACAATGGAATACACGACCCCGCAACACTCTGGTACAATCACGGCAACACTCACAGAGAAGACAAATCAATCCATCGACACTACACCCGCCCTACCGAGCATCTACCACTATATTCGGTTTTATATGTCAAACCTAATTACCAGCTTTGAACTTAATCGTATAATGCTGCCGTGTTGTTTATACTTACCACCACACCACTTATGACACTAACACATGTTTTCAAATAAAATCACAGCGACAATAGACAAATTCGATATACACAAAGACAAGCACCAAAGGTCCGACTAAAAAACCACAATGCCTTGGACAAGGACGCATTCTTGAATGACCTAATAGCCGGGTGGGGGAACCAATATATTGTTTAAGACCCACGGGACAAGTATCTATAAATATCAACAACATCGTGCTTCCTTATCATACCTCCACATAAAACGACAGGTACAACTTGATAACGTCACCACCACACCACATCTCTCCTCATTTAATGTATTGTTTGCCTATAAATGTTTTTCCTTTATTAAAATGGCCTATTGAGTTATCACCATAGGTCTCATAATTTATATTAAACCAGCATAGGTCAAATAAATATAACCCCCCCCCCCCCCCCCTGTCACCAACTGGCTGGGGTTAGATCCCAGATGGGCAACCACTCAGCCAAATTCGTTTTCTCCTACTGGGGTTTAGTTCTGGGTGCAGTTTGAGATCCCTTACCTCTGTCAGATGGGACTAATTACCACCCCAGATCCCAGAGAGAAAACCTGGAACTAGTGTCTTTTATGCTGATTTAAGACACTGTCCCTGATACTCAAGAAAACAGCCAAGAAGTGGCTCGTTGAAGATAGAATATATCTATATAGATTTGGCTGTACTTGGTATCACCAGAAGTGAGAAAGGAGGAGTTAAGCTATGCAACGTAATCTTCTTCTTCTTCTTCTTCGTTCATCCGGAGTTTTTTTTCGGATGTGATTGCGTTGTGCCTGTTTACAGCAGAGCTGCGTTCTTGCGCCGTTAGGCCGACACATCCGACTTCTGCGGGCATTTGTTGACCGGGTTAACCTTCCCGGGGCAACGTAATCTGGTTACTTATGACTGCATAGGCAAGGTACCTCCCTGACATAAATTCCTACTTCTGGACAATATGTGTGAACCCCCACTAAATGATACAATAATGTGTGTACTTGATTACGCTACACAAACATTTATAAACATTTAGAATTATACGGACAAATTGAGTTTTAAAATACAACAACTGTGTTTATTATTTCTAGTCTTGATGATCATATGATGATGATGATGATTATAATATGGTATACGTAACTTAAGAGATCACATAGGTCATGCTTCCCCCAGTGAGACGCAGTTCACTGTCAGATTGAAGGATTCCAAATGGGTCCCTTCACAAGGCTAAGTCACTTCCTGATATGGGTTGTTGACTGTCCATTGCTCCTAAGAGATCTGGAATGAAACGAACAGAGATGGGTAGTATCTACGTCTACACATCTCAAAACACATATGTCTATACATTCATATAAACATACATTCAAGTAATAATATATGATGGTATGATGATATATATGATGGCATGTTACATAAACCTATATCAGTTCTAAATAAATAAATATATATGTATATATTCATAAAACTATTTAGAACATCTATAGCTCACAACATACATATTCACATACATTTATGTAATGAAGTGTTTCCCATATAAGTTCACCTCACCTACTCTCTCCCTTTCTGATTCATTCATACTGTCTTGTCGGAAGGACTGGTCGCACAGTCCTGTCGAACATTAAATGCCTTCCCTGAATCTGTCTGGAATATTGAATGTCCTAAGTCATGTCTGTCCTCATGCAGACATCATGCAGACAAGGTGAACTGGTGCCATTTCTCAAACCCAGTTGTTTCACCACAATCTTGGTAGGCATTCATTCAAAGTGGTGGTCCAAATAATCAATGTTAATTTGGATGCTATCAAGGGACTGGTAGCTCTCAGGAATTTCTCCTAAGTAGTCAGTCTCCCCAATGTTTAACATCATACAGGATGAATCTAAATGTATCTCCTGTACATGCATAAGCCACACGTTCATGTAGCTTGGATAATGGATTTCTCCAAATTATCACATACAACAAATCAGATAACCAAGTAGTGAATGAAAGGAGAAGATATGTCTCAGTGAAATCGTAAAGCTAGAACTGGAACATTAAGTACAAAGAAAATCCACCAGTGTAAAGTTTGGGAGAATATGTAAAAACAGGAAACTACACAAGCCTTCAGACAAGCAGACACTCTAATCAGAATAATGGTATTACCTGAGCTTTATAGTCTTGGAAATTCCATAATAAAACTTCGTACAGAAGTCAAACAGAACGAAATGATAGTATTTCTCCAGTAGGTATCCTTTTGCTATACGTGAGTTTGCGTCTGAGGATTGTTGTCCCGGCTCATAGTTTTATTCTTTCCGCTCCTGGCTAGTTTCCACGCGGGCTAATTAATATGTCCCATTTTCATTAACTCCGCCTATTTTTCCATGTACGATGACGTGACGGGACGGATTAAGTCCCAAACTCTTCTCACCCCTCCTCCTTTCCTGTGAAGGGTAGTTTCATCTGTCAATCGAATTGACCGATGCCCCGCCACATTTATGAAACAATGAAACATGCTTCGGCGGTGATGCAGTTGCGTCATTACATTCCAATCTGCTGTTAACACCAGCCTTCCCGGGTTGCTAGCAAGAATGTGTCAGCCATGTGTTCCTACTTTGCCGCGTATTGCAGTGAGGTGTTAAACATCTGGTCCTAATTGCTCCTTTGTGGTGGCAACTACAGACGTTGTCCCGGCTCCACAAAGTATGGACTTTAGATAGGTGTTAGGCCTGCGTTATATTGCCGTCTTTAGATCAAACGGGTTTTTCCCTGAGTGGTATGACCATCCAGATTTCACACTGTGCCGTCTTTCTCTTCCCTTGTAATGAAAACAATGAGTTTTCAACCTTTGATAGCGCCAGCCGACTGGTGCCGGGGTGTCTGGGCTTTATGTTTGATCTGTACATCAAAGCTTTCTCAGACCTAGCATTACAGAAATGATGGGGCGTACGTGGTCAAAATGTATTTTTCTCTTGTTTTCAATCTCTGTTAGTTTTTCCTTATTCCTTGGTTGGGGACTCTGTTATTTTCTGTTGGACAATTATTCTTTTACTTAGAGAATGATATAATAATTCTGGTTCTGTCATGGCGTTTCGTCGCACCCCCCCCCCCCCACTACCGCACACGAACGCACACACACACACACACACGTATATATATATATATATATATATATATATATATATATATATATATATATATATATATATATATATATATATATATATATATATATATATATATATATATCGGATCGTAATGCTGTTGTCGAGTATATATGAACAAACATTTAAAGAAGAGAAATGATTGGTCGGTTCAATGCATATATGATATATTGATGCATATCAATGCATATATTCAATGCAATTGATGCATATATCATCAACACATCATCACATTATACATTTATCATATTGCTAAGCACAATCTCTATCTATCCTAGCGTAAGTCACTATACTACTGTGCCCTGAAAACTATACAATGGTCAGGGCAAATACATCGACCTGTCTGCTGAGCTGTCCAGTCCCGTCTGGCTAAACTTAGCAGCATTGTCCAGCTGCGGACTTGTGAATCTTCGTGCGCCAGCACTATTGCGTGCTCAGTTACCTCGCACATAGTACAGTAGCCTGTCACTAGCTACTGTGCTCTAGTTAACGCTGTTTACGGGTACTTCCCGTGTGTATTGTCTCCTACTCTAACCTGGGAGTAAATCCCTGTCATGTCCTGCAGTGTCCTACTTATGACACGTGCGTGTCCTGTTGGATAACTGCTTAAGAGTTCTATCTTCTACTTCTGTCCCTTGAATCTCTATTCCCTGTTCAGGGATGTTATCTCTATCCTATCTTAGTCTTATCCCTAACTTATATCCTTCTGTTACTTGTGTCCTCAGCTTCTTGACATCACCTTTGGTTAACACATTTTCTTACTTGGCCAAGGTTTTTACCATTTGGTTAACAAAGTTTCCTACTTTTCATAAGTGTGGGTGAAATGTGGTCACACTTTTCACATCTGGACAACAAAATCTCCCATTTTTCATAAGTTTGGGTGAAAGTTGGCCAAACTTTTCAAGTTTGGTTAACAAATTCTTCCTATTTTTCACATGTTTGACTGAGATTTTATAAGCTTGGTTTGAAATTTGGTTAAACTTTTCACATTTGGTTAACACATTTTCTTACTTGGCCAAGCTTTTTTCGCTTTGGTTAACAAAGTTTCCTACTTTTCATAAGTTCGGATTAAGTGTGGTCACGCTTTTCACATCTCGACAACAAAATCTCCCACTTTTCATAAGTTTGGGTAAAGTTGGCCAAACTTTCAAGTTTGGTTAACAAATTCTTCCTGTTTTTCATATGTTTGACTGAGATTTGTATATGTTTGGTTTGAAATTTGGTTAACCTTTTCACATTTGGTTAACACATTTTCTTACTTGGCCAAAATTTTTGCGCTTTGGTTAACAGAGTTTCCTACTTTTCATAAGTTCAGGTGAAGTGTGGTCAAACTTTTTACATCTGGACAACAAAATATTTTGGTTAACACATTTTCTTACTTGGCCAAGACTTTTGCCCTTTGGTTAACAAAGTTTCCTACTTTTCATAAGTTTGGGTGAAATTTGGTCAAACTTTTCACATCTGGACAACAAAATTTCACACTTTTCATAAGTTTGGGTGAAAGTTGGCCAAACTTTTCACGTTTGGTTAACACATTTTCCTACTTTTCATATGTTTGACTGAGGTTTTTATAAGTTTGGTTTGAAATTTGGCTAAACTTTTCACATTTGGTTAACACATTTTCTTACTTGGCCAAGATTTTTTGCCATTTGGTTCACAAAGTTTCCTAATTTTCATAAGTTTGGTTGAAAGTTGGCCAAATTTTTTCTCTTTTGGGTAACATATTTTCTTACGTTTTGCAGAGTTTCCTACTTTTCATAATTTTGGTTGAGCTATTTCAGACTATGGTCGACAGTTCTTTCTACTTTGGTTAACCCGTTTCCTTAGTTTTGTTGAAATATTTCTTGAATTTGTCACCAATATGTATCATTCTCTCATCACATGCCAATTATAGACACCTTAAACACTAACAAAAATTCAACAACCAAGACGTAATTATAATATATGCCTGTTTATTTTACAGTATTTCAAGTACATTTTACAGTATTCCAGTACATTTTTCAAGAAGAAAATTGCATAATGTCATTATACGAAATGGATGATGTGATATGAGGTGGTATACATAGAATCATCACAACATTTTATTTTCACATACAGAGCTATACACATTGTATGTTGTTTCTGGATTTTTTCACACCATTGTCTGAGTAGGTTGGTTTGTTTTTTCTGGTTGGTAGCCTGGTATGCACATGTCACTTAGCATGTAGTCATAAAACTGGTCTCCTGCTTGGTGGGCTGATATCTGAGTCTTGTAGATAACCGAGGCATCAAGCATCTGAGTGTCGGGTACATCATGTCTTCGGACAGTCTGCGGTTTTGATGTACTGACCCGTATTTTACCATTATTCTAGGTCTGATCTCTTCCGAACTCGAAAATGTAACGTCAGCACTGAAGTCCCGGTAGTGAATGCGACCTTTGTGCCCGTATCAGAGGTTAGAAGTATTTCCACCGTGTCGAAGGAGTAACGACTCAGCGGTATGTAGTGAGGATTGTCATAGGCGCGAAACACTGAGGTTGAGTGCTGATTCATGATAGGAACCGTCCTTAGTAGTGGGACCATGACGTCTCCGACTGGTCTCGCCGCAAGGAGATCGCAGTATACGTAGACATTTTGCAGGTTGGTATTCAGGTCTTCACCTTCAATTGTATCTAGTATCTCTTGCAACTTCTCACTAAATGTAATAGTGGCACCGGGTTCGAGTATTTTCACGATGACTTTCTTTGATTCATTGTCGAAATGGAATAGAACACAGAGTTGATCGTCCACCTTCCGATCTTTCATTAGTCGATTCAGTGCAGCTATAAACGCGTCTGGTGAACTGTACAGGCCTGGAGGACATGTCTTTCTTATCACTCTACCGTTTGGTGGGGTGTATCTTAGCCACACTTCGTTCTCTAGCACATTGCAGTAGTAGTTGGGGAATTGAATTTCGGCCAGACCCACTTCGAAATGATGACTCACCTCAATAGTCTGCGGTAACTTGACGAAATAGTGACCTGGCGTGTTCTTGGAAACATGTTCGGCGAAGCATTACTCGGTAATGTCAGGTAGAAACTCATATTTTAGGGTTTGGTAGCATGTAACCCATACAGCTGCTTAGAAGAGCGATCCACAACTTGCCCTCGACTGCGTCGACGCTGATTCGAGACAGATTGAATAGTGATACGTCAATGACTGTGTATATAACAACTAGTTGACAGAAGAAGACAATCTCTAGTCGCAGCACTCCCCGACCACACATGCACCAGAACGAATTTCTTTCCCCGCTCTGGGTTATTTTGTGGGTTATTTTCCACGTTGGTTTCTTCTATTACCTCTGTTTTTTTTTTGTTTTTTTTTACCTATTGGGTTATTACACTCGTGTCTCGGTTGTATCATTAGTTGCTATTGACAAATACCCCCCCCCCCCCCAACAAAAATCAGTGTTCGAGGCGCTCCTTGTGGGACATTGCCGGTACTAAGGACACTCCTTTCTGTGTGTAGGCTTGATGAATCAGCCATGTGTTGATTGGTGTCGCAGCCAGCAGAGCACATACTCCAGTTATATGTGATTAGCACCATATATCTCTTTATTATACTAGTATTGTTAAGTTAACTGTATGCCTACTTGGAGAACCACAACGAAAATGTGAAAGATTTATAAAAAAAAGACATCTTACCATTAGAGCCTTGGCACATTGTGAACTGATCGGAGTTCACTGAGACCGGTACTTGTAGACGGTGAATGGTGGTCGTCTTATACACGCTATTTGCTGATGTAGAATGACTCAGCAGAATATTATGCACTGGCTGGTCATGTGACCGGGAGCGACTCCATCTTTGACTGGTTGAGTCATTAGTCACGTGATCGGTTACAGCGCCATCTTTGATCGATTTTAGCCCCGTGGTTGTACACTTACACATGTGATCGAGTGCGACGCCATCTTTGCCCGCTTTTAGTCCCGTGTTTCGATTGTATACCTTAGACATATGACCGGAAGCATCGCCGTATTTAACTGACTGTGACCATTACCCAAATGTCTCGGTTGTATCGTTATGCTGTCAGTACGCTCTGAGTCATCCTCCAGTTTTTCCCCAAAGACATGTCTGAACACGTTCACGTACGTTCACTCCACCGACATAGCCCTGTGGTGAGTCACCCTCAGATGATGATGATAATGATGGTGGTTGTGAGATGATGATGATGATGATTTTGTTGGTGGTAGTGGGTAATGGTAATCCTGATGACAGACAGCTGATTCACACCACCGCAAGAGAGGATTATGCTGATTTTCATGTCTCCACTTGACAACAACGGTGGAAGGCTTGATGATGGTGATGATGCTGGTAATCCGGCTGACAGACACTACAGAAGATTATGATAGTGATGGTGAGCAGCATCATTTCTCTGCTTCACACCACTGCAAGAGAAGATAATGCTGATTTTCATGTCTCCACTTGACAACTACGGTGGAAGACGTGCTGGTGATGATGATGATGCTGGTAATCATGATGACAGACACTACAGAAGGTTATTATAGTGATGGTGAGCAGCATCATTTCTCTGCTTCACACCCCTGCCAGAGACGATAATGCTGTTGTTCATGTCTCAACTTGACAACGACGTTGGAAGATGTGATGATGATGATGATAATCATGATGACAGACACTACAGAAGATTATGATAGTGATGGTGAGCAACATCATTTCTCTGCTTCACACCACTGCAAGATAGGATAATGCTGATTTTCATGTCTCACTTGACATCGACGGTGGAAGACGTGATGATGATGATGCTGATGGTAATCATGATGACAGATACTACAGAAGATTATGATAGTGATGGTGAGCAGCATCATTTCTCTGCTTCACACCACGGCAAGAGAGGATAATGCTGCTTTTCATGTCTCCACTTGACAGCGACGGCGGAAGGCTTGATGATGCTGGTAATCCTAATGACAGACACTACAGAAGATTATATGTGTCGCTCGTTCAGAAAGACAACGGCAATCTTGTCCAGGAAGCACGAATGCTGGGACTGACTGTGATGTCCTGTAAATGCAATGCATTATAGAGATAGTGAGAGAGAGAGAGAGAGAGAGAGAGAGAAAGAGCCAGAGAGATAGAGAGTGAGAGAAAGGAGAGAGAGAGCGAGAGAGAGAGCGAGAGAGAGAGAGCCAGAGAGAAAGAGAGTGAGAGAAAAGATAGAAAGTGAGAGAAAAGATAGAGAGTGAGAGAAAAGATAGAAAGAGAGCGACAGAGAGATAGTGAGAGAGAGAATGATAGTAATACCTTGTTTGAACAGTACCCGTATTAATAATTCTAGAGAGAAAAATAGAGATAGTGAGAGAGAGAGAGAGAGAGAGAGGGACAGAGAGGTAGAGGACGAGAGAGAGACAGCCAGCGAGGGAGAGAAAAAAGAGAGAATGATACAGATAGTGAGAGAGAGAATAGAGAAAAGAGAGAGAGAGAGCGAGAGAGAGAGAGGAAGCGTGACGAGAGAGAGAGAGAGAGAGAGAGAGAGAGAGAGTTAGAGAGAGAGAGAGAGAGAGGGGGGGGGAGGAGAAAAAGATAGGGCGGGAAATACCAAGGGTGAGAGAGAGAGCTAGAGAGGTAGAGATAGAAGGAGAGAAGGAGATAGAATGAGAGAGAGAGAGAGCCAGAGAGAAAGATAGTGAGAGAAAAGATAGAGAGTGAGAGAAAACAGAGAGACAGAGAGAGAGAGATTTACAAGCAAGGGTGAGAGAGAGATAGGGACAGAGAGAGTGAGAGAAAAAGTGAGAGAGAGAAAAGAAGAGAGAATGAAAGAGAGCGAGGGACAGAGAGAGAGTGAGAGAGACAGAGAGGTAGAGGTAGAGAGAGAGAGAGAGAGAGAGAGAGAGAGAGAGAGAGAGAGATTTTACAGCAAGTAGAAATAATATTTTGCGCTGAATTCTTGGATGCCTGACCACTGCATATGTTCCAGTGACCACAAACTCGGCTATCGTGTCACAGGTAATAAACTTCATGTTTTATCTACCGGTTATCAGTACCCGCTGGCCCTTGGCTATTGTCGTATCGGTCGGCTCGTGGTCGGTGAAGCGTTACTAGTTGCACGGTCATTCAAGGGGAAGGTAGTATGCAAAGGGTCGACAATTCTGGTTGAGCGAAGGGATCGGATTTGTCTCCCTTGGTTACTTTTATAATTAAGGGGGTATAACTTTGATGTTTAATAATATTACATATTTTTATGCTTATCTCGGTAAGTTATGGCTTATTTTAAATGAGAATCATAGTTTTATATTGACATAACTAGTCGCCGCTAAACATACAAGAAATTTAACCGTTAATATGTGTTTTAGTGTATATTTTTTAAATAAAATTGTATGCGTGTCTAGTATATTTTTAAACCAGATTTCCACCAAGCGCTTAATGTTGATACATGGGTCAGGACTTCTGCCGAAGCATACAAAAGTTTATTCATGCAATCCAACTATGGATCCGCGAGATGTCTCGAGAGATGGAATAAATCATTATGTCATGTTGACTTCGGTCTCTTCATCGAAGGGGGTCGATATGACTGGGGTTCGAGAGCGCGCGCAGCAGCGCGCGCACACACACACACACACACACACACACACACACACACACACACACACACCCTCCCGGTCGGATCGCGTCGCCGCCCCGCCGCCGGGGACCGGAAGTAGTCACCCAAACCCAAGAAAATAACCGCCAAATTTCAAAAAAGGCGGTCGGAAAAGGACTCAGTTTAGTGACGTCAGAGCATAGGATCATGACTTTTGTATAGTAAAATATGACGTCACCACGAAGGACTAAAGTCCTAAAATTATACTTAGTTACCCTCTGACATAATACTCACAGGCACAGACACACAAAGACAGGCACACACAGACAGACGCGCGCAGAGACCCACACAGAGACCCACACACACCACTACAGACACACCTAGGCACATACAGACACAGGCGCACACAGACAGGCATATACAGACACAGGCGCACACAGACAGGTGCAGGCAAATATACATATATACACGGATACAGCCAGACACAGACAGCGACCCACACAGACAGGCACAGACAGCCACACACAGGCACAGACAGACACCCACACACACAGACAGACACGCACAGACAGACAGACACGCACAGACAGACAGACACGCACAGACAGACAGGCACAGACGGACATACATACACAGACAGACAGGCACAGATACAGACAGGCACAGACAGACAAGCACAGATACAGACAGGCACAGACAGACATACAGACAGGCACAGACATACATACACAGAGATAGACACAGAGAGGCACAGACATACATACACAGACAGGCATACAGACAGGCACAGACACACACACACACAGACAGACATACATACACAGACAGACAGGCACAAACATACATACATAGACAGGCACAGACAGGCATACATACATACACAGATACAGACAGATACAGAGACAGACACAGACAGCAAGGCACAGACAGACACACACAGACAGACAGAAACACACAGACACAGACAGACACACACAGACAGACACACACAGACGGGCACAGACATACAGACAGGCACAGACATGCATACACAGACAGGCACAGACAGACATACATACATACACAGACACAGACAGACACAGAGACAGACACAGACAGCCAGGCACAGACAGCCAGGCACAGACATACACAGACAAACAGACATACACACACAGACAGACAGACAAAGACACACACACACACAGACGGGCACAGACAGACATACAGACAGGCACAGACATGCATACACAGACAGGCACAGACATACATACATACATACACAGATACAGACAGACACAGAGACAGACACAGACAGCCAGACACAGACAGCCAGGCACAGACAGACAGACACACACACAGACAGACAGACACAGACAGACACACACATACAGACAGGCACACACAGACGGGCACAGACAGGCACAGACAAACATACACAGACATACATACAGACAGACACAGAGACAGACACAGACAGCCAGACACAGGCAGGCAGACACAGACAGACACACACAGACAAACACACACAGACAGACAGGCATAGACAGACACTCACTGCCACCCCCCGTTTGGCCCCAAAGCCCCAATGTACACCTACTAGAGAGTTAGTGTGCCAGTGTGTGTGAAAGAAAGAGGGGGAGAGAGAGAGAGAGAGAGAGAGAGAGAGAGAGAGAGAGAGAGAGAGAGAGAGAGAGAGAGAGAGAGAGAGAGAGAGAGAGAGATATGACCGCAAGCATATCATTATGCCATTTTCTTCTGTATTCTCATCTTTCATATTAGCATTTTTACTGCCAGTTGAATTTAACATGCACTGCTTATTTCATCATGCTTATGTCAATTCCAGAAATTATCTTACTGGATTGGACCACTATTTTATTTTTACGTTACACAATGTATACCATATTTTCATCACCAATTTCCATATTTTCTATGTTTTCCCATTGTTTTCCAATTTTGAATGTTCTTGTGAGGATGCTCACGATAGTCAACAGTGTGTACATGTGAAAAGTGTGGGAGTTTATTCATATTAGTTTTAGTGATTATGTGAGGCAACGTGTATGTGTGTGGATGGGTGTGTCTATGTGTGCCTATGTGTGTGTGTGTTTATATGTGTGGATGTATGTGTGTGTGCATGTCTGTATGTGTGTATTGGTGTATATGTGTGTGTACATGTGTGTATCTGTGCGTACCTCTCTGTGTGTATCTGTGCGTACCTCTCTGTGTGTATGTCTGTGCGTGTGTTAAAGTGTGTGTTCATGTGTGTTTATGTGTATGTGCATATGTGTGTATGTATGTGTGTGTGCTCGTGCATGTATGTGTATATGTTAGTGTGTGTAAGTGTGCATGCATGCAGTGTATGCGAGGAGTGTGTATTCGTGTGTTATGTGAGTACGTTGTGCGTAATTATGTGGATGTGTTGTAGGTATGTGTAGTGCGTGGGTATTGTGGTGTTTTCGTCCGTATGTTGTGTGAGTGTGTGTGTGTGTCGTGTGTGTGAGGAGAGAAGAGCGAGAGAGAGAGGAGATAGAGAGAGAGAGAGAGAGAGAGTTGAGCGGCACGCAAGTCATCTAACATGCTCTTCCATTTTTTTGTGTGTTCTCATTTTCATATGAGCATTTTGAATGCAAGTTGATTTTTAACAATGCTTAAAATGAACACATTTAATTACTGTAGAGTGAGTGAGAGAGTTAGTGAGTGTGAGGTAGAGGAGAGAGAGAGAGTGGAATCGTGTGAGAGTAGATGATGAATGTAGAGAGAGAGAGAGAGAGAGAGAGAGAGAGAGAGAGAGAGAGAGAGAGAGAGAGAAGAGAGAGAGAGAGAGAGAGTTGAGCGCACGCATGTCATGTAACATGCTATTCCATATTTTTATGTATTCTAATCTTTCATATTACGAGGTATCATTTTGTATGCCACTTGATTGTCCTGTACCATGCCATTCCATATTTTTTGTGTGTATTCTCATCTTTCATATTATCATTTTGTATGCCACTTGATTTTATCATGTATAATGTAACATTACTGTGATGTGAGTGAGAGAGTTAGTGAGTGGGAGAGAGAGAGAGAGAGAAGAGAGAGAGAGAGAGAGAGAGAGAGAGAGAGAGAGAGAGAGAGAGAGAGAGAGAGAGAGAGAGAGAGAGAGAGAGAGAGAGAGAGAGAGAGAGAAAAGAGAGACAGAGGTGAATTGCATCACTAATTTTTACTCTACACAATGTATATGTACAATTTTTGCGAGAATGCTCACGACAACCGTCAGTGTCTCAACTGTGTGTAAAGTGTGGGAGTATGTTCTTATTAGTTTCAGTGATCATGTGAGGCATCATGTATGTGTCTAGATGTGAGGATGTGTGTGGATGTGTATGTGAGGGATGTGTGTGTGTGTGTGGGGGGGGGAATGTATGTGTGTAGGGGTTGTGTGTGTGGGGGTGTGTATGGGTTGATGGGTGATGTGTGGATGGTGATGTGTGGATGGGTGAAGGGATATGTAGTCGGTGGGGGATGTATGTGTGTGTGAGGGATTGTGTGTAGGGGGGGGATATTTGGGAAGATGGTTGGAAGTATGTGGGTGTTGCTGGGTTGGGGGTGTGGGTAGGGAATGTGTATTTGGGTGGGTGAATCGGTGTGTAGGAGATTGTGTGGGTTGGGGGATGGGTGGTGTAATGGGTGTGGGGATGAGTGGTGTGGTGTGTGTGTGTGTGGGGGGGGGGTGTCTGTGAATGGGATATGTCTGTGTGGATGAGGTAAAGTGAGTGGGTGGAGGATGTATGTGTGGTTGGTGAGGATGTTTGTAGGTGGGGGATGTGTGGGTGGGTGGGGAGATGTGTGTGTGGGTGAGAGATGTGTGGGCGGGGATGTGTATGGGGAATGCATGTGGGGATTGTGTGTGTGTGGGGATGTGTTCATGGGTTTAGTTTTGTGTGGGAGGGGAGATGTGTGAGAGTTGGGGGAGGTGTGGGATGTGCAGGTGGATGAAGGATGTATGTGAGGATAGGGATGTGTGTTTGGCTGGGTGGTTTGGGTTGCTTACAAAATCCATTTGACAATGGTTTTTTTTCCCCCTGAATAAATGTAACATGCACATTTGATGAATGAAAGATGAGTGATTTGAAAGGGCCGAATGTAAGACGGGCCTGCTAGTGCCCAATTTATTACCCTTTTAAAATAAAGTTCGTTCGTTCGTTCGTTCGTCATTGTAGGTAGCGCCAGGATATGCCTCATGCAGATAATTGGTGTGTCCTTTGTGCACCCCAGTATTAACCGCATGGCAGCATTCTGTATGCGCTCCAACCTTTCAAGCTGGCTCTTTGATACTGTCAACAGCCCCAAACCATACTCGATGACAGAAATTATTAACTGCTGAAAGAGCCTGTACAGCATCCTCTGATCTACCCCGGTTGCTGCCATAACCCTCAATGCATTAAGTCCCCTACCAGCCTTCACCACCAAATCCTCCACATGATCCTTAAAAGGCAAACACCTGTCAAAGGTGATACCCAAGTACTTCAATTTACTCTCTCTCGACTAAGAGGACATCCATTCAACATAATAGGCTACCTGGGACGTCTGCCTTAACGATCCGGTTATCCAGGGAGTACCACACAACCGATGCCGTGTCTGGGTTTATAATGGCCCCTGCGTCCCTGCACCACTCCGTCACCATGTCTACCACCACCTGTACGTCTTTCGCCAAACTGGCCCTGTCTGTACACCAGCACATCATCTACAAATGTCAAGATTCTACCCACACCTGGTGTCTCAATAGCTGCGATTTTGCTGGTGCAGACGTTAAAGAGCACCGGGGACAAGGCAGATCCCTGCGGCAACCCAGGTGTAATAGTACAGGGGTCAGAAGTCCAGGTACCCATGCGCAGTGCAACCTAACGCGCATAAAGGACTGCTCGCAACCCATCTAACAAGGCAAGGGCAGACCTCCATGTCCAACAGTGTGTGCTATTCAACCGATCATACCTAACCCTGTTATACGCATCCTCCAGGTCAAGAGCTACCGCCACTGTCTCCTGTTTATCCTGGAAGCCCTCGTAGACATCAAATGCAAAAGTTGCAGCATTGGCCCAGGTGTCCTTTCCAGGCCGGTAGCTCCCGAGTCCTTGGGGAAGCAGATTCCGACTTTCCAAATGTTGCTGGAGCCTGCGTGCTACTATCTTTTCGAGGACTTTGCTATACGTATTTTGCAGGGTTATGATTCGGTATCCATTAAGTCTGGAGTGGTCCTTACCTGGCTTTGGGAGTGGGACCAGGTAGCTATGCAGTCAATCGTGGGGTATTTCCGCCGTATTGATGCTTAGGTTGAAACAAAGAGCCATCTCCTCCAAGTCCCCATCATTTATGTTCCTCATATGGGAGTACCTCACCCCATTTGGACCTGGCGCTGTGTCTTTAGCCCGTCTCAGTACCCGTCTAATGTCCTCCACTTTAATCCCACAGTCCTCCTTCCTAGTGACCCGTGCCAAGGTTTCTCTGACGTTATCTCTAATAGCTCCATCTTGCTGATCCGTCTGTTTTAAAACTCGCGCAAGTAAAGCCTCACCTTTGTCCTTATCAGTTGTCATATGTCGGTTGTTATCATCATAAACGGTGCCATGTGTACCAGGCATCCCTGTCTCTTCATCTACCGGTGCAGCCTCCAGAATTTTCCCAATGTCACATCCCCACCGACTTCATTGATAAACTGTTCCCACTAAATCCTCTTTGCCTCTGCTGCCTGATGATGATGATTTATCATCTATTACTTTTCTAACATAGAACTTCACATCGACCCCTATATTTTACATCCATGTCTATCGTTGAGTGCAAAATGTCCTATACGTCTAATAAAATATGCAAGTTCTTTAATTCAATATCGTGTGATATGGACAAACAATTGAAGTGTTGCCAATTCTATGGTAACCGTCTGTAGAGGTTACTGCTATTTTCGATCGAGTTGTCTGCTATTTCTAGCAATGTACGATATTAAATTAATGATGTGTTACAAGAAAGGTGCTAATGTCATGACCTTTGACCTATGAAGACATGTAGGACTTAATGCTGATCATACGCACACCTCTAGAACCTATCTTATCTTTATCGGCATCTTTGGGACGGGATCACAGGAACATAATTAAACACTTAACAACACTTGATACAGTTATGTTTCCTATATAGTCAAAGCATGTATTGTTACAGTTGCCCTTTTCGGTCTTTGCATAAATAAAAGTGACTAAAAATCCATTGACCCACTTCTTTGGTTATATATACCAGATATCTTGGTCATTACCTTGAACGAAACAAACACATTTTATGCAATACCTAATTATAAAATAAAGCACTGACCTTTCTAACATTTATAGTCAGTTTAAAGATACAAGACTTGTGGTTGAGTTGTGATGTTATAAGTATTTATCTTGCTGATTTCTTCTGATTATGAAAATGTTTTGTACTGTGAAAATTGTGTGCGATTCAACTTTTTGCCCTCGGCGCGGCCCCGTGCTCATTAATATTCATGATGGCTAGTGTTGTGTAGTACGAGTGTACACTAATGGCCAGATGTGTTGCTACAGACACTTTCCTTACTAACTTTTGGATAAAATAGCAAAAACGTCGCCAACAGGAGGTAACAGTTCTCATCTAAATGGACAGTTCGTCCATTATTACGCAAGTTACTCGAGATGACGAGCTACATAACACATTCCCCGCCTCGGAAAAAGGTAAGTGAAGAAGAATGCAAGAAGTGGTTGTTTGTTGCAAAATGGCGCTTGTTGTTGCATGTTGTCTTACCTGCAGGAATGTTGGCATGTTTGACGTTTACCTCCTTGAAATGGGTCGCTTGTAACGAATTTCTTGATGCATATTTCAACTTTACGACATTTGCATTGAACTTCATGCGTGGCTTAGTTCTACGAGCCTGGTAAATAACTGCACTGGCTGTGTCGAAATGCAGCCAAGCGTGATTTGAGGTCAGGGGATGTTTGTTACGTGAGTTGTGGCTCTTCGGATTCAGAAGCGATTGTTGTGTTGTTGTCTGCTGGCTCTAGGGTAATCAAGCTTCCGTGATTGTACCGTTAATAAAACACTAATGAATTATATGCAAATCTTTATTTACATCTGCAAGGAAAGAATACATTTGTATTTATAGCGGCGGCATTCATTCATTCATCCTTCCTTTAGTGAATGAATGAATGACACTTTTTGACTTTTTGTTTGAGAGTTTTGGTTGGAGTCAGTCGTGGAATAATGAATGAAAACAGAGTATTATATACTATATTACTATTAATAATATATTAAAAAGCAAAAGAATTACAGTATTAACATTGCTTGTCATCATCATCGAACCATTATTGTCCTGTGCAGAATATGTCCTCCATCTTAACCTGACCTTTTGAAATGTCTCTCCATCATAAAACGTCCTGTCTGTCTCTGTTGCTGTGATGTGTAAATTATATGCCAAATCTTGTATGCATCGATGTTGTGGTCTACTTATTCTCCATTTCCTCGGTAACCTCCCTCCACCTGTATCTTTCCCAAACATTCATGTCTTTGTACATGCTAAATCAGAATGAAGCTACAGGATTTGATCTGAGACCTGATAGTATCACCCTAAGACTCAGAAGGTACAGGATTTGATCTGAGACCTGACAGTGTCTCCCTAAGACTCAGAAGGTACAGGATTTGATCTGAGATCTGACAGTGTCTCCCTCAGACTCAGAAGGTACAAGATTTGATCTGAGACCTGACAGTGTCTCCCTCAGACTCAGAAGGTACAAGATTTGATCTGAGACCTGACAGTGTCTCCCTCAGACTCAGAAAGTACAAGATTTGATCTTCTTCTTCTTCTTCGTTCATCCGGAGTTTTTTTTCGGACGTGATTGCGTTGTGCCTGTTTACGGCAGAGCTGCGTTCTTGCACCGTTAGGCCGACACATCTGACTTCTGCGGGCATTTGTTGACCGGGTTAACCTTCCCGGGGGTTTCTTAGGACGTTAGACTCTCACTGTTGTGGTGTTATCTCCCATCCCAGCTGGCCCATATAGAACAGCCAAAGGCATCCTGGTCGGCCCTCAAGGGAAGGCAGGGGCAGACCATGGGCATTCCCCGCCATCCAAGGAGGCTTCCATAATTGCAGAGCCATCACACAGCGCTCTGGTACTGGGCTCACCCAAGGAATCGTCACGTCCTGCACATGGCTGCTTAGCCTCACTTCCGTATATTGGGCCTTCCATTCACCATAGGCTGTTCTTCCAGAAGCCAGAAGAATGCAGTTTACAGATGACATCCACACAGTGAGCTTTCGATTCGGACTTTCCACGTAATGGATTTGCTATCCAAGCAACATTCCATTTTGTGCCACTAGGACACTTTTTCCACCTTTTTTGAAGCCCACACAGTGAGCTTTCGATTCGGACTTTCCACGTAATGGATTTGCTATCCAAGCAATATTCCATTTCATGCCTCTGGGGAGGCTTGTGTAACCGACATGCCTGTGGTATGAAGTGTGGCAGTCTAAATACTTCTTCATGTACATTTAAATGTCAACCTGAATACAGTTAAAGTAAGCTGCAGTCGACTTGAGCTTGTTGATATCTCCATAGAGCTTGTCCTCAAATGAAGCAGGTGTAGGCCAAAATATCTTTCTCTGTTCTGCATATATTGGGCACTCTTGCAGCAAATGTTTAGCTGTCATTTTACCAGTTCCACAATTACATTCATCTGTATCTCCTATCTTTAGTTTGTTGAACAAGTGGTATTTCAACCTGTTGTGTCCTGTGCGGAGTCTGAAGATTGCTACTTGTTCTCTTCGGTCAAGTTTGTAATATGCATCATCCTTTTGGTGGCCTGGATGCTCTGATTCCCATTTGGTTCTATAAGTGCTTTTTATCAACCTCTTTGCCTCATTATAGGTTATGTCTATGTCAGGCTGTGGTAGTCGTCCGCCCTCTTTTGCCAGTCTGTCAGCCTCTTCATTTCCAGGTATACTGCAATGTGATGGGATCCACTGTATTACAACTTTTTTGGATTTCTGGCATAGACCATGGAGTGCTGCTCTTAGGTCAGCTATTTCTGTGCTGTTATTGCTCTTCAGTATTGAGACAGCTGACTTTGCATCTGTAAAGATAGCTATTTGCGTCTCTTTATTTTCCTCCATTAAGAGCATTTCTGCTGCAGTTTTCAGAGCCTCTACCTCCGCTTTGAAGTTACTTGAAAACTTTCCAGTTGCCACTGAATGTGTTTTTTTCACTCCATTTTTTAAATTTAGGAGAATCCCTCCTCCTCCATTCTCTACTGAATTTTTGGCTGATCCATCTGTATATGCATGGGTCCAATTGCTGCTTGGGTAATGTTCTTTTATGTAGTTTAGGGTTATTTCTCTTCTTTCGGTTTCATGCTGAGTGTTCTTTTTCTCAATACCAGGAATGTTTTCTATCATCTCAGGCAGTTGCTGCTGTCTCCAAGCTGGGAACTTGTCTGCATTGTAAATGGGTTTGACTGTTGATATGTTAAGTATGGGATCTGCCCTAATCTTTCGTTTTGCAGTTTCTACAAAGTTGCTACGCTTCAGTCTTCCCTTTCCAAAACCACTAAACCTTTTATACATAGGGTGGTCTGTCAATCTTCTAAATTTTTCAGCTTGTTGCTGGGCTCTGCTATCTCTTCTATCCTGCATTGGTTGTAAACAAGTGAT
The DNA here is from genome assembly GCA_014155875.1 of Cepaea nemoralis. Lineage (NCBI taxonomy): Eukaryota > Metazoa > Mollusca > Gastropoda > Stylommatophora > Helicidae > Cepaea > Cepaea nemoralis. Next base: position 6,622 of record JACEFZ010021136.1, on the reverse strand, counting down.
CTTTTCTAATTCATTAATAGGCGTTGTCTTCAGGCTTCCAGTTATGATTCGCATTCCTTGATTTTGGACTCTACTTATTTTGTTAAAGTTTGACTTAGCTGCTGTTGCCCAAGCTGCAATGCCATATTCCAGTACTGGCCTCACCCGTCCAGTATATAACTTCTTGAGAACTTTCTCATCTGCTCCCCACGTTGTACCAGCAAGCTTTTTCATGATTGCCATTCTTTGCCTTGCTCTTGTTCGATTTTTCTCAACCTGTGTCTTCCATGTCAGGCGACGATCAAAGGTGACTCCTAGATAGTTTGGATTTTCTTCATGGCGCAATATTTTTCCATTCAATACCAGCTTAGGTTGCTGAGTTTTAGTTGAGAGGGAGAACACTGTGCATGTTGTTTTCTCCTCACTTATCTTCACTAGCCATGATTTTGACCAGTCCTCTAGCGCTAATAGGGCTTGCTGTATTCTGCTGTTAGCTGTACTAATATATTCTTCAGATGTCCATATGGCTAGGTCATCTGCAAAAGATGATGTGTGTACTCTGGCTGGAAAATTTTCCGTGATGTCGTTTATATATGCTAGGAATAATGTTGGTGAAAGAACTCCTCCTTGGGGGACACCTTGCTCCAACAGCATCATTTTGCTGGTTTGTCCTTGTACTTTTGTCCTGGCAGTTCTGTTCTCAAGGTAGTGGCTGATCCATTTGTACATTTTCCCACAAACATGCATTTTTTGCAGTTTTACTTTCAGTCCTTCCTTCCATACTTTATCAAATGCTTTTTCTAAATCTATCCAGACCGCTAGTGTGTGCTTTTTCTCTTGGAAGGCATCCTCTATTTCCTGAGCTATATAGGTTATTTGATCTTCAGTGGATCTGTACTTTCTGAATCCTGCTTGGTGAGGTGTTAAGAGTTGGTTTTCTTCCAGATGCCATGTTAGCCTGCCATTGATAATGCGTTCCATTAATTTTCCTACACAGCTAAGAAGACTGATAGGTCGATAGCCATTTGGTTCTTCCAGGTCTTTTCCTTTCTTTGGGACTGGTATTAGTATAGCTTCCTTCCATGCCTGTGGGACTATTCCCCTCTTCCAGCTGTAATTTAGGACTGCTAGTAGTTTCTTTTTTGCCTTAGTGCCTAGTCCTATTAGCATTTCATTTGTGATTCCATCCTTTCCTGGAGATGTCTTCTTTTTTAGGGTATTCATTGCCTGTTCCATTTCTTCCATTGTTAGATTTGCCATCATATATTCTGCTGCTGTCTCTGTATATCTATGATGTATCTGTTTATCTTTGATTGCTTTCTTCTGTTCGGCTGTAATATCAATGTGGTTTGCACTGGCATAGTGTTCCATTAGTGCATTTGCAGCCTTTTTTCCTGTAAGCAAGGCATTTCCTTGTTTAATTGTTATTTGTTTGTTTCTGGGTCCTTCATTGTTCATGGCTTTCACTAGTTTCCATAGTTTGTTTCCATCCCTGTCAAAATTCAGGTTTTCTGTTTTTTTCCTCCAACAATCTCTAGTTGTTTGATTTACTGTTCTTTTATATTTTGCTGAGATGGCTTTGAGAGAGATGTTCGCTTCAGTTGTTTGTTCTCTCTCTGCGGTCTTCCTAGCATCTTCAACTTTGTCCTCCAAAATTTGTAGTTCCTCAGTCCAGTATGGTTTGTAATTTTTCCTCGCTCCTCTTGGAATAGACTCAGTGGCCGCCTGTATTATTGCTCTGTTTAGACTTTCCACCATTTGCTTCATGTTGCCATATCGTGTATTTATGTTTTCACAATATTTGTCTGTTAGTATGGCAAATCTGTCCCAATCTGCTCGTTTGTAATTCCAGCGGGGCAAAGGCTTTTGCTCCTGTGGAACATACTCCATATTTATTACAAGCTTGATTGGTCTGTGGTCACTACCTGCTAATTGGTCAAGCACATGGCGATCGATTTTGTGGAGGATGTCTCCTGTGCAGAAAGCTAAGTCTGGAGTAGAAGTGGTAATCCATCTTCTGGAGTAGAAGCTCGGTGTGTCATCCGCTTTGTTGAGTAGATGGAGATTTGAGTCTATTTCCCAGTCCTCCACTTCATCTCCTCTTTTGTCAGTATCTGGGTATCCCCATCTTTCTGAACGGCTATTAAAGTCTCCGACAACAATGCAATTTGTGTCAGTTATTTTCATGTTTGAGAGTGTAAGATCCTTATCTGCCGGGCTATACAGATTGTAAATTCTTGTTTTCACGTCCTTTATCATTATATCAACACCTATAATTTCCGTTTGGTTGTCAGAGATCACAGATACTTCGCTGCAAGGTATTGTATTTCTTGTAAGTATTACAACTCCTCCTTTGTGTCCTTCGCGGTCGAAACGTGTGGCCTGATATCCCTCGACTGAAAATGTGCGATTGGCGTTGAGGTGTGTCTCTTGAATGCATGCCACATCTATTCTATCTTTATGAAGACGCTGTGTTAGGGAGGCTTTCTTGTTATAAACTCCTTCGGCATTCCATTGTAGTATGTTGAGTGTCCGGGGTGTTTGGTCAATAGCTCTTAACCTACTCCTCTGTGCCTTGACTCCACAGCACAGGGGAAGGTGACCACCAGTAGTCATGGGTGGACCCCCTCGAGGCAGGGGGCCCGGCACTATCACCGCCTGATGGGACTTCACGGGATTAGCACCATAACGATTAATTTTCATCTGTGGCATCATGAAATGATAAAGTTACGTTGCACTTCTTTGTCAAGCCTGTGGCTCAGTACATCCGATTTCGACAAGCATTTGTTCGGGATGCTTTCCCTAGCCTTTGACTGTCCCCAGTCTACCTACAAGGCAGCAGGTTTGTACGTCTCTTCGTCTGGTCCCTCTCCCTTGACCTGTCCGACATGGGTGACCCTACCAGTAGCTGTGCTACCGTCGGCATAGCTCTTGGGGTCATTGGGACGCTCAAGCCCCTCTACCTCGTCAAGGTGGACGCACGGCAGAGGGAGATTTGATCTGAGACGTGACAGTGTCTCCCTCAGACTCAGAAGGTACACGATTTAATCTCAACATAGGGCTGGGAGTTATTCCAAGAACTGTTGATATCTAATATCACATGTCCCCCTGGTCTTTTGAGTAGTGAGATTGGACACCTAGCCACATACAGGCAACATTGCAGATAAAGACAATCAATTTCAAGCAAATGAAAGAAAAGGAGGAATAAGTTTCATTCATAGTTCTCTTAGCCCATCTTTGCACACACAAAATCTGCTGATTCCTGAGGAAAAAGGGGGGGGGAAAAGACAATAAATGCTGGGGTTCTTCTTCTTCTTCGTTCATCCAGAGTTTTTTTTTGGACGTGATTGCGTTGTGCCCTGTTTACAGCAGAGCTGCGTTCTTGCGCCCGTTAGGCCAACACATCCGACTTTTGCTGGCATTTATTGACGGGTTAACCTTCCCGGAATGCTGGGGTTGATAGCGATGTCCTTTACAGGATACGCAGTTAACTTTTTGGCATTTGTGGTTTAGGGATAGAGAATCGTAGTTTCAAATTCCCCATCATACTGAGTCGAGTTTTTTGACAATTAGCCGTGGGGAAATGGAAATAGATTGTTTTGTGCTGAGTTCTGTGGTATGAGGCTTCAGCTGTTTAGAAAGCAATAGCAAACTACTAAATGTAAAATTGCCTTGTAAATCACAAACAGCCAATAGATTCTGGGGTTTAACTATAGATGGAGATGTTAACAAAAAGTAAAATGCTGAGTTTAAAATCAGTATCTTCTTCTTCTGCTGCGTTAGTCCGGAATGTTGTTTTAGACATAATTGTGTTGTACCCATTTAAGCAGAGCTGCAATATTTGCATGTTTCAGCCGGCACATCGACTTTTTTAGGCATTTGTTGACTGGTTACCTTCCTGGGAAAATCAGTATAAATTTCTAAAGCAAGCAAAATTAATGATTAAATCTGTCAGTGTAAGCTGGAGAAAAGATCATTGTAAATACATTTGTGAATAGTTAAAATACTTATCAGGTATTATGTACTATGTAAAGAAAAGAAAGAACATTAAATGCTGAGTTTAAAATCAGTATTGCAATGCTAAAGCAAGTAACATCAATATTTGTGTTAAAGCAAGTAAAATCGATATTACAAATGTCAAGGCACGTAAAATCAATATGTTAGAAGGTAAAATCAATATTTGTGTTAAAGTAAGTAAAATAATATTTATGCTAAAGCAACATCAGTATTACAGTGTTAAAACATATCAAATCATTGTTTGTGTTAAAGAAAGTAAAATCAATATTTGTGTTAAAGTAAGTAAAATAATATTTATGCTAAAGCAACATCAGTATTACAGTGTTAAAGCATATCAAATCATTGTTTCCCCGGGAAGGTTAACCCTGTCAACAAATGCCCGCAGAAGTCGGATGTGTCGGCCTAACGGCGCAAGAACGCAGCTCTGCTGTAAACAGGCACAACGCAATCACGTCCGAAAAAAAACTCCGGATGAACGAAGAAGAAGAAGAAATCATTGTTTGTGTTAAAGAAAGTAAATCAATATTTGTCTTAAAGCAAGTAAAATAATTTTTGTGCTATATCCAGTAACATCAATATTACAGTGTTAAAGTAAGTAAAATAATATTTGTGCTAAAGGAACATCAGTATTACAGTGTTAAAGCATATACAATCATTGTTTGTGTTACAGCAAGTACAATCAGTATTTATCTTAACCCTTTACAGGGCAGACGTTTGTCCGTTTTTTAGCTCTGAACGGGCAAGATTTTTCAGGTTTGGTAAAATTTCGGTTATATTAGTGAAAACATCACGTCTAAGGTGTTAGTCAACAGATTTTAGTGAAATAAAAAACAAAATGAAGGAAAATGCATGCAGATTATTTTACTCACATGAATAAGTATGTTGAAAGTTTCTGGTAATCCACACATGAACACAAATATTTACAAAACTCTGCTATTCCCTCCGTCCAATGTTTACGTTTACAAACACATTTTAGAATAAGAATCACTTTCTTTAAAGTCCGACTCACAACTGCTAACGCTGATCACTGATATCTAGCTCTGATTAATAGTCAACTTCGTGTCCTTCAATGTCACATAAATTGAACCCAGCGAAATCTCCGCTATCACTTGAAGAATCATCGACATCCATTTTGAAATACAAAGCGTAAAACCCCCCAAAACTGTTTAAAAATCCGTTGAAATTCAAAGTACACGCTTGCAAATGTTGGCCACATTGCCAAGCTATCGGCGAAACTGAAAGTAGACAATCGGAAGTCTTGCAAAGTCACGAGATCACGTTTTTAAAACGCTTAGTATTCACGGGCGTTTTTTGCCGTTTTGCCCATCCACGGGTAAAGCCGCTTTTGGCCGTTACGCCCGGTAAAAGGTTAAAGCAAGTAAAATAATATTTGTGCTAAAGCAAGTAACATCAACATTACAGTGTCTAAGTAGGTAAAATCAACAGTACAGCATTAAAACAAACAAATAAAAATAAATATTAGTGTTAAAGCAAGTAAAATAATGTTTGTTTAAAGTAAGTAAAATCTTTATTAGAGTCAGAACAAGTAAAATCAATATGCGGGTCTGCATGGCCAAATGGGTAAGAACGCGTGTTCTTAAACATCCGTTGTGCTGATGCCGAGGTAAGCGGTTCAACCCCTACATCAAACAGCTGGATTAAAATGTTGAACTGTTAACCCTACCAGACCGCTGCTTACCAATTTTTTCGGTAATTTCCTAATCTGCGCTATACCGCTGTAACCTAATTTTCGGTATTTTGCCTAGTAAGTGAAAAAAATGCGTCACAAACTAAAAATAAACCAACCAGTCGTGGTCAAACCTCATGGTTAGCCATTGCAAATGTCTGCCCCCATAGGTTTGAATTGACTTTGTGTGGTTTAACGCGAAAAAAATTCCTGAAAATTCACAAATGAAACAAGCGCTGATGAACCAAGCACTTCACAAGAAAGCGAAGTAGGTCTAGGCTTTTCACAGTCCAACAGGTGATCGAATACTTTGGTTTATTCAGACTGGATTGGCACACAAAGGTGGAATATTGGTAGCTAGATGAAAGGCTAGACCTATTTTCTACAATGTCTCCAAGTTCCATCTTATTCTAACCACTTGTTTGCATGTAACTAACATTTTTCTATATCATGTTGGTTTTTTTCTATTTAATGCTCAGGAGCCCAGGTAATAGGGACAGTTAGGTTCAGGGCCTCAGGTCTGGTAGGGTTAAAAGGGAAAGCTAATCCACACGCAAAATTCAGTCCATCACTACTATAAACAGTATGTGTGGACTACGCTTGAGTTCAAAGCGAGCAAGCGCAAAAACAAAAACAAAAAATCAATATTACAGTGTTAAAGCAAGTAAAATCATTATTACAGAGCAAGTAAAATAATATGTGTTAAAGCAAGTAAAATCAACATTAGTGTTAAAGCAAGTGAAGTAAATAGTAGTTTTAAAGCAAGTAAAATCAATATTTGTGTTAAAGCAAGTAACATAATTATTACAGTGTCAAAGTAGGTAAAATCAACAGTACAGCATTAAAACAATATTTGTGTTAAAAGCAAGTAAAATCAATATTTGCCTTAAAGTAAGTAAAATCTTTATTGGTGTGTGTCAAAGACTCAACTGCATCCCC